>JAGDYQ010000025.1:2879401-3350854 GCA_021962125.1 Bulinus truncatus | reverse complement strand
ATATATATATAAACTTCTATATCACTTTTATTGTTTGTATCCCCATTTTATCATATATTGTTGCCTCGTTTAGTGCTGTCTCGTTTAGCGGTCATTCGTTGGAAAGTTATACCCGCATTAAGCGGGGTATGACTTCATTAGGAACAATTAAACCGGTAGATTGATTCTCATTGGTTTCTACAACTCATTGAGAATATCCAACCGACTTAACTTGCTTCCTTTCGGTTTTATTACCCTTTTTTTTTTGTAGCATGACCCACCAGTCTAGACTATTGGACATTTTTTGATGTTTTGGTCTCACTCCTTAACTTTTTTTGTAGCCGTTATTTATTGATTTACTGATATACGATTCGGATCTTCAAACCAACAATCAATTTTCTTGTTTTGTTTTTTTTAACTTCAGGCCAAGTAGTGTTTTGGTTAAACCATATTTCCACCGCTTGTGGCACATGTCGACATTCTTGTATAGAATAAGTATATTTTGAAGTTGTCTCCCATTTAACAAATTGAAATTATTGAATATAAAAAAAAATAGTCGCTCCTGTTAAACGTTTTATTTTGGTTCTGAAATATGGCTGCCGAGCTTGTTTTTTTTTTTAGGTTATTCAAAAGTTCCATAAAAAAATAATATTCATGATAAAATCATGTTCATGAAAACTTAAAAGAAATCTCTTTATTTATCTTTTAGGGCCATGTACTCGAATTGACCAAAAATTTGAATATTTAATAAAGGCAACAGTCTAGCTGAAACATGTGCGCCTGTCCTAGAAGATTGATGAAGATAATATACCGTCATATCTATACACAATTTATGTCACTTTTAATTTAGGAAAAGACCCTTAATGATTGATCGGAAGTGTCCAGTTGAGCAGCCATGGAGAAATTGTAACCCTAAATAGCATAGTCATAAAAAACTCTTGTAGTTTGACACAGTATTGATTTTTGTTCTTTTGGCGCTGGTTCAAGATAGGGGGGCCAGTTTGTCTGATAGAGAGCACAAAAGATTTTTTTTTTGTTGTTGTGTTTAGCTCACTTTTAAACTGTCCACGTGATCAACTGGCCAACATTAATATTTATTGTTTTATGTAGGCTACAGAAATAGACGATAATACGATACTTTTGTTGTTCAGTACGTTCCAATGCCCAATCGGAATTTAGATAAACCTTTTTATTGTTAGCACTTGATAGAACTGCAGAGGTTTGCCGCTAAGTTTTATTCAGAGCAGATGGACCGTTTGGTAATTAGAACCCCATGATGAATGGTAGTAATACAGACCTTTGCGGAACAGCATACCCACTTTTATTGTCAGGAAATATTGCCAGTTAGTGTTTATAATTATATATTTATTTATTTTAGCAATAAATAGTTTATTTTCGTGATGTGTTTGTATTCTAAAGAATATATATATAAATGCGCTGTCCAGATAAGCTTTCATTTTCTCGTTACCGAATCCAGCAGTGTTCACCTATTTCGTCATTGGAAAATGAACCATAAAATACATGCATTTCCGATGTCCCGCGATCACATGGTGGTAGAGAAGTGGAGGAGACGAAACTCGAGGTTCTATTGATTTGCCGTCTGATGAATGTTTGAGCCCTCCTAGCCTTTCCCCTGTCTGTCTACTCTTTTTATATGTTGAACATTACTCATCTTGCGGGCTAGAGCTCTGTCCAGACTCACCTACCTATATACCGTTTGTTTGTTGTTGTTATTCACTCTACCTACTTGCTCACGTTGTTGTTTTTTTCCCCAGCAGGATGGATTATTTTTATCCCGGGAATTCAAACATGTTAGCTGTTTGCTAACGCAACTTGTTTATCTGGATTTCTGTGATACTGGCGCCGTACGATTGATAACTGTGTAGTTTAATGTTGGTGTATTCAGCGAACAGACCGTTTTAGAGAATGGTTGCTAATTTTACACTGCGTTGTTTACTTGTCACCTGATTTGGACTTAAGATTTGTTTCTAACGTATCGTTGATTTTAACTAGCTTTCTTGAGAAATGACTTGGAGTGATTCCCGCTAGTAGCGTGTTTGTGTGTTTCTTATTCTTATTTGTTATCTGCGTCCAGTCTGTATACATTTCTTATTGTAGTTTAAAAAAAACAAACTTTTGAAATATCAGACATATTAAAACTAAGTGTTTGTACTAGAAATTGGTTTTATTTTTAGAAACTTTAATTTAATTATTCAGCCTTAAGAATTTTCATTCCAATCAAAATGCTGCATACATCGTATAGTCATATTATATAAATATATATATACACACATATATATACATAAATATATATATATATAAACTTTTTTGCCGTTGTGAGCATTTTTAATATTTTGAATTAGAGATGTTAAACATCATTTTATAAAAAAAAAGTGTAATCCAAGATTCATTATGATTTTTTTATTTAAGAAATTTTATACAGTCATAAGCCGCTTATAAGGAATGTCTCTACTCGTTTCCACAACAAATATTTGTACAATAGATCGTTGCTAATATATACATGTATTATTAGATAAAGAAAAGAGCGATTGTGGGTTATCATTTGAATTTCTAGAGATGGATGACTGACTGGCTGTGAAAAGAGTGCATCAATGATTCAGTAGTCACATCTTAACTTTCATCAAGGTGACACGTTTGGCTTTCTTATCCGCTGTGCTTAATGGGGAAGCAAGCTTTAATCAATACATTATGTATGGAAGGACAACTTTGTGTGATATTTGAAATTTAATAATTGTAAACCCGTACGTTGTGTCTGTCTCTCTCTCTCTCTCTCTCTCTCTCTCTCTCTATATATATATATATATATATATATATATATATATATATATATATATGGTGGGCAAAAAAAATGAGAACATCTTATAACATACGAATTATTTAAAAATATAATTAAATTAATTGCATTGTTTCATGTAATTTTGTTTGCAAAGTATTTAGCCAATCAGAAATCCTGTTCAATGTGTCCCTGCTTATCAACAATTTTTTCTATGCGTACGGTACAGCTAAACAAATTTTGATATAATTATATTACCGTCTACGCAATGTTCTAATTTTTTTGGCCCACTCTGTATATATATATATATATATATATATATATATATATATATGTTTGTCTGTATGTCTGTGTATTAATCGTGCCAGATAACCTGAAGTTCGGATAGGCCAAAGCTATTTAACATTCATTTTCTTCTCCACACATTTCATTATTTATTAACCCCCCTTTTTTGTATTTGAAAAACCTCATTTTATTATCACTTGGCTCTGAAATCCAGAAAACCAGATAGTGGCTAGCTGAATAGTTAAAGTCTATTGTAGTACAGATATGTTAGGAACACTTAACGCATTTGAATGTATGATGATCTTTTTTTTTTTCCAAAAAGAAACCAATTTATTGTATATCTACTATTTCAAAAGTAAGCCTTGGCTTAGGCTAGTTCATTATTTATTGATCCATTGAGGAATGTGTTTTAATGAACATTCCCCCACACGTGCGTGGTTTACTTCACATATTCTAAATCTAGTGTACAAATAGATTGTCTAAACGTATTCGCATGTTCTTGGCCAGTTGATAAAAGAGTCCAGACAGCTCATCCCACTCTGTGGGGCATTTCTATTGAATTACCTGCTTGTTGTTTCAGCCCTTGTATTGGAACTTGTGAAGTTGTTGTGAGTCAATTATCTAGCGTCTCGGCGTCGTGTCATCTCCCACAAATGTTCTTCTAGTTTTATTCTATCGGGCGTAAATTCATCAGTCGTTGTGTGCTTGTGTGTTGTGATGGTGAAGGCGGGGATTTGAAAGAAGCGGCAGGGACTTCGCGAACTGTATAGTTAAAGCACAAGACCTTTTTATGGGAGCTATGGCGTGCCACTCTACTGTTGTAGATTTATTGATAAACTAGTTGCAAGTACCCGGCTTTGCCCGGGTTTAAAATAAGGTTTTCTGTTTACCTTCTGTTTTCTCCCTACCCTCTCTCTCCCTTCCTCTCTCTCTCTCTCCCTCCCCCTCTCTCCCTTTCCCTCCCTCCCTCTCCCTCCCTCTCTCTCCCATCTCTCTCCCCCTCTCCCATCTCTCTCCCCCCTTCCTCCCTCATTCCCCCTCTCCCCCTCTCTGCCCCTTCACTCTTTCTCTCTCTCCCTCCCTCCCCTCTCCCTCCCCTCTATCTCCCTCCCTTCTTTTCTCTCTCCCTCTCCCCCTGCTCCCTCTCCCATCTCCCTCTCCCCCCTGCTCCCTTTCCCATCTCCCTCTCTCCTCTCCCCCCTGTCCACCCCTCCCTCCTCTCTCCCCCTCCCTCCCTCCTACCCTCCTTTCCTCTCTCTCCCCCTGCCCCCCTCTCACTCTCTCTCTCTTTATCTCTCTCTCTCCCTCCCCCCCTCTCTCTCTCTCTCTCTCTCTCTATATATATATATATATATATATATATATATATATATACTTATTATTATGGCTTCACACTTCTTCTAAAATCCTTCTTCATTCCTTTACCTTCCGCAAACTGTACAAATCAGGGAGCATGAAAAAACATCAACAATTCTTTGCATCACAAAGGCACAATACAGCACCAGCGCGCAAGTTCTATTCGATCATCAGGAAATGACGTCACAGAGGAATTTTAATTATGGCGCCGTCGAGATTACTTTAATATAGTAAAATACTAAAATAAAAAAAAAATAATTACAATTAAACTACCCATCGAGATGAAACGAAACCTGTCCTATAACCTTCACCATGTAATTATGTGTAATTTCACGTTATTTGGTTGTCTGGATCTTGAGTTATAAGGGGACAGACAGACAGACAGCAAATGCCTCTTATAAGTATAGAGATAGGTTCGTGTTAAGGTACTTATTTATTTGAACACAATGTTCTATTTTTTTTAGAAAAATGTCTAGGAGGGTGGTCGTGCTGTGTAGAGCGCCAGATTGTCGACGTAATGGTCCCGGGTTCAACCTCCGCAGAGAGACCCGGAGATTTTCCCCGAGTCCTGGTTAAAGTTCCAAATACCACCCGGCTTAAAACGGGGGTCCCTTCTATTGGTTGTGGAAGCAGTGGCTTAGGCTGGTCGTCTACCGACGTTCCCTTTGGTGCCTACATAACCACTGCACACTCGGCTGTGGTTGGAATAGAAGGGAAAAGAATTGTCTGTAGGATGTAATAGATAAAAACCTCCATCCTTACAGGGACTTTTTAAAAAAAAAGTAATACTGAGAGGGAATAAATATTGTTCTTTTTTTAGTCTTTACAGCTTCATGAGCTATCATCTTATTATATGGATGTATACAAAAATGAATCATCTTACATGACTATGGAAAACGCTTAGCAATATGGTGCTGGGAATATAATATGTATGCACATATATATGATCATATATTGGAAAAAAACATCCGAGCAATAGCACTGTCATATCGAGAGACTTTTTTTATTAATTAACATCAAATTGCTTTCCTAAGCTATGGTGACCTGAGATATTTATCAACGGGAGAAAAATTCTTGAAATCGTTCTTTAAACTCGACCTGTCAGAGCTAAGACTCCAGTACGTGGCTGCACGATCTCAGGCTATACGTGATTGTGGTGGTCTGGTGCTGCACTGGACAAAACGCAGAGTAATTAGCACCGTGTCACATTAGTTTTGATTAAGTAGCCCCCGCGTCACCTTTCACCCACCACTGGGTAGTGCTGTGTCACTTGACACCTAGATTGAGTAGCCAAGATGAGAAATATTGATATTTTGGCCAGTTCATCACGGCCTGGATAATGTTGGCCGAGTTATTGATCTTGCTTGTTTTTTTTTTTTTATTTTCTAAGACAGAAAATAAGATTGTTTTCTTGTCCCTTCCCTCATCGACACGTGACCTTAACACATTCAATGAACATGTATAATAATTTGTACGTTCCGAGCTGCATCTAGATACGTCTCGTTGTCTTATCGTTGTTTTCCTCCTCATTGTTACTATTATTTGCATTTTAAAGCAAGTCTGCACTCCGATGAACATGGCAATTAAACCCCTTTAATCAAACCAATGAAAGCCCTGATGTTTTATTTAGGATAAGATTTAATTGCGTGGTGCAGATATTCACAGGGGATTTTTACCCTCAACCTTGTTTTTTTCTCACGGGATTATTCAAGACGGCAGAGATTACCGGTCTGAAGATTTACATCTTGCCAGGCCTCTGTTAATGCTCTGTTCAGATTTATGCCCGGAAAATATTCCAGTTTAAAATATCGTTTGATTGCTGGGAATATTTCTTTATTTCTGATACTCGTACCTTATTCTAAATAGCCTGGTTCGTTCTGTTACTCGTTACATACTTCCAAATAACTTGGTTCCAAGCTATGCCGTCAGTCGGCATTCAGTAAAGTCATTCAGTATATGCCACTCAGTATTGTGTAGAGTCATTCAGTATATTGCACGCATCATTGTGTAGATGTATAGTCATTCAGTATGTCACTCGGCATTCTGTATAGCCATTCAATATATGCCACTCAGCATTCTGTGTAGTCATTCAGCATGTCACTCAGCATTCTGTGTAGTCATTCAGTATGTCACTCAGCATTCTGTGTAGTCATTCAGTATATGTCACTCAGCATTCTGTGTAGTCATTCAATTTATGTCACTCAGCATTCTGTGTAGTCATTCAGTATATGTCACTCAGCATTCTGTGTAGTCATTCAATATATGCCACTCAGCATTCTGTGTAGTCATTCAGTATATGTCACTCAGCATTCTGTGTAGTCATTCAATTTATGTCCTTTCCATTCATATGCATTCTGTGTAGTCATTCAGTATATGTCACTCAGCATTCTGTGTAGTCATTCAATTTATGTCACTCAGCATTCTGTGTAGTCATTCAGTATATGTCACTCAGCATTCTGTGTAGTCATTCAGTATATGTCACTCAGCATTCTGTGTAGTCATTCAGTATATGTCACTCAGCATTCTGTGTAGTCATTCAGTATATGTCACTCAGCATTCAGGTTACACTTAACTTGTTTATATAAAAAATTATGACTGGAAGTCTCAGGTTATTTCTTCATTCAATGCAAGCATTAAGTTGTTTGTCTTTTTAATTAAATGTAAAAATGTGTTCAGAGTGTTGATTGTTGTGCTGATATTTTCTACATTTTATTGACGCTTAACCAAAATTATTTGAGTTTATTTTCAGTAAATTAGTTTCGGTTTAATAATTCGGAAATATATATTTTTATTTTACTGTTTGTTTAATTTTTTTTTCTTTGTATTTCATCTGAACACATACTGCTTTCTATTTTTCTCAGCTCAATAATGTTTAGAAATCCACCAAGTTTGATATTATTCTAAGCTTTTAGATTGCTGGAAAAAAAGGGGGGTGTTTAATAGTCGGAAGAGTAATTACTAAATAAGAGTTCCACCTGCTGAAACCAAAATAGTTGCTAGTTGGTAAACAATTTTTTACTTGTAAATATATGTGGGCCATAATGAATATGTGGTGTACCGAGCTAATTACCCATCTCCACATTTCCCTATTAAGTGCCTGTGTTTTACCACCAGTAGGTCGCCTCCATTTTTACTCCACCTGTACTCCCCCCCCCCATTCCATCTGATGTGAGCATTGTACCATTAGGATAAATCCAATTATAATTATGCTAAAGTTAATTTAATAAGTTCCTCGCTTTGATAGAAATTTCGTTTCATCAGAAAATCTGAAAACATAAGACATGTTATACATGTATAAATTATCGCCTTAACAAGATTCATTCGAGCGCCTCAAGATGTCTGCTTTGTCTTTGTATATTAATTTCTATGCAAACACACTCGTTACAGTACGTACACGTATGATACATTGTTTTTGTAACGTACTATTATCTAGTGTTTAGTTAATACAAAAGTCCAGTTTATCACTTTTACTTTTGTATAGTGAATACTCAATTAGTTTCCAGTATCAAATATGTCGCCCACTCGAAATGAGCTTCCAGCATCAGATTGGTTGCCCACTATAATCTAGTAAGTCTATGGTTAGTACAAAATAATGTCCAGTATCAACTATGCCCGGGTTGCATGATACAATACTACGACAGTGCTCACTGCAAATGCAATCACTACACACCACAATGTCAAGTATCAACTCTGCCCATGATACAATACTACGACAGTGCTCACCTAAAAAATGCACTCACTACACCACCTACAATGTCCAGTATCAACTCTGCCCATGATACAATACTACGACAGTGCTCACTAAAATGCAATCACTACACACCACAATGTCCAGTATCAACTCTGCCCATGATACAATACTACGACAGTGTTCACTAAAATGCAATCACTACACCCCATAATGTCAAGCCTCAACTCTGCCCATGATACGATACTACGACAGTTAGCTCACTAAAATGCAATCACACACACCACAATGTCCAGTATCAATACTGCCCACGATACAATACTACGACAGTGTTCACTAACGATGCAATCACTACACACTTTAATGTCCAGATATCAACTCACCTTCCATGATACAATACTACGACAGTGTTCACTAAGATGTAATCATTTCACACCACTAGTCCGTAATTCATTTAAGTTGTCTGTTATACATCAAAAATAAAACACCACCATCACTATTTGACTTTCAAAAATAAGCACAGGATGTACCACTTTATTGCCAGTCTTATTCATGGCAATGACGTCGTATTTCTTTGCTTTATAATAGGCAATCCTCTGTATACTTTTTAATCAGGAAGCATTCTCTTCTATTTTTTCCACATCACTGTCATGGGAAATATGGCTACGTGGAGCTCATTCTAATATTTTTTTTTTTTTTTAAAACATACGTTCTTCTAATTTTGCTGATTTGATAGAACTCATTTGGTTTTCTTTACGGCGTGTCGGAGAAAATATGACAACAAATACCGTTCTTATTCCCAGTTAACATAATCCCACGATAGCTGTAATCCCACATGCCGGCACTTGTATTGTAAAAGAAAAACATATTGACAGCATTTACTTGAACAAGTTCAATTGATAATTTATCAGGACTAGCTGACAGTCACTGAATATTCTACGCAGCGGTGGGATTAAAAAAAAAGAGTAAACAACAGGTGCACGAAGTTAAAGACAACGTAAACTATATTATACTATAGGTTAAATATATCATTTAGGTCTAATATATAACTTGATGTTTTTTTAACAACCGGTTCGCCGAACTCGTGAACCTGCTGAACAGCATCACTGGTAATACGGAATTTGTTGAATGATATTGTTATAAAAATGAATGATATTTACTCACTGCAGAAATGAAAACATTTTCCGCCAAGCTTATTTTCTGTGAAGTTTCTGTCAATAGTTTAAAGTAGGGGACTTTCTCTCGATGCTTGTTATCCACAGTTTATCTCTTCCTCCTATCCTAGAACTCGTAACTTAGGGCATGTATTGCATAACATATTTCAAACTAATGTCCAGACCAGCTACATCTCGGGTTTGTGACATGTACATCTCGTGAAATACACAGAAAGTCCAACTGAAGTATGTATTCCGTGTAAACATCAGTTGCTGTATTGTTAAAATAGAATAATGTTCATGGATCTGTTGTTGTTCTTTTGGAAACAAACGTTATATAAATAGTAATTGTATAGAAGTTATATATTGATTGTTCCAGGTTTTATGTAATTTGGTTAAACCATCTATCTGACAGCTGACTGTTTAAGTAGCACCCCCCCTCCTAATATAAAGACACGTTTTCGGGACCGTTAAACTTCCCGAATGCCTTCCTTTATAGATATGTAGTCATAATATTACTACTTCTTTGGTATTTTATGTTGGTTACTTTGGTGATCGTTAGACTCGTTTTTTCTGGAATCGGAATCGTATTAAACCTATTTTTCTTTAAAAAAAAAAAAGGATTATGAAGTCACGTTTATACACAGCGGTACATAATGACGATATTTCTTAGTTTATTAATTGAAATGTATGTGAAGAACAAGTATATATTGTGTGGTGCGCTGACATATTTACATCCTCTATTCTAGTATGACATCAATAAATGTAATAATATATTACGACATGAAATGTCATCAGTTCACGGCATGACAGCACACAGTACAAGATCGTTTAGTTACATGACACTCAGTACTTTAGAGATTTATTCGGCTTTGAGATAACGATATCCCCGCGGTGTCTGGTAATCAGTATTACCATTCTTATTCATGTCAATCATTCGGCATTTTGTCACGTGGCATCGTTTATATTCAGGATGGTATCCGTTTGACGTGCTTTTTGTTATCGTATCCAGGTGAAATCTGGTACGCCACCTTTGCACTAACATCATTGCATCCTCTAGTTTATAAATGTATCAATACATGAGTTGACATACAGCTTACATGGGAGAACACCAGTGCAATACACATAGCGAGGAGTATCATCAATGACGTCATCATCTATCGTCGTGTTGGTGAAGCATGTAATGTGGCCTGTATACATGGTAATGTATGTTTGTATTACGTGGCAGGACATCAGTGCACACATAGCAGGTATCAGTACGACGTCATCTGTGGTCGTGTTGGTGAAGCATGTAATGTGGCCTGTATACACCTTGATGTATGTGTGCATCTCCTTTCAATAGATAGTTACTTAGCTATCAATAGATGTGTGTTTATATCAGCGTGTGTATCTCCTGTCTATAGTTGAGTGTAAATGTACGTGAGTGTGCCTATAGCTGAGTGTGTGTAATATTGAGTGTGTGTGTGACCAGTGAGTCTCAAAGTGTGGGTAGCGAGATGATATCCAGTGCGCCCAACAACATATTTATAATTAATTGATCAAGAATATATATGTACACTCAATTTTAACTTTACTTCCTTTTCATCCTTTTTTTTTTGTTTCTTTGCTTGTTGCTCACGAAAACCGGACATATTTCTTGGTGGGTCATGAATTTCAAGCGTTTGAGAACTACTGCTAGTGTCTGTGTCTTTATGTATGTATCTGCTTCAGAGATGAGCAGACAGCGGACGCAGATCCGCAGACTTTTCCGAATCCGCGGACTGACAGCGGACGCTTCGTATGGTTAAGTTGCGGACTCGCGGACTGACGCGGATCTTCTTTAGCGTTACCATAAAAAATTTCAAGTCATTTAAACAGCTAAATTTCAGCAATGCGGACGCGCGGACTGACTGCGGACCAATGTTGTAAGATTCTGCGGACGCGGATCATTGATAGAAATCCGCGGACGGACGCGGACGCTAAATTTCAAGATCCGCACATCTCTGCTGCTTGCTGTAAAACTGTCTGTGTTTTTATGTATGTATCTCTTGCTGTAAAACTGTCTTGTGTTTTTATGTATGTATCTCTTGCTGTAAAACTGTCTTGTGTTTTTATGTATGTATCTCTTGCTGTAAAACTGTCTTGTGTTTTTATGTATGTATCTCTTGCTGTAAAACTGTCTTGTGTTTTTATGTATGTATCTCTTGCTGTAAAACTGTCTTGTGTTTTTATGTACGTATCTGCTTGCTGTAAAACTGTCTTGTGTTTTTATGTACGTATCTGCTTGCTGTAAAACTGTCTTGTGTTTTTATGTATGTATCTCTTGCTGTAAAACTGTCTTGTGTTTTTATGTGCGTATCTGCTTGCTGTAAAACCTTAGCCGTTCAATTATTTTTTTTTAATTGAAGCTGTATACGCGTATTTATGACAAATTGCACCCGTTGCGGTCCATATTATGTAACAGTTTCCCCTCCCATCCTTGCAGCCCCGTAGCGTGAAAATTCTACAGCAGGGGCCAGGCATTCCCCTGCCCCCCCCCGCACGCTTCGGGCCTGCATCCTTGTAACAAGATCTTTATCTGTTTACTTAAAGGTATAGTTACAACGCTCTGGTCGTTAAAGGAAAGAAGATACTATTAAATATTTGTTTTTCTGTTACTCTTTGAATGAAACAATAAGTTGCTTTGAATCGAGAATCGATGTTTATGAAAAGAATCGGAATCGGACAACGTTAAAATTCTAGCATCGTCCCATCACTAGTTATATACTTATGTTTATCAAATACATAAAGAACAGTCTCATTTAAAAGCATCTGACCAACAAAAGGCGATCCCATTCAAGATTCATTTAATTAAAAAAAAAAGAACAACTGAAGCTCGAATGTGTCAACAACAATTAATTAACTATAAAATTAACAAAGTCTGTGAATAATCTAGACAAGTGATACTTTGCATGTGAAATATTAATTAACTTCTGGAGGATTAAGTAACATTTTCGTTTAATTCTTTTTTTTCCTTAGAACAATGTGCAGGTAATAACTGAATGATATTTTGATATTTTTCCACGCCGTACTCTTCCTTGGCAAAATTAAATTTTGGCGCTTTTTAAGGCTGCGGATCTCAACCTTTTTCGCGGCTGTACCAGAGATGAGCGGACAGCGGACGCGTCCGCTTGCGGACGCAGATCCGCAGACTTTTCCGAATCCGCGGACTGACAGCGGACGCTTCGTATGGTTAAGTTGCGGACTCGCGGACTGACGCGGATCTTCTTTAGCGTTACCATAAAAAATTTCAAGTCATTTAAACAGCTAAATTTCAGCAATGCGGACGCGCGGACTGACTGCGGACCAATGTTGTAAGATTCTGCGGACGCGGATCATTGATAGAAATCCGCGGACGGACGCGGACGCTAAATTTCAAGATCCGCACACCTCTGGACTGTACCCCCAAAGGGTGCGAGATTATGTCCGCCGTTACCCCTCGCACGTAGTTCTTCTAATTCTTGGTCGTATTAAACGAAAATTATGTGTCGCTGAGTACCCCTGCATAAACTCCCCCCCTCCCGTACCTAATGGGGTACGCGTACCACTGGTTGAGAACCTCTGTTATAAGGTATGCAATGGACGATGGTCTGTATGATAGATCTGAAAGTAAAACCTTTTTGTTTGTCTTGCGGTCTGTATTTCTCTCTCGATAATTTGAAATAAATTCGTTATTTTTTTTTTCCCCGAGAGCCTTTTTTAATTTACAGAACTCGGCTGCTGTTTTTATATTTATTTCTGATGCGGTATTGATTCTGTGCTGGCATTGTTTAAATAACTTTAAATATCGTGATTGTGTGTAAGGATGAACTCGCCCACTGTCCATATGGCTTGTGTATCATTTAGCATGTGTATAATTAAGAACTCGTCCACTGTCCAGACTGTGTATTATTTATCCTGGTTGTATATAACTAAGAACTCTTCAAATAGACTGTGTATAATATATCGTGAAAGGGTATAAGGAAGAACTCGACCATAAATTGTCCATATCGACTGTGTACAATATTTCGTGATTCCACTTCAAGTATCGCTCAGTTGTTTCATCATGTTGGCTGATCCCAGCGGTTTTTTAAAGATCCTAGCAAAAAAAATAATAAACTTTGATATCTTCTAACTTCTCTTAAGCGCTTTACCTCTGAATTATTGCTGTCTTTTAACACAGACATTTTAATTTTAATTAAACAGGTTCACCCAGGCCAGTCCAGGTAACCTCTCTCTCTCTCTTAAAGGTGACTCTGACCTATTCACCAGGCTATAATCGATTTCATTTTTCTCACTTTCTGTACAGGAAGAAACGGGCCAGTTGTTTCTCGAGACACCATTGTTGTTCATTACAATTACACACGCGGGTGTAATGGAGCAAACATGCCCCCCCCCCACCCCCACCCTTTGATCTTTCATATTAAGTTATTGATAACGTTCGACCCACATTTCCAGTCCTAGAATTCGGTACGAAGTGAATTCGGTATTATAGTTGTTTGACAGTCATTGTTGAATCATTATTATTAGTTGTTGTTGTTTTGTTAGAGGTTTCCTTTGAGAAAATAAAACGGCAGCGTTATTGGGTCAGAGAGTATAAGTTCGAGTTTAGACTAATATCCCAGTTTACATCTAGTTTTACATTCACCAAGCTGCATAATGTTATCCCAGAGATAGAAGACTGCCAACACTGATGCCCATCTTTTATTAATCTGGGGATGAGTGATACACGTGCAACCAGGTTAATTATGATTGAAGCAGTCCAACAAATGTGATTGGCACTAAATGACCAATCGCTGATGAAAGTTATCCGTCAATCTTGTTGGATGACATTTTGAATGGGATTTTACATAATGCATGTCTCATTAGAGTCACTACTGACTGCCATTACATTTACATATGGTTTTTGTCTCAAAGTTAATTTGGGGAAAAAAATAAAAAAAAACAATAAGAAGAAAAAGTCTGTGGGTAAATGTTGTGCTGCATCAAATGATATGACTAAGGAAATATGTGGGTAAATGTTCTGCTGCTTCAAATGATATGACTAAGGTAATATGTGGGTAAATGTTGTGCTGCATCAAATGATATGACTAAGGAAATATGTGGGTAAATGTTGTGCTGCATCAAATAATATGTCTAATGTAATATGTGGGTAAATGTTGTGCTGCATCAAATGATATGACTAAGAAAATCTGTGGGTAAATGTTGTGCTGCATCAAATAATATGACTAATGTAATATGTGGGTAAATGTTGTGCAGCATCAAATGATATGACTAAGAAAATCTGTGGGTAATGTTGTGCAGCATCAAATAATATGACTAATGTAATATGTGGGTAAATGTTGTGCAGCATCAAATGATATGACTAAGAAAATCTGTGGGTAAATGTTGTGCTGCATCAAATAATATGACTAATGTAATATGTGGGTAAATGTTGTGCAGCATCAAATGATATGACTAAGGAAATATGTGGGTAAATGTTGTGCTGCATCAAATTATATGACTAATGTAATATGTGGGTAAATGTTGTGCAGCATCAAATGATATGACTAAGGAAATATGTGGGTAAATGTTGTGCTGCATCAAATGATATGACAAATGTAATATGTGGGTAAATGTTGTGCAGCATCAAATGATATGACTAAGGAAATATGTGGGTAAATGTTGTGCTGCATCAAATGATATGACTAAGGTAATATGTGGGTAAATGTTGTGCAGCATCAAATGATATGACCAAGGAAATATGTGGGTAAATGTTGTGCTGCATCAAATAATATGACTAATGTAATATGTGGGTAAATGTTGTGCAGCATCAAATGATATGACTAAGGTAATATGTGGGTAAATGTTGTGCTGCATCAAATGATATGACTAAGGTAATATGTGGGTAAATGTTGTGCTGCATCAAATGATATGACTAAGGAAATATGTGGGTAAATGTTGTGCTGCATCAAATGATATGACTAAGGTAATATGTGGGTAAATGTTGTGCAGCATCAAATGATATGACCAAGGAAATATGTGGGTAAATGTTGTGCTGCATCAAATAATATGACTAATGTAATATGTGGGTAAATGTTGTGCAGCATCAAATGATATGACTAAGGTAATATGTGGGTAAATGTTGTGCTGCATCAAATGATATGACTAAGGAAATATGTGGGTAAATGTTGTGCTGCATCAAATGATATGACTGAGGTAATATGTGGGTAAATGTTGTGCAGCATCAAATGATATGACTATGGAAATCTGTGGGTAAATGTTGTGCTGCATCAAATGATATGACTAAGAAAATCTGTGGGTAAATGTTGTGCTGCATCAAATGATATGGCTAAGCTTTTGGTTTCGTCACTAGCGTGTCTTGACCAGTAAATAGCCTGCATTACCACACCCACTTCATTATGTCCGGAGTGTTTAAAAGATATAGTTACCTCAGTGCCATCATCAAACATATGTCATTGCTCTGATCGTTGCTGTATGTAGTATTGGCATTTCTCTGCTTAGACTAATTTTAAGCCTGTGTTAAAAGTGGTATGCTTTCTTTCAATATTCCCTTTACAAAACGTCACATACATGTATCTGCCTCTAGTTCAGTGTCGGAACTCCACACTTGGTCGCTGGTTTCTCTTCCTTCAACTCATCCACTCCTGGGCTCTTTCTGTTCTGTCCAAAACGTTCGCCGACTAATACTTTATATGACGACCTGTCAGTCATCCTGTCGATGTTCAGGTCTTCCAGTCTGTTCGCCTTCCCGTCCTTCTGATCTTACAGAGTTTAACCCATTTCAGATCAATCTATAATGCCATCAGTACATTGTGTGAGATACTGATATTGTTTACACTGTACTCAGTCTTGGGCACATTATTTCCTTTATCGTGTTTTCCAATTATTGTATTCTCGAATATCGATCATAATGTTATTGTGATAGTTAATTTAGCTGTGGTATGAATTATTGATTAATTATTAGAGTAAACGAAGTCAGACACGTACGTATTAAACCATTTGAGTGTACTCAACTTTTGATCAAAGCATGAAGCGCACGTAAAATTAAAATTGAAAAACCCAATACTAGTACAACGCTTGGTAACTGGCAACGGTATCATTTAGTGACATAGCACTATATCATACATTGAGTGGTCAGCCCTATATCTTACATTGTATGGTCAGCCCTGTATCATACATTGTGTGCTCAGCCCTATATCATACATTGAGTGGTCAGCCCTGTATTATACATTTTATTGTCTTTCCTGTATCTTACAGTGTATGGTCAGCCCTGTATCATACATTATATGGTCAGCCCTTTATCATACATTGTATGGTCAGCCCCCCATTATACATTATATGATAAGCCCTGTATCATACATTGTATGGTCAGCCCTGTATCATGCATTTATGGTCAGTCCTGTATCATACATTATATGTTAAGCCCTGTATCATACATTGCATGGTCATCCCTGTATCATACAGCAATATTTAGTGAGCAATTGAAATGAAATATTAGGGGGAGGGGGGAAATGCTCTAATGGAAACCGCCCTCTTAATAAAATATATTTTTAACTACCTGCTCAAAGCGATTCCTTTATGAATGTTTCTTACTGTACCTTATGTATGAGAATCTAATATAATAATAGCGGCCTGGGTTCTGCGTTAAATCGAAAGCGGAAAAGAATAATTCAAAATGGCGTCGTGTCCGCCTTTCGATTCGATAAATGTTTTTTTTTTTTTAAATCTACAGTTTTGAATAGTTTCTGCAGTTTTTAAACATGAAACCTGAAAGGCCAAAAGGTGAAATAATGCCATTTAAATATTTGTTTGTTTGTTTTTTTTTTTTTATTTCTACAATATATTTCATCTTTAAATTGTTACATTATCATGAAAAAATCGGATCTGTCCGAAACAAAAAATAACTTAGCCTACTGATCAAACCTAAGGGAATATAACTCTATGCAAAGGTTTTGCAGGGTACAGCTAGTAGAATCATATTATACATTTAAATTCAAAACACATAATCACATAAACCGTACAGAATAAATACACACCTTTCACTCAGTAAACTTTTATTATTTATTTTTTTACTCTCGTTAAATTATTATTAGGCCTAGGCCTAATAATTATTTTTGCACGGGTAAATTTGATTGTATTCTACATTCATTCAATTGTTATGGCCCTTTGATACTGAGAATAGTGTAAAAAAAACAAACCAATCAATCAAACATTCATTTTCCGGAAAACGTGAACTTTGAATCTTTCATTTGATTGTTCACGAGTACTTTTATAGAGGGTCTATCGATCTAAACACAGAACTTGTCTTGTGGGGTACTCGGTAAGGGGCTTGACCAAGAACTTAACTATGTAAATCAACTTTAGTTGTTTAGACCAGCTTTAATTTGGCGCAGTCGGTTCCTAAATTAGCCAAAATGAATTTTTTTTTGTGTTCAGCATTAAATTGAAAGAATCCCCGGCGGACTAGGGTCAAGGTGAATGATAATGGCCATCACGAAAAGTAAATAACGAAGCCCAGCAGTTCTGGAGATGCGTGAAGGGTGGCAGAAAACTATGCCTGACCATATGGTCATTGTTCGAGAGTTTAATGGGCAGTTTTTCAGCATGATATTTTCATTTTAAAAATATCGTATCGGGGGGGGGGGGGTCCAGTGAACGAGGGGTGGCCTTTTCTTTTTTTTTCTTTTTAGCTTTTAATTAAAAGCTAATTACAAAAGGTGTTGTATTTTCAGGAGGGTGTGTATGACAGGACACACTTTGTTTTCATTGTCTCTCGCTCAGCCTGACCCCCCCCCCCGGGGTCAGCGTGTGTATTGTACAAGTTAATTAATTAATTTTATTTGTCACGAATCAGTTCATTGTCAGAAGGAAGTTTAGATGAAGATGACTTGGTGCCCCCCCACCCCAACCCCCACTAACAACGAGAACTAGAAGCAGTTCATCGTTATTTTGGTCAGTGCCATAGACATTGTTGAAGATATTTCTCAACTTTCCCCTCTTGGATTGTGGAGGCTCAGTACAGATTGACTCGTATAGTATTGATACATGGTTAAAATACACTGCACCAGGTGAAGTCAATCAAAATGTACCATTCTAACTTAAAACTACCAAAAACGTACAGTATTTGTGTTTATAGTTTTGAATCATAATGAGAATACATGTACATAATAGCGGTCTCGCGTCTGCGTTATGTCGAAAGTAGAAATCAAGAATTCATTATGGCGTCTCGATTCGATTAATGTTTTTAAAAATGTTTTGAATAGTTTCTGCGGTTTTCAAACATGAAACCCAAAGGCCAAAATGTGAAATAATCCCATTGAAATATTTGTTTGTTTTGTATTTCTACAAACATATTTCATCTTTAAATTTTAATAAAATAAAACATAACCTATCCTACAGATGAAACCTAAGGGAATATAACTCTATGCAAATGTTTTGCAGTGTACATCTAGTATTAAATATTGTTTGTTATTTCTTCTAATGTTCCTGTTATGTTCATCTCTTTGATCCTATAAAACAGTGGTCACCAACCCCTGGGCCGCTGACCGGTACCGATCCGCAGATCAAATATTACTGGGCTGCCCAAGAAACATTAAATTTATATCCTTTTTATATACTGTGGTGTATTTCTCTCGGGATTGTGCGACTTTCAATGGGCGAGAAAATAATCAACCTCCAGCGGGCCGCGATGAAATTTATCAAACGTTTACCGGCGAGAAAAAGGTTGGGGACCACTGCTATATAAAGCACTAATGGGACAGTTTTTAATGGCGCCCTTATTTAATCCCCATCCATAGCCGAGATCGCAATGGTCATCGAGGCACCATACTTACGTGACGACATAACGCCCATACTTCTTCAGTTAATGTCAGGTACCCAATTTAAGATGATAACACCGGGACCTGAAAATGTCAGTCTCTCAGCGAGGATCGTGCCTGGAACCTTCAGTTCCGCCTGTCAAGCACCTTCACGTCGTGACCATTTGTCCCCAGGACGTTGTGTTAGGTCTCTTCATCTCTCTTTCACATATTTAATCACGTACGAATTCGTTTTCTGCTTTCTGAAATCACCTAAACACTTCTTTTTTTCTAGTTCTGTATGGGTACGTTTATATTTTTGTTCATGTTATATATTTGTAAACGCTTATCCAGTGTTCAGCTGGGTACGTAAAGCTTTCTGCACAGCATTTATAAAAAAAAAAAACGGTATCAGTTTTATGATTATATAAATAAAGACAAACTTTATTTTTAATTATGGACGAGCTTTATATCCAAGTTGTGTGTTCTGTTTATTTAGTTTAATTTTGAATTAATTTTTTTCTTATCATTTTTTAAATAACAATTTAACTGTCCATGTTTTGCCATCATGTTTGTGTGATACGTAATAATATTATTTCATTGTCCATGTTTTACCATCATGTTTGTGTGATACGTAATATCATTTCATTGTCCAAGTTTTACCATCATGTTTGTGTGATACGTAATAGCATTTCATTGTCCGTGTTTTACCATCATGTTTGTGTGATACGTAAAATCCTTTCATTGAAAAGACGCATCCGTCAGTGCAAGCCTCCGCTAGGGGAGGGGGGAACTTGTTTGGGGTCCCGAGCCTTTGAAGGCCTCGTCTCTTTCAAAATTGTATTTATTTAGCTTCAAAATTGGGGGAAGGGGTTTGTCAGAGGGGGGGGGGCATTTTCATAGTTTGTCAGAGGCTTTAGATTTTCTTGCTGAGTCCTCATCATCAGTGCTAGATATTTTATTTTGTTTGCTGATATGTCTATTGGAATATATTCATTTGGAATATTGATAAAGTTAGTGTGGGTCTGGTATAACTGCTGAGGATAGCAAAAGTCGTGTCAGCTTATTTCTCATTGTAGTGACTTTTTTTTAAAAAACTAAAGAAACAATAATGTGACAATCACCATAGAAAGAAATACCTACTGGTGCATCTGATAATCACCATAGAAAGAAATACCTGCTGGTGCATCAGACAATCACCATAGAAAGAAATACCTACTGGTGCATCAGACAATCACCATAGAAAGAAATACCTGCTGGTGCATCAGACAATCACCATAGAAAGAAATACCTGCTGGTGCATCAGACAATCACCATAGAAAGAAATACCTACTGGTGCATCAGACAATCACCATAGAAAGAGATACCTTCTGGTGCATCTGACAATCACCATAGAAAGAAATACCTGCTGGTGCATCTGACAATCACCATAGAAAGAAATACCGGCTGGTGCATCAGACATTCACCATAGAAAGAAATGCTTACTGGTGCCTTTAAAGTGTGATGCGCACGGCTTAACTTGTAAAAAGTTGTTCACGTAGGAGCACTGTTTGAACTTATTTATATCAGAAACTCTCCGCTGCTTTATTATACACTTGTCAAACAAACTAGACGTGGAAGAACTCTCATGTGGGGATAAGTCTATTCTCACAAGATCGCCTGAAAATCGATCTTTTTAGACTGAGTGTTGGCGTCCATGGCTGAACGGAGTTGTACTATTTTTAATGGGCATCACGCTTTCTTTCCCTGCTACTGTTTCATTGATAGGAACTGGATTGGATTGTAGTCTAAGATAAGTTTGGTTGTTAGCCCTGCAACTGAACAGCTCTGGCAGCTTGATGGCTAATACTTGTTCTGTTTGCTAAACAAGACTTCCTTCCATCAAACCGCTGTTAGTTCATATTAAAACTGTTAAAGAGTCTCTAGAAGAAAAAAAGTTAAGTTGACTAGTTTTGGTTATTTGTGGATGAATGATAGTTACTTTTGTAGCTTAAATTGCATTAATTATAATTGGAGCGGTTACTTTAAATTTGGGATTCTTTTATATGCTCACTCATTTTTTGCTTGTTCTTTAATCAAACTGTGTTGACGCTGAGACTGTTGAACTGTGGTCGTCCTGTGTAACGCGAGATATGTTTTTATATATTTCCCAGCATCGATTATTTAATATGTTCTTGGTTTATTTTTATTTAATTTTTTTTTAAAGTGATATCCAACTGATCGCCTTTTTCTGCCTTGTTTTCATGGGTTTCGAATCGATTAGCGGAAATTTTATATAGTGCAGTGCTAACAGTGGGTTTTTTTTTGTTATTTTTTGAGGCTTAGAATTTGTTTATGCACTTAAGTGTATATTTATGTTATATGTGTATTAGTTGATTGATGTGTTCTGTATGTTTCCATTAGTTTCTATCAACTTGTGATTGTAACTTTCATTTTCACTATTTCCGTTGTAACTTACTATAGGTGTATGGATATTTTGTTCATAACTTGTACCTAACTAGGTGTGTGGATATTTTGTTCATCCGTTGTAACTTACTATAGATGTCTGGATATTTTGTTCATCCGTTGTAACTTACTATAGATGTCTGGATATTTTGAACATCCGTTGTAACTTACTATAGATGTCTGGATATTTTGATCATCCGTTGTAACTTACTATAGATGTCTGGATATTTTGATCATCCGTTGTAACTTACTATAGATGTCTGGATAGTTTGTTCATCCGTTGTAACTTACTATAGTTGTCTGGATATTTTGATCATCCGTGCTCGCAGAATGTGATTACAATCACTGGTTTTTCGTATTATTAAAAAAAAAATTATATTGTAATAAATATTCTTTGTGAAAATCAAACGTAGACACATAAATGTCATGACCTAACTGATTTGAAATGGCATCAGTAGCGCCCCCATCTTACGGCCAGGCTCATGGTACTTATTAGGTTTTAAAAATGATTTTTTTTTCCTGGTCTATTCTCAGTCCCAATTTATTTCGATAATTGGAGTTTTACTGTCCTATTGTTTCGTTGTTTTGACAAGATGCAATTTTCATCTTGCAATGATCTCCTTCTCCCACCCCCGGCCTATCTCTCTCTCTCTCTCTCTCTCTCTCTCTCTCTCTCTCTCTCTCTCTCTCCCTCCTTTAATATCTCTCTTTATATCACACACACACACATACTCTCGCGCGCTCTCTATCAGTTCCTTTGTTTTTCTCTCGTATGCTTCAATGTTGTTCTTTTTTAATCCAAAGCTTGATAATGCTAACGTTCAACATTTTGTTCACGTATAAGTACTCGCATTGTTCTCCATGTTTTCTCTGCAAAACGGTTTCTTTGTTATAGTTTCTGTAATACATGTTATTTCTTAATTTAGAATGTCTTGTTTTATTTTTTTGTTGTTGTGTGTGCATAGATTAATCGACTGTTAACACTCATCATTTTGAATATGTGTATACCTGTGATATCAGTACCTCGGTGAGTCAATGTCTATCTGGATACATTGAGGCATATTTCGGGAGATCGTTCCACCAGCAGTAATGAACAGAAGTGTCAATGTTATCTGGATACGTTGAGGTATATTTCGGGGAGATCGATTCCACCAGCAGTAATGAACAGAAGTGTCAATGTTATCTGGATACATTGAGGCATATTTCAGGAGATCGTTCCACCAGCAGTAATGAACAGAAGTGTCAATGTTATCTGGATACGTTGAGGTATATTTCAAGGAGATCGTTCCACCAGCAGTAATGAACAGAAGTGTCCATTCATTTACTCGTGTCTATAAACCTTCGGGGACGTTGCGTTGAACTGATGGTCTCACCACAATGGCAACCTCCGCGTGTCACTGTGTCCAAGGGATGTCTCGTTAAATATATGGATGACGATTATAGGAATCAACCGGCTTGGGGCAGGTGGCTACACTAGCTTGGGGATGTTGAAGGTTGACGTCAACGACGATGAGAGGCGCCGTTCCAGAACATCCTTGGCGTCCATTATCGACGACCTTACTCACCTGCGTAAATCCCTCCTTAGACAGAAGTCTGAAGGAGAGGTAAGTGACATTCTTCACAGCTGTTTTTTTTTTTTAATTCATGTTTCGAATGAAATTCATATACTTGATATTGGCATTGACCTATGATTGATAGAGGTTGTGTACATGTACGAATAAATTAATATAGATCCATAGTTGTATACATTTGCGAATAACTTAAAAAAGATCTATAGTTGCGTAAATGTGCGACTAACTTTATATAGATCCATAGTTGTATACATTTGCGAATAACTTAAAAAAGATCTATAGTTGCGTAAATGTGCGACTAACTTTATATAGATCCATAGTTGTATACATTTGCGAATAACTTAAAATAGATCTATAGTTGCAAAATGTGCGACTAACTTTATATAGATCCATATACATTTGGGAATAACTTAAAATAGATCTATAGTTGCGTAAATGTGCGACTAACTTAATATAGATTTATATACATTTGCGAATAACTTAAAATAGATCTATAGTTGCGTAAATGTGCGACTAACTTAATATATATTAGATCCATAGTTGTGTTGATCATGTTTAAATTTTTTAAAGTGTATTTTATGACTTTCTTCCAATTGTTTTTTGCAAACTAAACTGTGGACTATGGCAATAGTGCATGCACTCATTTATAATGATAGTTTTAAACAAGGGGGATTGTTTGACGATTGATGCCTTATTTGGGGAACTAACCATTTATTTTGGACTTGTTCCTACTTTTTAATAAAGAACGTTAACTTGTAACGTCGCTATCGGATGTAAATGAAATCAAGTACTTATCCGAGATATTTTTTTAAAGCCCCAAGCGACTTATCAAAATCCCATCCAAGAAAATAACAAGAATCGCGCTCCGCTCTCTTGTCTACTGCATCAGATAATCTTTGAACATTTTATATTCACTTTGTGTTTGTAGTCATCGGATCATCATGCCCAAGTGTTTTCTGTCCACTTGTGTTTCAGCTCAGTTACGTACAGACTTGTTGGCTGTCACTTCACTTGTTCAGAACGTAATCACTAGAACCCTGTAGATCCGGAAGGGGCTTTAGTGCGATCTTGAAACGCCCGTCCGACCCCTCTGATCCTAATCCCTTACATAGCGTACAACTCCTGAGGAGTAAGGAAAAAAAAGCTAATTGTTTGTGTGTTGCTTCTTATCAAAAAACGTTGATCGAAGTGCAGTAGCAACACAAGAAAATAGAATGTAGTTTGGTTACATCACTTATTGATTAGTTCATGACTGGGAATAGAGAAGTAGCCGGGCCATGCTGTAGGATAGCTCGTCTGTTGCCTTGTGTCTTTAAAGCTTTTTTTTTTGTACCTCAGGCTGATGGTACAGAAAAGGTACTTTGTGTGGACGTTCAGTAAGTACTGATGGTACAGAAAAGGTTTTGTGTGGACGTTTAGCAAGTACTGATGGTTCAGAAAAGGTTTTGTGTGGACGTTTAGCAAGTACTGATGGTACAGAAAAGGTTTTGTTGTGGACGTTTAGCAAGTACTGATGGTACAGAAAAAGGTTTTGTGTGGACGTTTAGCTGTACATGGGTTTGGTAGTGGGGGATATCAGATAAATTCTCTCAGAGGGAATGATAATAGTTTTAATGGTGTGGAGCATCTTTTTAAGATAAAGAGCATTATGGGTAGAAAATGTGTGTGTGTGTGTGTTGTTTTATCCCCTTCATTGGTTCTCTCTACATTACATGTGGTTGTGATGATAATAGAATAATGCATTCTTGCCTTTCGTAAAACCGAACAGGACACATGTGTGCCTAACCTCACTACCTACAAGCTTATAGCTCCTCTGTGGTATCTAAGGTTATCTGTTTGACGGACATGCATTGTTTGGAAACCGTGCATATGAGTCCAGCCTCATGTTCTTCTGTCACTAGTTCTATTTATTTATTTAACTTTGTTAACAATGATACAGTGAATACAGTATAGCTGTAACTCTCCAACTTTGACCCGTCTGTGTAGAAAAACTAAGAAAAAAGAAAAGAGAGAATAAATGTCATTAGTTGTATATATATATATATATATATATATATATATGTATGTCACACTAACACTTTGATTTTACCCATTTACCTTTAAATGTAAAAGCACTCTTTAGATTTGTGTCATGTAGTGAAATACAGTTGTAATTATGAATAAATGGACTTCTCTGCCGCTCTATTCTCACTCAAAGTCAATCTTACCTGAAATTTGTCCGCAAACCCACACTTTAAGATCTACTGAAGCTTGTGAAACCTGTGGTAACTGTTGATGAAACTAATAAACCATATTATCTCCTGCCTCCCACTATACACGTTTTGTAGCATACAGATTACCAGGAATGTATACTGTTCTGGTAAAAATAGCCTCTTAGTCCAGAGACATACACAAGTTCTATATATGTCGTCTATATGTAGCATTCATCACCTAGTTCATATCCATTATATAGTATAGATAACAAGAAGATAACCAGATAGTATGTATTTGCTACCAGAGTAGATCGGATGTTTAGTTGGTGGTGGCTCTAGTTTGGCATGTTCTGCGGATAGTTTAGTTTTACTACCGTGTTATTGATTCAGATGTTTGTTGGTTACGTTCAGTTCTCTAGTTTGGCACTGATATATAGTTGCGTTTTACTACCATTGTAGATCTGAATGATTATTGGTGGTAGCTTTTCCTAGTTTGGGTCTGATATGGGATAGTTTGTTTTACTACCAGTGTAGATCAGATGTTTATTGGTGGTAGTTCTAGTTTGGCACTGATAGATAATGGTTTTTACTACCATTGTAGATCGATGTTTCATTGGTGGTGACTCTAGTTTGGCACTGATAGATAGTTTGTTTTACTACCAGTGTAGATCTGGATGCTTTATTGGTGGTAGCTCTAGTTGGGTCATAATTGATAGATAGTTTGTTTTACTACCAGTGTAGATCAGATGTTTGTTGGTGGTAGCTCTAGTTTGGCACTGATAGATAGTTTGTTTTACTACCATTGTAGATCAGATGTTTATTGGTGGTAGCTCTAGTTCGGCACTGATAGATAGTTTGTTTTACTACCAGTGTAGATCAGACGTTTACGCTGGTAGTAGCTCTGGTGTCATGGCACTTTGATAGATAGTTTGTTTCTTTACCATTGTAGATCAGATGTTTATTGGTGGTAGCTCTAGTTTGACACTGATAGATAGTTTGTTTTACTACCAGTGTAGATCTGATGTTTATTGGTGGTAGCTTTAGTTTGGCGC
This sequence comes from Bulinus truncatus, assembly GCA_021962125.1. NCBI lineage: Eukaryota > Metazoa > Mollusca > Gastropoda > Planorbidae > Bulinus > Bulinus truncatus. The sequence goes on along the minus strand of JAGDYQ010000025.1, from coordinate 3,324,541 downwards.
TGATAGATAGTTTGGTTTTACTACCAGTGTAGTTCAGATGTTTGTTGGTGTTAGCTCTAGTTTGGCACTGATAGATAGTTTGTTTTTTTACTACCATTGTAGTATTCGGATGTTTGCTTGGTGGTAGCTCTAGTTTGGCACTGATAGATAGTTTATTTTACTAGGTGTGGATCAGTTGTTTATTGGTGGTAGCTCTAGTTGTGGCACTGATAGATACGCTTCTTGTTTTACTACCAGTGTAGATCAGATGTTTATTGGTGGTAGCTCTAGTTTGGCACTGATAGATAGTTCGTTTTACTACCAGTGTAGATCAGATGTTTATTGGTGGTAGCTCTAGTTTGGCACTGATAGATAGTTTGTTTTACTACCATTGTAGATCAGATGTTTATTGGTGGTAGCTCTAGTTTGGCGCTGATAGATAGTTTGTTTTACTACCAGTGTAGATCAGATGTTTGTTGGTGGTAGTTCTATTTCGGCACTGATAGATAGTTTGTTTTACTACCAGCGTAGATCAGATGTTTATTGGTGGTAGCTCTAGTTTGGCACTGATAGATAGTTTGTTTTACTACCAGTGTAAATCAGATGTTTATTGGTGGTAGCTCTATTTCGGCACTGATAGATAGTTTGTTTTACTACCAGTGTAGATCAGATGTTTATTGGTGGTAGCTCTATTTCGGCACTGATAGATAGTTTGTTTTACTACCATTGTAGATCAGATGTTTATTGGTGGTAGCTCTAGTTTGGCACTGATAGATAGTTTGTTTTACTTCCAGTGTAGATCAGATGTTTATTGGTGGTAGCTCTAGTTTGGCACTAATAGATAGTTTGTTTTACTACCAGTGTAGATCAGATGTTTATTGGTGGTAGCTCTAGTTTGGCACTGATAGATAGTTTGTTTTACTACCAGTGTAGATCAGATGTTTATTGGTGGTAGTTCTAGTTTGGCACTGATAGATAGTTTGTTTTGCTACCAGTGTAGATCAGATGTTTGTTGGTGGTAGCTCTAGTTTGACACTAATCTGTAATTTTAAATGATCTTTTGACTTAGCTTTAAAAATAAACATCCAGTACGTTTTTTATTGTATTGTTTGTTTTAACTTAAACGAATCTGATTCTCAAAGATTTAGCACAGGGCCATAGCAAGTATATTTTAATTAAATTTGAGAACAGAAAGAATAATATTCAATTTGTAACATCGTAAATGAAGATGATTACACCGTTGGAAAAGTATCAGTGCGGCTGATGAAACACTTTATGTTTGGAGAACCATGTTTCTTAAAATACTGTAAATTGTCAAAAGGAATCGAACTTTTTCGAGAGATATTTCTTAAGAATGCTATATTCGTCTAATAGCGTTGTATTTTTTTACTATTGAGTGATTATTATACATGGTATCTTTTTTTTTCCAGAGTCAGAGGTCATGGGTTGAAAAGACTTTCCACAGGCGAGAATGCATCAAATTTATTCCATCTCACCGCGACCCTTTCAGGTAAGTTGGGCGACTTTGGTGTATCTGTGTCCACTTCACTCAAAAATTTGGAAATCTCCTAACTTTGTCTTCATAGCTGACTTGTTTTTCATTTGCTGGCGACTATGAGACAGATAATTTGTGGTTCCCATTGCATTTATAATTTCTACATCCGCTTAACTGTTCACAACAATGGGGCTGACAAAATTATCAATGAAATAGTCATAAACAAAAACATATTGATGCAGAAACGTTTGACAAACGGATCGGGCCATACTCCCTACGTCCAACGACATCACACGTCTAGTCATGGTGTAGAACTACAAAAATAAAATTGGCCGGCCTAGGCGAGTGGCACGGGGTAATAAGCCGCGGTGGGATGTGAGGTCACACGAAGTGGATGGGGCACTGGACGTGTGATTACTGCCCTTTGCTCCCTTTGTGTCCAGTGACTGAAGAAGACACTCGGCCTTAAGGGTTGTGACGAATAACTTTAGCATCGATGATCATTCACTTTTTATCTTTTACGTGATGCCTGTCTATGACAAGTTATTATTTTTAATGATGCGATTTCTGGGAAAGAATATTACCAAACTATTTGTATGATATTTTAAAAATGAGTGTTTAAATTATCTTAGATTGTTTTTCCGGCCTCTATCAATCCGTATAAATTTATTTCTGTACGGTAAAGACATTCCCATGATGTATCATAATTGGTACATCCATTTAGTTAGACTGGTTTGAATATGTATTTGCCATACTTTACATTATTATTTCCTTCAGAATGTTGCTTTTGAACTTTAAAAAAAAAAACACAAAATTTGTGTTTGCTTGTGAAGTGTAATAAACATGTCAGAATCTCAGTCGAGTTTATGAAACATCTTTATTTAGTTTATGTTTTTTTTTACTGACTTGTGATTACACGGGAATTCAGTTATAAATATATATATATATATATATATATATATATATATATATATGTATATATATATAACAAATTTATAATATAGATTGGTTTTAAAGAAATTCATCACAACAGAAATAGTTTTGTATGAGAAAGATGTTCAATAGTATGCATGTAATTTTTTTTATTTAGAGTCGTTACGTTTTCTGTTCAGATTTTTCTTCTATTCTTAACTTTTCTTTTAATCTCCTTCCATCTCGTTCTCTCTTTTTTTTTTTTGTATCCCTCCCTTTACACTCGAGTGTTCAATTTGTCCGTGTGTGTGTGTGTTCTTTTATTTTTATTTCCCATTCAATGTGTCTAAGTGTCAGAAGCTCTATATTTTGATGTCTTGTTAAGTGTTGACCACGTGTCGACTGGGTGCAAGTACGCCATGTTGTTCAGGTTTTTATTCTATCGTCAGCCGTGTCTTAGATACATTCACGTGGTGATGTCGTGGAACTGTGCTACATTACACTGTACATACACAAACCAGATGTAGAGACATGTCATATAGAATTAACACTCACTCAAATAGCAACGTGCTACATTACAATGTACATACACAAACCAGATGTAGAGACAGATCATACAGAATTAGCACTCACTCAAATAGCAACGTGCTACATTACACTGTACATACACAAACCAGATGTAGAGACAGGTCATATAGAATTAACACTCACTCAAATAGCAACGTGCTACATTACACTGTACAAGTGTACATACACAAACCAGATGTAGAGACAGATCATATAGAATTAACACTCACTCAAATAGAAACTGTGCTATATGACACTGTACATACACACACCAGATGTAGAGACAGGTCATACAGAATTAGCACTCACTCAAATAGCAACGTGCTACATTACACTGTACATACACAAACCAGATGTAGAGACAGATCATACAGAATTAACACTCACTCAAATAGCAAAGTGCTACATTACACTGTACATACACAAACCAGATGTAGAGACAGATCATACAGAATTAACACTCACTCAAATAGCAAAGTGCTACATTACACTGTACATACACAAACCAGATGTAGAGACAGATCATACAGAATTAACACTCCCACTCAAATAGCAAAGTGCTACATTACACTGTACATACACAAACCAGATGTAAGAGACAGATCATACAGAATTAACACTCACTCAAATAGCAAAGTGCTACATTACACTGTACATACACAAACCCAGATGTAGAGACAGATCATACAGAATTAACACTCACTCAAATAGCAAAGTGCTACATTACACTGTACATACACAAACCAGATGTAGAGACAGATCATACAGAATTAACACTCACTCAAATAGCAAAGTGCTACATTACACTGTACATACACAAACCAGATGTAGAGACAGATCATACAGAATTAACACTCACTCAAATAGCAAAGTGCTACATTACACTGTACATACACAAACCAGATGTAGAGACAGATCATACAGAATTAACACTCACTCAAATAGCAAAGTGCTACATTACACTGTACATACACAAACCAGATGTAGAGACAGATCATACAGAATTAACACTCACTCAAATAGCAAAGTGCTACATTACACTGTACATACACAAACCAGATGTAGAGACAGATCATACAGAATTAACACTCACTCAAATAGCAAAGTGCTACATTAGGAACCGATCACATATTGTGTAATGAAAGTACAATTCTTTGGCCTTTAGTCTCCCCCGCCCCCCCCCCCCACCTCCCCGTTGTAATCGTATAACAAAATACCACCCACCCACACCCACCTTTTTATGAAGAATTTCCGATTTCATTTTTATTCTTCATTGATTTAAAAAAAATAAAATGTGTGTTTTATAACAATAACAGACATCATCGACCCCCCCCCTTCCCGCCCGAAACTATGTGGCATATATGTTGACACCCCCCCCCCTTTTTTTTATCTTTCGTTGAGCTGTTGTTTTTAAACATTGTTGTTGCTTCGGTCATTTTGGTTTTTTATCTCCACTGTTAATGCAGTTTTACTAACATTTATAACAAAAAATTATTATTTCCATTTTTTTTTGCTTCAAATGAACAATACTAGTTTACTATGAGCCACGCCTTTGTGTGTTTGTGAGTGTGTTTGTGTGTGTGTGTGTTTCCGAGGCTTATAACCGGCACATGAATCACATTATTAGCTAGGGGATGTGGGGTTATTTTAGAGTCCAGTCCTTGCTAATCGTTCATTGTTTATGATCTGTTGCGCTAACCGAGGCTAACGGCGTAAGTCTTTGATGTGCTGCTGAGGTTATCTCAGCCTGGAATATATTTTGACTATGCTCGTTTATAAACAGATAAAAATACTGGAACTTTGACAACGCTTGACCCTCCACGCTTATTTCTTTGAATGTAATATAGTTTTGTTGCTCGTGGTTTTTGTAATTTTTTTTTCTCTTTCGACGTTTTCTGATTGGTTCCAGACTTATTCGTTCCCATTGATTGCTGTTGATGACGAATCCGAAAGACGGCATCAATGTCATAATGCTTCACCGGTTTCATAAATGAGACTGGGATATAAGATAACAATACTGACCGAGATGAGTGGGAAGGGGGGGAAAAAACAAACTTTGTTTTGTTACTGGTTTAGTCTGTTGGTGAATACTTGGCATGTAAAGTCATTGGGTTTGAACTTTTTAAAACAAGCAATTTAAGTCTTTTCCGTTTCGGTCAAAGGACATTTTAGAGCATTTTCGGTTACGCCGGACGAAATCCGTATTTTTTTTTCCGGGTGACAGCCATAGATTTTGCTGAATTTTGATAAATAGATAGGGAAGTAATCATGTTGAATAACTGTTACAAAAATAAATAATGATTAAGCCCCTTTCATTAGCTTTTATTATTTATATTTAAAATATAAGCAAAAACGGTACTTAAAACGCCCCCTTTTTCGGCCCTCAGAGGTCAGATCGCGAAATGGACTTTTGATGTACACTTGGAAGGCCAAGACCTACAAAATGATATATACATCATGGGTCTAGGACTTATGGTTGCTGAGATATAGGGCGCTCCTTTATTAATATAGCTTATATACTAAAAAACGGTACTTAAAACGCCCCCTTTTTCGGCCCTCAGAGGTCAGATCGCGAAGTTTTGGAGCCTTCTTTCAAAGTCCACAACCAAGGCATCCAACTGAGTCTTGTACTTGTCATTCATTTCAGCAGAAATGGTTTTCTATTTCAGCAAAGGAAAATGGCAAAACCTGTTTTCACCTGCTTGCCTGGAAAACAGGGAGATTTTTGTCTGAAATATTTTTTAACGTGCACATACATTTCATTTGCAAACAAGCTATTGCCCTGAAGTTTGGCACTCAGTTAATTCAACTTTTCTATAATGTCAATGGCAAACATGAAGTCTGACTTCCACACTTCATTAACAATTTTAGTAACAAAGTTACAAAGAAAAGCCTTTATCTTCAGGAGCATAACTATTAAAATAATTATCTGGAGCTATAAAACCGATTTAATATTTCTAGATTGAGTCAAATAGCCGGAATAAAATTTCAGAAATATAGCGAAAGTTCTAAACAAAGAAAAAAAAACATCGATATATGAGCGCAACATGTACATTCAGTCGGGCCGCAAAATATAGTCTGGCAGGCCGCATGCGGGCCGTAGTTTGCCCACCCCTGCTCTAGGCGGTTAGCCAATCCACAAGAACGGTTTGGCACATCTTATACTAAAACATAAATATTAACTGTGTTAATTGATTTGTTGAGTCTAATATTCTGACGAGTGATGGTGATTTTTTTTTTTACGTGGACCCTATATTAACTGTGTTGATTGCAGAATATCTTCCTGCTATATGGTTCTCACCGTTAGAATGAAGCTGTATTTTAGTTGTTTATCAAACTTGCATTTCAGCAGTGAAAGAATGACTAGCAGAGTACATATAACAATCTGTGTGTTTGTGCCTGTGTTTGTGTGTGTGTGTCTGTCTGTGTGTGTCTTTGTATGTGTGTGTGTGTGACTGTTTGGAAGGCTGCATGCTGTTTTAATCTGGGGGTCGGATACTTAAGTTATTGTTACAATGATGCTGTCAGAACCAAGCAAGTACTTTTGCCTTGCCCCCCCTTCCCCCCCCCCCCACAACGTAATAACTACTCTGTCCAGAGCTGTGTGGTAAATACATTTTATCATATTTTTAGCAATATATTGTTTGTTGTAGTAGTTTTATAGCAGTCTGCTGCTTTTGTTAAAATAACGTTTTATTAATTTAGTCCACTGTCTAAACGATTTTAGTGGCATTTAGTTAAGACGGGAAATGAATCTGGTTTATTTTGAGAAATTGCTTCTTAATCTTCATAGGACGTGATAGTTGGAATAATTATATATATATATTTTAATCCCTGATTATGAAAAATAAAATATCACTGGCCTACACTTTGATCCGTTATCCAGTTCTCTGTGCGCATCTTCCTGTGAATACCTCATCACGTGACACCTCTGGGGCGTTAGTGAATCAAGATACTCGCGTCAACAATACGTTCATTGCACTCACCACATCCGGGTGCGTAGATCACTGCAATGAGCTTCTTAGTGCTTCCCCCTGGGGCCAGCAGGGCATCACATTTCATGTTATGTCCTGTAACTCTACCATTAGGGAATGAATAATGAAGGTCATCTTCTACTTGCACCCCCCCCCCAACCCTGTGGCTGTAATAACTGTGTAAGATTTCCTGTCTCTTACGTTGGTTACACTCGGATGGAGAAGGGGGGATAATTCTGTCAGATGACCTCCACATTAATATAGTTTTTTTTTTAATGTATTTATTTATTTTACTTCCTGATGTTACACAAGAAACAGGCGTGTCTGTAAATATCCAGTGATGTACCAATAGCCGTTAGGCCATAGGTATCATATTGGACCTGCTTACTGGACCCCTTTAGGTCAGGGCATGTTAAGGACGGTGTTTATCTTTCGGGGGCTTTGTTATTTTGACACGATAAAAGTTCTGTTTCTTTAATGCAATCCATCTGGGGACTCCCCTATTTAGTCACACACACACACTTCTACGACCCGTCAGTCGCTCACCAGGCACGCGAGGTTGGCATACCGCCCTATGTTCTTTTGACTGCTCACTTCCGTTACAATCTTCTGCTGACCCAGTAGAGTCCCTCACAGGACTATCAATGTCCCCCCTATGGTCTCATCGTTAAATGCCGACGTCATCCTACTGCAAAGTCAGGTTGCTGGTAGGGTGACATTGTTAAATCTCCTGTCGTCCAAGTGCAGAGTCAGGTCACAGGTTCGCTTTCATTCATAACACTACACTTGACACTTTTTTTTAACAGACTCGTAATTATAATATATATAAGCGATTTGGCTCTGCGTTAAATCGAAAGTAAAGAATTAATGCAACAGTATTCCAGTTTAAAATACAATCATGAAAAAAAAATCGGATCTGCCCGAAACCAAAAAATAACCTCGCCTGCCGATCAAGCCTAAGGGGATAAAGCTCTATGCAAATGTTTTGCAGGGTACAGCTTGTAATATATATAAGCGATTTGGGCTCTGCGTTAAATCGAAAGTAAAGAATTAATGCAACAGTATTCCAGTTTAAAATACAATCATCAACTAATCTGATCTGCCCAAAACCAAAAAATAACCTATCAAGTCTAAGGGAATATAACTCTATGCATAGGTTTTGCAGGGTACAGCTAGTATATATATATATATAATAATAAAGTTGTATTTGACAACGAGTAAGTACCTATTACAATTTGTTAACATTTTATTAAAAAATAAATTTGAACAGGTGTGCCTGCGGTCGCAGTGAACTATGGCACCAGCAGACTGGAGCTGGTAGACTAGAACCTGGTCAGGTAGAGAAATGGCACCCATACAAGCACACAGTACAGCGAGTCACAGATGCTTATGGCACTATAGAGTTTCAAGGTGGACCACATCCGAGCAAAGCACAATACATAAAGCTGAGCAGTCTGGACACAAGGCAGGAGAATGTGCTGACTCTTTTACTGAAGGTGACACCATAGTTTATCAACCTCACTTTAATATGCACTGACACCTAGATGGCATTGCATTGCTCATCTTATTTATTAGAATTTGAAAACGAAAATTCACATGCTTATTTCTTAATTAAACTTATTTCATCTTATTGGACATATGGAGATTTTTGTCTGTTGTATTTTTTTTTAAAACTAACATAGCAGATATAATATTGTCTGTTGTATGCATTCATTCATTTTAATTTCCCAGTCTTATTAAGTTGTTATTTACGCCTAGATATTTTTCTATTTTTAATATTACTTTTTCAACATTGCTTACATATTCATGTAAAAAATGTATATGCAAAAGAAATGACTCAGTAATGTAAGGAATGGGTTGTTTATTGTTCTAAAGCACTGGGGCCTTGATTTGCCAAAACTTCTTATAACTGTTCATGGCGGTATACTCAACTTTGACCTTCAGCCTAAACTCAAAAGGGTTTTTAGGAAAGGGTTGCTCAAAGCTGCTAGAACAACTGGAGCATGGATTGTAACTAATGGCACCAACACAGGTGACTATGCAGTTCCTTATTTTGTAAAGAATTTGATTTGCTTGATTAAGTTTAATATTGCATACAAATATTTTCCACAAAAAAGAACTGTGCACACATCCTGATCATCTGTGGCCCAGCCTAAGTTATCTACTTCATTTTTTTTTTTATCTTTTCTTACAAGTCCTGAAAGGATGGGATGTTTATCTCCTAGATCCTACAAACCACTAATGGTACGGTTTTTTGCAGCACCCTTCTTTCATCCTCCACCATAGCCAATAGTGCAATTCCCATGGGGGCCCCACAGAAGACATCTGTAGGTGACTGGTACTCGCTGGGGGTAGAACCCGTAAACCACAGCTTGCAGGTAGTAGTGCTGCAGCATGAAAATCCTGCTGGCTACAAAAGTGCCACCCATGTACTTTATTATAGCCTTTTCCTGCTGGCTACCAAAGTACCACCCATGTACTTTATTATAGCCTTTTCCTGCTGGCTACCAAAGTGCCACCCATGTACTTAATTATAGCCTTTTCCTGCTGGCTACCAAACAAAGTGCCACACATGTACTTAATTATAGCCTTTTCCTGCTGGCTACCAAAGTGCCACCCATGTACTTAATTATAGCCTTTTCCTGCTGGCTACCTAAGTGCCACCCATGTACTTAATTATAGCCTTTTCCTGCTGGCTACCAAAGTGCCACACATGTATTTAATTATAGCCTTTTCCTGCTGGCAACCAAAGTGCCACACATATACTTAATTATAGCCTTTTCCTGCTGGCTAGCAAAGTGCCACCCATGTACTTAATTATAGCCTTTTCCTGCTGGCTACCAAAGTGCCACACATGTACTTAATTATAGCCTTTTCCTGCTGGCTACCAAAGTGCCACCCATTTATTTAATTATAGCCTTTCATACTCAGTGACATCCTCCAGTTTTTTCCAAAAATCTAATCATTCAGGTCGCCGTGTCCTTAAGAATAAACGCTAGATAAAAAAGTTATACTCAGAAAAAAAAAAGGATGGGAATTTAAAAATGTGTGCATTTTCCATGACTTTGACCCCATCACATTCATCTTAGAAAATAAAAATAATGTCTAGCTAGTTTTTAGACCATCCTGGTTATATTAAAATTTAATGCATTGTAATTGTACAGTAAGCTCATAATGTTCATTTAGCTGTCAATTTGAACTAAAAATATATATTCTGCTGTGTGAAATAATTTTGATCCCATTTTCCTTGATAATGGTTCTCATGAAGTATTGATTTTCTGTACCTAGGTGTAACAAGACATGTAGGGGATGCCATCAGTGACAGGACCACCAAAGCACGCAACAAAGTGGTGGCTATTGGGATTGCACCTTGGGGGATTGTAGAGAATAAAGAAGATTTACTAGGAAGAGATGTTAGTACACTACTTATTTATCCCTCTAATTATCTGTAAGCTTTATTGAACTCTTTTTTTTTTTTATCAAACTTTTTATCTGATGGCAAACAGTTAAGTTGAAATGGAAAATATTTTCCTTTTATTTTTATTAATAATTTATACCTGTTTTTTTTTTCCACCCAACCCAATTCTAGTAGTCTTTATAAAACATTTAACAAAAAATGTGTTGACTTAAGGCTCTTTATCGGAACAGTAGTACCAGAAGTAGTAATCTTCACTCAAAGTAGTAATCTTCACTCATCATTTACACTTTCATATACTTCCAGAAAATGAGAAGTATATTTTTCTGTTTACCCTCCTTAATAGACAAGAATTATAAAATTAGAACTGATATGAAAATTTGGTGATGGAAAATAAAGAATAGTATTTGTAAAACCCTAACAAGTTTATAAATATAGCTTTAAAATTAAATCACAGCAGAATCATGTGATAAAAATTCACTTAGACCAGAAAAATAAACAGATCTTGAGGTTTATTGCCTGTCACTTTAAGGTGTGTCTCACACCTGTAATTATATCATTTGTCTGATCATCTTGTACAATAAGGGCTAAACCAATGATTGGTTATTTCCAGTTCCTAATGTAAAGCATTTGTCAAATGTTATGTGAATAGTTTTACTTAAGCTAAGCATTGAACGTTAACCTAATAAAAATTTGAAAAAAAAAATAATTTTTTCTTGTTTTAAAGGTATTTAAACAAATCCCCCCACTGATCAAATCCCCAATTTAAATTTGAAATGTAATATTTGACTTTTAGTTAAAAGAATTCCAAAAAGATGAAGTTTGTCATTTAGTCCTGCAATCGTCAGTTGTTAAAAGCCAATCCTGTATTAGCCTTACATCATTGACTACTTTAGATACCCTCATTTTATAATTATCAGAAGGGGTTCTGAAACTTTGTTTGTAACGTTATATAGGGTAGGGTAAATTTTTTACTATTTTGGCATTATATAAATGTGGTAGGCCCCCAAAGATGAACCTGGACCATCATTGCTGATTCCATTCATCTCTTGGATGACAGCTTAGCATCCCAGAAGAAATCATTTTTAAAGAAAGGAGGATAATAATTTTTTTTCTGATTCATTATAGAATATGAGGAGCTTGATTGTAAAAGACATTTAATATTTTATATGGTATTTAAGTTTACATGCTATTTAATTATTTTTATCTCTTTCTAGATAGTTGTTCCTTATCATTGTGTTTCTTCTACAAAAACAAACACATCAGTTTTGAACAGTAATCACTCCTACTTCTTGCTTGTAGACAACGGCACAGTGGGCAAATATGGTGGAGAAATTCTATTCAGGAAAAAATTTGAGAAGTACATAGCACAGCAAAAAATCTGCATTGGTAATCAGCAAATTTTGGTTTTAGTTGGAATCATTTAAAATCAAATTTTTTTTACAAAATGTATTTGATCATTATCTTTTTTATGTGAGATACTTATTATACATTATTCTAAAATTATTGCTATTTTTTTTTACAATGTTTAGCTAATGATTTCCGTGGTCATGGGGTTCCTGTAATCTGTGTGGTACTTGAGGGTGGGGCCAACACTATACGCTCTGTATTAGAATATGTGACAGACACACCTCCAGTTCCTGTTGTTGTATGTGATGGTAGTGGTCGAGCTGCAGATCTTTTGGCTTTTGCTCACAAGTATACAATGGATGATGGGTAAGTAATCAGATTTTCAATGGACTGTTTTTTTTTTAATTAAACAAAATTATATTTATTTACTTAAAGCCTAGCTCTCTAGTATGCAAATAATAAATGTGAAAATGGCCTTGATTATGTATTCGTTTTATGATGTTAATTCATACTTCTTTATTCTGTTTATTTATTTCATATGCAGAACTATGGCTGAATCTTTACGAGATCAACTTATTTTAACTATTCAGAGAACTTTTATGTATACTCAAGAACAAGCTGAAAAATTATTCATAGAGCTCATGCTGTGTGTTAAAAAGAAGGAGCTGGTAAATTTTAGACTAAATTACATTTTTTTTTCATTTTAGTTCTTTTATAATAATTTATACATGTATTAATACAATAAAGAGAAATATACTTTTAATACAATGGTTTGAAGTTGGAAATACTGTTAAAAAACTCTGGTTTAATATTGTGTATTAACTTTTATGTTCTAAATCAATGTTGTTGTTTTTTTAAAGCTAAAAGACAATAGGGAGGGATTTGAGAAAATGCAAGTGGCTCTTTTTGAATCCAAAAAAGTTACAATAAGTATTTAATTTTTCATAGTTAATATGTATAAATATTCGCTTTAACAGGATGTGTTATTTACTTAATGTGGTAAACTTAACTGTCACTGAGACATAATTAAATACTATTTGATCTGCCTCAAATTGTGTTGGTACAATGTACATGTTTTCTCATTAAAATGAACAAAAGAATCAGCAAGAATCCCAAAGAAAATTGAAAAATCTTTAGATGTACATGATTGTCAGAAGTTACAAAGGCACAACTCAGAATTTAGATTGAAAAATCTGCATACCTTGAAACTTAACCATCTTTTACCTTTAAAGTTTAATAATTTGAACTGATTGCTAACAAGTTCGTATTTTTTTTTTAGATTACTGTGTTTAGAATGGGTGACAGAGAGGAGTCTAAAGATATAGATCTGGCCATATTAACAGCCTTGCTGAAAGGTTTGATGATATGTTTATTCATTCCTTTATTTAATTAAAGAAAAAATTGCATTTATTATATCATAAGAGCTACATGTATTATGTATATTTATTAATTGACAAACTTGTATGGCTTGGTTATCCTTTCTTTTTTATAAAATGATTGGATATCTTTTAGTATTAATTTTATTCCCGAATTTATGTTGTAAGGTTTAATAACCCAAAATTTAATGTTTGTGAGCAAGAATGATGTACAAATTAAAATTAAGTATTATGGTGTTTCAAAAAAAAGAAGTCTCTGTTAGGATATGAAATCTCTTAAATCCTGGAAACCACTAATGGGGCAGTGTTTTTATGATGGACTTCTTTCATCCCCATCATAACTGATAGTGCAGTGGTCATGGAGGCACCACTGCAGATATATTTGGGTCTTAATCCATGACCTGAAATTATTTTTTTTAAAATAGTAGACAAAGCCATTTTGTATACAGTGAAAATTGCTGTGGGGGTTTTCATGTTACACGTACTAATAAATGGTATCTGATTTAACATTTAAAAAATAAGGTTAAATATTATTATTTTTTTTTTTTTAATTGGTGTTCTTATGGCATAAAGCAACAAGGCAGACTTGTCCGTTGGGTCAAATCTGCATTATCAGCTATAGGTAAATTGGATAAGGAGATGTACATTCAACATATATACATCTTTTCATTTCTACCAACATCTCTTTGAACTCAGATAAATTTGATTACAGAAAACTTTTGAATGCAGACACTTGATTGTTATATTAATGTCTGTTTAATCAAAGCCCAATAGATTAATTTAAAAGCAAACTTGCCAAATATTATATTATTTAAGGTGTAATATTTAACTAAATACAGCAATCTGCTGCTCCATATATCAACTGTATGCATGTCCAATCAATTATTACTTAGCACAAGATTTTTTGGAGACAGCCCTGTTTACCTTTGTTCCACTAACTATCTCTATATAATAAATTTAACCATAGTGCTCTGGACATCCGTGCATCTAAAAATTAGGTTTAGTTTTTTTTTAAAAAAGACACTTAACTAATAATAAAATCTCTTAATCTTTGGAATAGCATTTGTCAAATGTTTCATATAATTTATCTATCTATACTTTTTTGAAATCATGGAATAGAAAATACATGTAATAGATTTTGGTCAGTTGTACTGAAAACTGCACTCTTTATATTTTTTTAGGAACAACAGCTAATGCAACTGATCAGCTAAATTTAGCACTGACTTGGGATAGAGTGGATATTGCTCGAAGTCATATTTTTGTTTATGGTCAAGAATGGCCGGTATTTTTCTCTTAGTTTTATTTTTTTAGAAGTTAGAACTATTTTAAAATTATATTTTGCTTATACATCTAATTTTTGTTTTATTTGGAGAGCAATAAACTTGTGTTGTAGATATTGATAATGAGTTAAACTGATCTTGCTTTTTTAGGAAGGTGCACTTGAAGTAGCCATGATGGATGCACTTATTAATGACAGAGTTGATTTTGTTAAACTTCTTCTAGAAAATGGAGTCAGTATGCATACTTTCCTTACCATACCTCGACTTGAAGATTTGTATAACTCAGTAAGTTAAACAATATTATCAGAATTTTTCTAGAAATTACTGTTTAATGGCCAGAGTAAATAATATTATAAATATTTTTAAAACTTCAATCCTTGACAGAGACAAACTCCTTCCAATACACTCCGATATCTTGTGCGTGATGTTAAAAAGGTAATGTTACAAACTCTTTATCTTTGATCAGTAGCTACTTTACAATGGCATTAGTTTCAGGAATTTAAAAAAAATTAAATTGTTTCATTCGAAAAAAAAAATTTTTTCATCAGCATGTTCCGTCCAATTACCGGTACACTTTACCTGATATAGGTTTAGTCCTACAGCATTTAATGGGTGGTGGCTTCAGAGCTTACTACTGCCGCAAGAGATTCAGGCAAAAATATCATGCTCTTAAGCAAACTGTAAGTATTCTTTTATTGTATTATATTGTTTTAGAAAATTCTCTTAAATTCTTTTTCTTGCTTCAGAAATAACCAACAAGCATTACAAAATGTTTTACACATCCTTAACCAATACATTGATCATAGTTTTAAATTTCATCACTTTTTTTTTAATTTTTAATTTATTGCACTAATACACATCTTGATGTTTTCAAGTTGGTTCTCCAATTTAGCAACAAGCCATAAATTATAAAAATTGAAAAAAAATAAAATTATTTGTTTTAACATTGTGTTTTCAAATGATTGTTTTATTTTATGTCCTCACTTCATTTTGTTGACCCACTTAGCATTAGTTTTGGTAGACTGCACACCTTCATTAGAGTTCTAAACCGTAGATATGAAAACAATTTGTGGAAAGGCCCTATACTTTACCTGCATATTTCAGTAGTACTTTTTAGTACAGAGAACATTTGATTTTTAAATTTTGGTTTAATGTTTCATTTGATATTTTAAGAATAAAGTAACACATTTTTCAATCAATTTGAAATTATGAAGAAAATTATTTAATCCTGAATAATGCAGAGCAAATTTAGTTTATACAAGTGTACAGTTTTGGAATTTCCTAAGTGACTAAAAAATGTGTTTGTACACTCAGTCATTAAAAATATTGTTTTTAACAATTCATTCATACATTTTCTACTAAAAAAAATTGGGATCCAAACAGATAAAATTAATGTTCATAAAAAGTAATCCATTAATGCTTTTTACCATAAACTAAAACTTTTTATTTTAAATGTCTTTATTCATCTCTTCGTACATTTACATTTTTCTTTACAATCTATTATATTTTCTTTGATCAATATACCTATCTACGAAGCATGGTATAAAATTGTTTGTTTGTTTATGATGGTGTTTCTTCTAATCTTCTAATGAATATCACATTAATTCTCACTGACTGATATTTTTTAATCCTACACTTAGATTTCTTATGCAGACTTTAAGGTAATGTCGCATTTGACAGAGCTGATTTATGTTTTAATTTTTCTTACTCTACTCTTCCACTTTTTATGTGTTCGCATTAGGTTAAAAAAAAAAAGACAGTAAGTAAGTTTGGGTGAATCATTTGTTTAGTATGATTTTTGCTTTTAATTTGTTGTGCATTTTTTTATTTCGACAAAATTAAAAACTAAAAGTATGGAGTTATCTTGGTAATATTATTTTATGACAGTCTGTAGCTAAAGGTCAAGCATGCAACAGCATGCTCGAGGTGACTTTCTAAAGCGAACACCAGTCTGAAATATACATTTTATTGTGGTGGTGGGTGTGTGTCCTTTAGAATTATAATCTTAATTTAATATCTTTTTTTTTCCTAAACCATATATTATGTGTTTTCACATTGCTTTTCTTTTTCAGTAATAGAAAGACATATTTTTTTGCTTTAAGATTTTGCTTTATACTATTTTTATTTAATGGCATAAAGATTTTTTTCATTTTAATACAGAGATGTCCATTATTTTATTATTTTATTTTTAAATGCTTCATTAGACTAATATAATTTACTCAAAAACTGTATTTGTATACAACCTATTACTTGAGTTTTTTTCTGAGGAGACTGATACATTTTTCTTTTTTTAATTTCTGCTGGATTTTTTTTTCTATTCATCAGATAAAAAAAACCTTGAATCAATTGTCATCACATGAACTATTTGTTGACATTACTGTTACATACATATAGACATACTCCGCTTAATACTGTTTTGATGTTTAAAAAAAATCTGATTTATACATGTATTTAATTAATTCCTTTGAACAATTTTTAAAGCACTTCCAAACTTCTGTATTTGTTGAAATCTCATGAATTATGAAGGATTTTGTGTTCCACTTGATACACTGACAGTTAGTCTTGCCGCGCATTTAATTGCTTGAAACATAAATATACATACTCGTGATTCAATATTATTTTGTATTAAAGAAAAAAATTATTTGTAAAAAGATGAAAACACAATAATAGCATTTTCTGGACATTAAAAGTCAGTGCTAAAAAAATATGTAAATATTAATTGACCTCTTGACAAAAAAAAAGCAATTAAGCCTGTTCCATTCTGGACACAGGACGTGTTAGCGCATTTTTATGTATCAGTACGTTTGTTAGCTTTCAGTAAATATTTGTAAATTTTGGAAATGTTTATAAATTCAATTGTGTAATGCATATATCTGTAAAAAAAATATTATAAAGACGTTTCTTTATATTTGAAAAAAATTATTTTCTCTTAAATCTAACTACAAGTGGTTTGTGGTTACTGAAATAGGACTCATAATTGAAAACATTCGAAATTATAGTCATTTAATTATAGTCATTTATAGTCATTTAATTGTTGCATAGCTCTGATACTTTCAATTAAACTCAGAACACAAGCTTACTATTTCATTTGATGAGTTTCTTAATAAATCTTGGTGAAACTACGTGCTGCAGTATTTCGCACCAAATGAACGGCTTATTGAACGTACAAGGTGTATATATAATATATAAGCCCCTTAGGAGCCCTGAAGCCCAGGCCTCAGAGGTCCTATCGCGAAATGAACTTTTGATGTACACATGGCAGGCCAAGACCTACAAAATGATATATACATCATGGATCTAGGACTTATGGTTGTTGAGATCTAGGGTGATGACGGACGGACGGACAGACAGACAAAACGGGGACAATAGAGCATTTTTTTCAAAAATGCTCTAAAAAAGACCTATTAACATTAACAAATCTAGTTAATTTTTCATGAATAATTTTTTAGAAAAAATGATATTGAAAATTGCTTAAAATATGTTGATAATTAATGTAATAAGAAATTATGCTTTGTTAATTCATGAATCCTCATTATTTTCATGTTAGTAATAACCTATTTAGTGCATTTTTATTCAGTGGTCATTCTTGGAACTTATTTCTCATATCCTCAGGTTAAGCAGAGTATGGCTTTTCATTAATTCTAGTTCAAAGCATTATACATTTTTTGTTTGAATCAGAAAAGCATGGTTCAGCAAATAAAATATATGTATTATTTATGGGCTGAAACATAGTTATTGTTGGCATTTTAAAACTGCCAGATTTAAGTAAAAGATAGAATGGCTATATTGGGTATATTGAAGGATATATACATTTTGATATTTGATTAATAAGTGTTAAGATTTTCAGGACCATTTGGTTAATAACTCATAAAATTAATTACCCAAAGGCTAATTATTTATAACCAATCTTACATTGAGAAGAATATTGAAAACAGTTAATTTAAAACAGAAATAACTTGCTTTATTTATGAATGGAAAGAAAAATTGTCACCAGTTTTATTTCCTAATTTTAATTAATATGTATGCATGCTTTTACTTCCAGTCAAAATATAGTTGTTAGATTCACCCATAAAATGAATGAATTTCTGCATAATGTTTTCTTATTATGTTGGTGATATTTTTGTATATTTTTTTAATAACAGTGTCATTCTTCTAGTTCCATATCCTTCTTGCAAGCATCACATATATTATGCCATGACAGTTTATATAATATATTAGTTTTGTGAAGTATTTCTAAGATTTTTTTAATCACCACACTCAAATCTCTACAGGTTTCAGAAAAATATATTTAATAACTTTTTTATGCTTATCTAAAGCTTTTTTTTTTTTGTGAAAATAGTTTCATTTTATTCATCTAAAAAAGTACGTAAAGTCTATGCTAAAGGTTTTCTCTGTACAAGATTCAATTGAAGTAAAAAAAAACTAACATGATTGCTTCCTTTTTATTATTTTTTATTTGACTTACTTAACTTCTAGTTTTCTTACTGTTTTTATAGTTACAGTTATTTATTCTTTTAAATGAAAAAACTTATCTTTACTTCTGTATGTTAGAATTTTCTGTGATTCTGCATGCAAATCCTAAAATGTCTTTGCTTGCTTAATTTATCTCCTTATAGATAACCTATCTTATTTGCAAGATTTATTTAGCTAGATAAAAGACAATAAATAAACTACATAAGAGAAAGAAGACAAAAAAGAAATAAAAACATTGTTGCAATCTTTATTTGAAATATAAAATAGCTGGGGGTTTTTTTTCCTATATTTTTTAATTTTTTACTCCTATAAAATATTGTTAAATATACTATAAATGCATTTTATCAGCAAAAATGGATGCATAAAACAATTATTGTATTTTTTTTATTTATTTATTTTTTCAAAATAATTAGCAACCGCCGATCATTCTTATACAGTTGTTTTTTCAATTAATAACAGTTTAAAAAACTATCCACGATTTTTTCAAAGTATAAATTAATGTATTTCTATTAAATATTTAACATACATTATCAGAATATATGAATATTTTTTTTAAACTGGTAAATGAAATGAACAGCACAGCAAAAAAAATTTTTGGCTGTCCCAAAAAAATCCATTTAAAAAATTTTTAACTAACAAAAATGTTATTAAATCACTACCTTTTTTTTTGGCTTTAGCTACCCACATCAAAATATGGGAAAATAGCTTAAATAGCAGTTTATAATTTTTTTTTTCCTCAGGGTACATCAGTGGGAAACATAGTCACATCCATTCCTCATCTGATGAACACAAAACAAGCAGAAGAGTTGTTTCCATATCCATTTCATGATCTCATGATCTGGGCTGTGCTGATGAAAAGACAAAAGATGGCACTGTTTATGTGGCAGCATGGAGAAGAAGCTTTAGCCAAGGTAGATTTAATTTGTAAATTAATATTGATAGCTTGATTTGTCTTTTAAAATAATAAACCACATGGTAAAAGAAAGCTGATAATATCCCAGTTATTTTTTTTTTCTGTCAGGCTTTATTAGCAGGTAAACTATATGCCGCCATGGCACATGAAGCTGATCAAGATGACCTAGAAATTGAATTATCAGAAGAATTCAGACAATATGCAGAGTATGTCCTAAATATTTAGAATTTAAGAACTTGTATCAATGATTAAAAATAGTGACAGGAAGATTAAGCACAATATGTAAATATCAAAATGTTTTGGTGTACAGAAGTAGGAGAATTGAGACCCAATGTCAGATTACTCATCCAATGCATTAGACTGCCAATCTTACCTATTTTTGAGCAATCCATAAAGTCTTTTATCTCTGTATATCAAAATTGGCATTTATATCAGAGTTGGCAGTTAAGGGATTAATCTGTAATTGTATTGGAATGGTAAAGATTTTGGCATCATCCTGTCACTAATTATACATTGTTTGAAAGTGACTTTTAAAAAAATTTAAAACAACAAATTAAAAACAAATATAAATGTATCCATTCTAAACTGACTATGATCTAACTATTTAAACCTCCCATCATTAGTGAATTTCTAGGTTTGGCTTTGGAACTTTTGGGTCATTGCTACAAGATAGATGATGATTACACACAACAACTGCTGACTTATGAGTTGAAGAACTTCAGTGAACAAACTTGTTTAGGGTTGGCTGTTATCGCCAATCATCGTCAGTTCATAGCTCACACATGTTGTCAAGTTTTGCTCAATGACCTTTGGATTGGAGGTCTGCGCATGAGGAAAAACACCAGCTTAAAGGTGTGTAATTCTAACTTTATAACCTATTCTAATGTTGCTCTTGTGTTAGAAAATGGGGTGGTCATTACAGACAATCATTACATTTATTTTGTTTAAGGGCCGTTACTCTTAAAGTGAGTGGGGCGGTTGGCCGAGTGGTGTAGATACTCAACTTTCAACCTGAGAGTCCTGGGTTCGATCCTCTGTGATAACCATGGGGAATTTTTCCAGGTGAAATTTGTTTCAAAGTCGTTCCACAAGTCCACCCAGCTTTAAATGGGTACCTGACTTAAGTTGGGGAAGTAAAGGTGGCTGGGCGTTGTGCTAACCACACAACCCCTTCATATGCCGAGGTTATAGAAACAGATGAATTCTACACTTCATCTGCCCCGATGGCCCTTTAGGGCCAAGGGAACTTTTTACTCTTAAAGTGAAGGTGGTTGTATTTTCTTTCTTTTATCAAAATTTATTTTTGTAGGTAGCTAGCAAAAACAAAAATGGTTTGATTAGTGGGTCTTAAATAGTTGTTGTTTTTTTTTTAATTTTTAGTGTTGAAATAATTTATTTGTTATTATTTGTAAATAAAGTGTGTAAAATCATAAAACTAAAGCTGCTTGTATTTTACTTCAGAATTAGATCTACAAGATCTTAATTTATGGTCTCAAAATTATTGAAATAGTTTATTGTCATCAACATTACATGCATGTTTAGATTTTAATTGTTTTAACTAAACGAAAACAGGTCCAAAATTGAGTTAGAAGTCTTAAGGACAGACCAACAGAAAATGAAACTAAATAAAAGCTTATTATGACAATTCTACTAAGATTTTTTGCAGGGTTCCAGCTAGTAGATACATGTATTAATGTCATTGGAAATATTCATACTAAGCTACAATGGTATACTAGCTAGTTTACTGCTGTGAATGGAATTATATCAAGTTATGTTGATCAGTAATTATATAATAAGTAATAACCAAGTTTTGCCATCTTTCTGGATTCTAAATCTAGCACCTTATTGCCTGAAAATGAAGCTCCGGTTAAAATTGTTGATTATCAGCTCCTTTTGGTTAGAGATAGTTCATCAGTATGAAAAATAAATATTTTCATTTCTAAAACATATGAAAGTGACTGTCAGAAAAAACATTTTGCACATGATCTGTTATGCATGCACTTCAACTTACCAAATTTCCTCTTTCAAGGTCACTTTAATTAGCCCTCTCTCCCTTACCACCCACCCCATCCTCTCCATTTTCATATTAACTGGCTGCTTCCGAAGACTTGTTCTGTGTGTTTTTTATTGATTTGTAAAAAGTATGAATTTTTACATATTTTTTTACCTTATTCTGAAGATAGTTTGGGGGAAAAATATAAAATGTAAATTTAATAAGATTCAACATATTTTTGAGAGAGTGTTTTCAGTAAAAAACATTAGACTGTATCCAATGTAGTGTATACCATGAATACCAATATATTTTTTTTACCTCATTTTGAATATATATGTTGTATTTGACTAATAGCTTATGTTTCAGACAAATATTTACAAACTTGTGTTTATTAAAATCCATTGTTAGAGTTGGTATGGTATTAAAACTAGTAAATGAATACTGAATTAAAGCTAATTCATCCAACTCTATTGTTTTTTATGTTTAAAACATTTGTAAAAAAAAATATAGACAACAAATTAAGACAAAGAAATAAAACATTTTAAAAGATAATAATAGAAAGAAGTTCAGGCAATATGTGCAAGCGTGTCCTTTTTGATTTTTTTTTTTTTTTTTTGTAAATTCATATTTTAAAAAGTATTGGATTATTACCCACTGTCTCAAATTTATTTTGTTTTATACATTGTTAGACATTTATTTTTTTTTCCTTAAAATTAAATTATCTTGTGATTTTTTTTTACAATGTATTTTAAAAACTTACTTAGCATATTATTCAACACAACAATAAAAGATCTGAGGAGATTAGCAGAGATTTATGGCGTCATTTTACACGAAAGGATTTATTTATTTTATTTTTTTATATAAAAGAGGGGTTGACATTTGTGATTTACTTCTTAAGTGTTTCTGGATAATTAATTGGCTGAGTTATGGCAAAATTTCTCTCTCGTTCTATAAATGAAAAGAAAATGCCTAAAATATTTGCTCAAGAAATTATGTGTCCAAATTGGCTGTCATTAAATCAAGCTTATATCATAAAATATATTTCATAATTCAGCTCACAACCATGTATGCAGATTATATTATGGCAGTCTGAAATTAAATAGGATGAACTGTAGATGGAATTTGTCCAATGTATGTTTAATACAAACCATCATAATTCAACTGTGCTTGAGTTATAAATCTGTTTGAATAATTAGCAATTCAAGTGTAAGTTATTGCTTATTAAACAGCACGATCATCAGCATTTATTAAACAGTACGATCATCAGCAGAGTGTCACACTGTCACACTTTATCAAAGTAATAAAATTCCTAATCCACCTCAAGGATGTGTGTGTGTGAGTGTGACTAAAGCAATAGTAATAGTATGGAAATGATCTCAATTGACAGCTAACATTCATTACATTCTTTCTTTGAGAGTACTGATATCATTATTTTAAATGATAAAAAAATAGTACATGTGAATGCTGACAAAGAGACCATCCAAATAATTTAAACTTATATTGATATATTCTAAATGTTTAAAGGATAAAAGGAATGATGTTCAAAGCTGCAATATTTTATTTTTGAGTTTTAATCAAAACATATAGAGAACAATTTCTCATTTTGTCATCATGACCTTTATGCAATTCAGTGTAATTAACTAAAGGAAATAATTGGATTATATGTTCTTTTAGTATCATAACCCTCATTCGGGATAAACAAGGAAAACTGCTTCAAAACAGCCTGATATGTGTGAATATTTGAGCACTTGGTTTGTGACTCTTTTGTTTCATGTCTTTTTCTAAGATTGTATTACTATTGATTTCAATTAAACTATATACGTTCTTCATTTTGTTTTGACCTGCTTTGTTACAGCTTTCGTATCTTATTTGAAATTTGATTATTACTGGTTTCAGTTAACCTATTTACATTCTTCATTTCTTTAGTTTTAATGTATTTAATTTGAAGGTGGGATGTGTTGTCCACAAAAGCATGGTGCAGGGGGTTTCCGTTGAGAAGGGGATTTTTTTATAATATTCTGATGAGAAGTTTTTTTTTTAAAAAAGCTCATTTGAAAATATATGGCTGTGTAACAGAGGATTTCAAATTTTTCCAAGTTTGGGAAAGGCCATTTTCCATCACTTTCATCTGCTTTAGTAGGTTATGCAACTAGTAACTGAATAATTGTTACCTATTAAATAATCCTTTTTAGCCAGTCCAGTGTATTGATTTCTAATGAGGTAGACCATATTGTTTCTTCTGTTGGACCACATTCTGACTTTTTTATTTTGATAGTCTAAAATAAATTCAAATTTATATAACTCTACTTGACTTGTTTATATTTCTTTTCCTTTGTAACAATTATTTATTTTTTTAAGCTTTCATTAAATGATATGACTTCTGAACTCCAGCCTGTCCCTTCACTTAAAATGTGACCTCGTATTATGATATAATAATTGGATTATATGTTCTTTTAGTATCATAACCCTCATTCGGGATAAACAAGGAAAACTGCTTCAAAACAGCCTGATATGTGTGAATATTTGAGCACTTGGTTTATGACTCTTTTGTTTCATGTCTTTTTCTAAGATTGTATTACTATTGATTTCAATTAAACTAAATACGTTCTTCATTTTGTTTTGACCTGCTTTGTTACAGCTTTCGTATCTTATTTGAAATTTGATTATTACTGGTTTTTTATTTTGATAGTCTAAAATAAATTCAAATTTATCTAACTCTACTTGACTTGTTTATATTTCTTTTCCTTTGTAACAGTTATTTATTTTTTAAAACTTTCATTAAATGATATGACTTCTGAACTCCAGCCTGTCCCTTCACTTAAAATGTGACCTCATTTTATGATATTTTTTTTTTATAAATAAGCACATTTTAAAATTAAGTACAAGTTCAAAGCAACTTCTATGTATGTGACCATAAAAAAAAAAAAATCAAACTTTTGAAAATGCTGACCAAATATTTTTTGTTTAAAATTGTTCACAGCTCCTATATTTTTTTTCTTTAGGTGATCTTGGGCATTCTGTTTCCTCCCTACCTCTTTGCTCTGGATTTTAAATCCAAAGAAGAACTTCAGCTCATGCCACAAACCATGGAGGAACATTTAGATGAACTAGAAGATGCTGCCAGTATTGCTAATATGTCAATGTCATCTTTCAGTGAAGATCAAGTAAGTTGACACATTTTGATCCCATTCATGTGTAGTTTATGTTAAGTAAAGCTTCTTGAACTGAGTAGTGAGGTAATTTTTGTGTCTTTTGTCTGTAAATTGAAATGTTCTCCATGTTACTCACATTTCTTACTCACTTTAAATAATTATATTTCAAGTGGTTGACGAATTTAAAGTAAAAATTAATGTCTGCTAATTAATTAGACCCTTTTTCAGTCCATATCTGTATTTCTATATTTTATCTCAATTTAATTTTGTGGTGTGCATTCCGAATAAAACACAAAGTTTCTTCGGAAATAATTATTCTCATGGAAAACCCAAGGTAAACAATATTTTATATGTAGGCTATACAACTGGGAGAATGAAAACAAATTATTTACCTGAATACAAAATTTTGAATAAGGATAAAATAAAAAACCCAAGTTACTTTCCATTTTTATTTTTCACAACTAAGTGATTTTGTCAAACAGTTTATCAAGTAAACATATTTTAAACTGTAATGTCAAATATAGGAAAAAACAAAAGTAA
Source organism: Bulinus truncatus (assembly GCA_021962125.1). Classification (NCBI taxonomy): domain Eukaryota; kingdom Metazoa; phylum Mollusca; class Gastropoda; family Planorbidae; genus Bulinus; species Bulinus truncatus. The sequence continues at coordinate 3,299,122 of JAGDYQ010000025.1, read as the reverse complement.
ATGGCATATGACATAATTATGCATTGGTTAATGAAAATAATTCAGTGATATATACAAAATTACCAAATAATACATGTATATACTTCAGTTTATCTTATCATTACCCTCATAATTAGCAACTGCCTGGCGACTTCTACATATTTTTCTGAATATAAAGACGGTTATCTCCAGACCAAACTGTATTACTTCCAAAGCTGTGAGCAGAGAACAGCCAAGCCACAGCCCCAGTTGCCCACCAATATCACTGAGTAGCTTGTTCCAGTCATAGGCTGGGTTCGTCTCAATCAGAACATAGTTCAGCACCTCATAGTAGATCTGAAGCTTCAGGAAGTTGTTTTGTATGTACTCGCTGCTGGTGTTTTTGTACTCGGAGGTCCCATTAATTTTGTGTCTGAAGTGAGCCATAAATTTATTGGACGGCCACACCCCCATGGACACAACGGTGCTGTACCTGATTTGGTCGCAGGCCGGCGGGCACTGGTTTGCGCAGCCCATGTCATCTGTCCAAAAGGATTTCTCCACTTGACTGACACACTTCATTGACTCCGTATTGGATGAGTTACATATGAATATGTTGGAAATGTTGTCACCCAGCTCCACCATAGAGTCATCCTCCTGCAGAATTTGTTTGACACAGGGATAATCTATGTCACAACAGTTGCAAGATCTGAAGACTTTCTTTTGGTAGCAGCTTTTCTTGCAGGCGTTGTCTGTGTAGGTATAGCCATATGAGGAGAATATAGTGCTATATGCAATGTTGTCTGATAGGCTGACACAAGACCCTTGGGGAAAGGGCTGTCTGCGAGACTCCACCTGAGTAATATAAACAATTTCTAAATGGTTAATTACTACAAGTGGTCTTTCATTAATATGAGTTTTAAAGCATTGGACTGCTTTGTAAAAATTAACGAATGCTTCAACAATATATGTAAATATACTGTAAGATACTTTTTGTGTGGGGGATATGTTCCACAAAATATGTATCTTTTAAAAAAACTGGATATATTCCCAAATTGGCATATCTTCAAAATAATTGCATTAAAAATAGATTTTTTTAAGTAGACTTCTTAACAAATTACTTCAAAATGTCATATAAACACATAATAGTATTTTGCTATGATACAACCAATCAAAACTATCCTATTTTTTTTTAATCATGTTTTTATTATCAAGTAACATTTATGAACTGTTTTTTTTTTTTTTTTTTGTTTTTTATTGAAGTTCTCATCAGTTGTAATTATTCTTTTAATAGCAAATCATATTTTTAACAATTCATATCTATAAAATGTATGTAAACTACAAAGATCATTTTTATCTATTTAGTACTCCAGAGCAGTGCTTCTCAAACTTTTTGAAGTCACGGCCCCCTTGGAACGCCAATCAATATGTCAATATGTTATTTTGTGTGGTTTAGATGGCTTAAATTTTGAGAAGCACTGCTCCAGAGCATATTAGCAATCCAATTAACTCATAAAACTTTGATTAATGATTTTTCATTACCTACCAAAAACTGCATAACTCTAAATTTGCATTAAAAAAATCACCATAAAAAAGACTATGGAATATATCTATTTATACACACACAAACACAGTTATCATTCTAAAATGTGCTGCTGTTAAATGATTTTACCCTTCTTGCTGCTATGCTGGTCACAAAACCTGGTCCAACCACCAATCCCCCGTCTTCTGGAAAGGGTGCCTCAGTGTCTGGATGTAGTAGAACTTTGACTCCTGCAGATTGAGTTAAGGGGAGGTAGTCATATTGTTGTATATCCATCTCTATAATTAACCCATTAGCAGGTCCAGTCTTTGTTGTGTACCTTTCAAAGTTCAGTGGAAATTAGGATTTTTAATAAAATTGTTCAAATGAATGGTTTTCCTGTCACAAACATTAAAAAACTCTCTCACCTAATTGAAACATTACAATTTTTAAATGATCTCTTTCTCAAGTTGTTTAATATATTTTATTTACATTAATTAATATTTCTGGCTTTGATCGGTGTTTCGGTATGCGCTAAAATAAAATGTATGAGTTCACATTTGTTGTGGGTCCTCTGACTCAGCCATTTATTTTCTATAAGCTTTTAATTATTTTTACTTTCTTTTGGTGTATGGGTTTGTGGCTTAATTTCAGCCCTGTCACAGTGTAGATTCTACGTGACAAACCACGATATTAATAATTGTGAGTCCATAGATAAAATTTTGTAGAATTAAGAACCCAGTTACATTTCAGTAGGGCTGCTGATTAATCGCCATTAATGCGTAAAAAAAATATATGGGATTAATATTTGTATGCAACGCCTTTTTGCGTTAATATTGACCCAAAAACTATTTCAGTGTGGCGAAAAAAAAACAACCCAATTATACTTTACTTGAATTGATCAGAACAACCAGGAAAGTTAAAGGGGAGTGTAGGAAATGTCAAGGTTATATGAAATCATAGCAGCCAGTTGACCTTGAAATAATAGGACCGACTCTAGGTGGTCGCGTCTGCGTGATGTCGTATATAACTCCGCCATCACCACCTATGGAAAGATAGAGCGGAAAAACGCCGATTGGTACGAGGCCCACTGGGAGGAAATGGAACCCGTTACCGAGGTAAAAAGGAAAGCCCTACTGGCCTACAAGGCCAGGCCCAGTCCCAACACACTAAAAGCCCTACGGACAGCCAGGAGCAAAGCCCAGCAGACCGCCCGCAGATGCGCCAACTCCTACTGGTTGAACCTCTGTAGCAGCATCAAGGCAGCTGCCGATACAGGAAACGCAAGAGGGATGTACGAGGGCATCAAAAAGGCAATAGGCCCAACTCCCTCTAAAACCGCCCCCCCCCCTTATATCCAAAACAGGAGAGGTCATCAAGGACCAGGAAAAACAGATGCAGAGGTGGACCGAACACTACCTGGAGCTATACGCAACCCAGAACACTGTGACTGATGCCGCTCTTGGCGCTATCCCAGATCTGCCTGTCATGGAGGAGCTAGACACCACACCCACCGTGGATGAACTAAGCAAAGCCATCGACTGCCTTGCAAACGGAAAGGCACCCGGTAGCGATGGAATCCCACCAGAAGTTCTGAAGAGCGGAAAACCAACACTGCTAAAGCCATTGCACGACCTCCTAAGTCGATGCTGGGAACAGGGCTATATCCCCCAAGACATGAGGGATGCCAAAATTATCACACTATACAAGAACAAAGGGGACCGGAGCGACTGTAATAACTACCGGGGCATCTCCCTCCTCAGCATCGTCGGCAAAGCTTTCGCCCGCGTCGCTCTAAACCGCCTGCAGGCCCTCGCCTCCCGAGTCTACCCAGAGTCACAGTGTGGCTTCAGGGCTGGCCGATCAACAGTGGACATGATCTTCTCACTACGTCAACTTCAAGAGAAGTGTCAGGAACAGCAGGTGCCACTCTACATCGCTTTCGTCGACCTCACAAAGGCGTTTGATCTAGTAAGTCGAAGTGGACTCTTCAGCTTGCTGCAAAAGATTGGCTGCCCCCCACACCTGCTTGCAGTGGTCATGTCCTTCAACGACAACATGCATAGCACTATTTGCTACAACGGCGCAATCTCCGAGGCCTTCCCAGTCAGCAGCGGAGTAAAACAGGGCTGCGTCCTTGCACCTACACTCTTCGGCATTTTCTTTTCCATGCTCCTCCAATACGCCTTCAAGGATTGCAGCGAGGGTGTTTACATCCATACAAGGTCCGATGGCAAGCTCTATAACATAGCCCGCCTCCGTGCAAAGACCGAAGTCACAAAGGTCCTAATTCGCGAGCTGCTCTTTGCTGATGACGCAGCCTTGACATCACACACTGAAGACGGAATGCAGCAGCTTGTCACCCGCCTCTCCCATGCATGCAAGGAGTTTGGACTGACTATCAGCCTGAAAAAGACGAATGTCATGGCACAGGGTACAGATACACCCCCAAGCATTGACATCGATGGGCACACCCTAGAGGTCGTCGAGAACTTCACTTACCTCGGGTCCACCATCTCCAGCTCGCTATCCATAGACCCGGAGATCGATTGCAGAATCGCTAGGGCAGCCACAGTCATGGCGAGACTAAAGCAACGTGTGTGGGAAAACCCCAGCCTCACCGAAAATACCAGATTGCGCGTCTACCAGGCCTGCATACTTAGTACCCTTCTCTATGTATGCGAGACGTGGACCACTTTCGCGAAGCACGAAAGAAAGCTAAACAATTTCCACATGAGGTGCCTGCGACGTATACTGCAGATAAAGTGGCAAGATAAGATCCCCAACACTGGGGTGCTGGAGAGGGCAGCTTGTTTGCAGTTCTCAGCGAGAGACGCCTCAGATGGCTCGGTCATGTCAAAAGAATGGACGCAGGCCGCATCCCGAAAGACCTACTCTATGGCGAGTTAGTTACCGGCCAGAGGAAAACAGGGCGACCTAAAATGCGCTACAAAGACACCTGCAAAAAGGATATGAAAGAGTGCTCCATTAACCCCAACTCCTGGGAGAGCCAAGCAGCCGACCGCCAGTCATGGAGGCTCGCTGTCCGGCAGGGTTCATTGTGCGCAGAGGCTGAGCGACAGGATAATGCTGCCCTGAAAAGAACAAGACGGAAGCGGAAAAAGAACAGCCACAACAACAACTACAACAACCAGCTATCTTCAAGTGTGACAAGTGCGGCAGGGATTGCCACTCCCGAGTCGGACTGCACAGCCATTCCCGGCGGTGTTTTGTAGACTCAACTTAGCTACACCATCGTCTCTCGAGACGGACGGATGCCGACGAATAGGACCGATAATTCTTAATTCTGTTTTCTGATTCCGAATGATAAATTAGTGTACACCTGCTGATGCTAGCCACTTGTCGATTGACAAACTCCCATTGAATCTTTAGTCAAATTGTCTCCGCAATATCACATTTAAAAAATAAGACCACATTAAAATGAATATCTACTTGTGTTAATGTTAAGTGCTTGTGGTCTGGAATATTGAGTTCAGAAAGGGAAAATAATTTTTACAAAATATCAAAAGTGGTTTTATCACAATTTTACACTGAAGTAGAAAGTGGTATAATTGCTATAAAAAGATATTTATTAATCAAAGATGAGCCAAACCATTTCACGTAATAAACTAAATTAAAATAACTTTGATATACCTACCTTCACTATAATTAGTCAATTTTAATTTTAAGGATGATATATATTTCATTTAAGGATTTAGTAACTTCAATAGTTCTATGTTTAAATCTGTAGATGTTCTTTGTTTTTTGTAGTCATATTTTCTCATGAAAAAATATAGATGTATGTGTATTTCTTTTTCAACTGTTTTACTTTTTGGTTTAGTAAGTATATGATGTACTTTATATGTACATTGACATTTTATAATTTAATTTTCATTTATTTTTTAAATAAAATCATTGTGTTGAACTATTTTATATTTCATAGATATACAAGTTTGACACAAAGGTATAAATATTTACTATCTGCCTTATTTTACAGTAAATCTGCCATTAACAACTGGTTTTTTCCAAAGTCAGTTTTGGTATAATACCGAGTCTACCATTTTTATATTTTATGTTTTACCTTTTGTGATCCTCACTGTTGTTGTAATATCCAAATGTATAACAGTTGACATACTTCTGGTTGTATATGTACTTGAAGTCATGGTATGTACATGGAGTCTGTGAGATTCACAACACATAAAAATACTTTTTTAGAATTTCTAACAGTTAATCAGATCAACGTTTGACACACAAATGGCTCTTAATTATGTCTCATTTATAAAATTCAAAGTAATATAAACCACAGACTGAAAACATACGTATAATTTTTGCTATAAAAATAGAGAAATAGTTCTCCATTTGAGAATTCCACTACCAGCATAGAAAACACAAACATGTACGCATCTTGACCCACTCTAACAACAATTTTGGTTTTGTTACCCACCTCTAAGGAAAATCTATGGTAAAAGAAATAGAATATAAGCGTTAGAAATTGTTGATGTACTATAAGGAACAGATATAGTAATGTGTCCCTATGCTAATCCTTTAACTCAATAGCACAATTAGGACAGCTGTAAATAGTGGATCCTTTTTAGCTGAGCTGGTGAGTACCGCAAAAATGTTTTTTTTAGCAGCCTTCTGTATCGACCATTGCATTAAGGGCCTTTTTTTAATAAACAAAGTGGACTTGGGAGCATCAGTTCTGTCACTCACTGGAGTCTGTGTTGGTTTTACTGACAGCGTCAATTGTGTTTCAGGGCCACTGTACTTGAGTCATAATTTTCTGCATGCAGATTGAGAGAGTCAAGGAAGAAGACCATGGATCGGGAAAAGTGGAGAAGAGTAGCATGGCAGACCAGGGCCCTAAATGGGCTGTAGAGCCAAAGGAAGAAGAAGAGGAAGTTACCAAATTAATTAACGGAACATTACAGCCTGTTAGTGGAAGTTTTGGTTTCTTTGATCTCATGGCTAGACCTCGTACCCCGTTAAACTTGGCGCACTTTCTTACCATGTTAAACTTTGTGCACTTACCCCATTGAACTTGCATTCTATCAACATATCTTGCATTGCGTGTCCCATAACTTTTTTTTCTTCCGTGTTATTTTGTGATAATAGTTCTTCCAGTTTCGTATTGTGTACATCCAGGTTCTGTGTATGGAATGAATTTGGTTTGTTAGACTATGACTTGTATTTTTTCACTGGTTGAATTTTTAACTGTAGTTATTGTTCATTTCGGTGACATACTTGAAAACCGTCTTTCACAATCATTAGAAATCTTCTATTCTCATGCATGCATAAGTTAAACTTTGATCTTTGGGTCTTATTTCAGATTTGTTTGGTTTTTTTGACCAAACCATATTATTATTACATGTCTCATTCCAGAATTAATATCTAAAGTGATTATTTGTATTGTTGAGATGATTCATGTATCAAAATGTTGTGCTAGCTGTAGCGCTCTAAGATATCAATAGAAACATTGAGTTTAGTATATCATGTGCTCTTTGTACACATAGGCCTATTATACTCACTTTTTTATATAAAAACAGCTGGCCACAATTCAAATTAAATTTATAAAAATGTTCATCTGGAAGTGTATTAAAATATAATTTAATTTTCGTCACAGTGTGTGCAACTTGTGCTTCCAAAATAAAATTATTAACTCATTAAAATTTTCTTTGTAGAATTTCATGGCAAATTTGACTAGACAATTACATTTGGTGGTTTCAAAACATGTATTGGCCTATAGTCATTAACTGAGCCGTTCTTAGGAAGAGACTACTAGAGATATTGGGGGGGGGGGTCAGGGCAAAGGTACCGGCTGTGTCTTTCTAAGCATCAGATTTGATGGGAATTGATACTTAAAGGGGCCCCCTTTTAATAAAAGGAGCGTACTAGCTTTCCTTCCATAAGAAGGGCTCATGCCATTACCTCCTCTTCCTCTGACTTCTCCTTGAGAGCATTGCTTGCTTTAGACAGTCTTATTGGATTGAGGTTGCACAATGTGACGGCGGGGAACTCCAGACGTGGCTCGTATTCAATGGAGACTACTGTAGAGACCGGGTTCCTCTGAAAGTCCTGTATGATGCTTATGAACTGATATAGAGCCAGACTGGCACCACCCAACACCAGCATGGTCCAGACACACCTCTTCCAACATTGGTCACTCCCCACGGCCCTCCTCATGCCGTGCAATGTCGTATTGTCTCCGAATTCATGGTAGAGTTTGTTTACCGTCTCTTTTTGTTCTACAACAGCCTCTTGCACTTGATGTTCTACAGTAGCCACTTTATCCATTGAAGTCATTGAGAAATGAATACTCTTTAGAACTTTCATATCAGTCGCTGTAAATGATTTGGTGTTTGTAAACATGTAATACATATTATATTCAGAGTGCATTCAGAGTTTTAAAAATGTAGAAATAGTGTAATGAAATGATTGAACTGTGTAAGCGTCAGTACATTTACAAAATACATAGTCAACATGTGGTTCATCAAAATGCAGCTGACAATAGATGGAATAGTACTAGCAAAAGTATGTTTAGTTACACTGGGGGAAGCTAGTTGGGAAATATTAGTCCGGAATAAGTTGTGGATTTTTTTTTTAATTCCTTGATTGGTTTGTTAGACCTGTCGAAAAAAAAAATCAGTTAAACATATACATTTGTTCCACTGACTAATATTGGTTTCGAAATATATATCTACTAGTAGTTGCCCGTTGCATTCGCAACAAAAGTTTTATCTCAATAAAATGTTTAATATGAGAATTAATAGGAACTATTAACACGGAATTTCAAGTGCATAGCAAAAAACTTAGTAAATAGCCGGTTTAAGCACCATCTCTTAGTGATCTACCAATTGCATCTAAAGCATGGCTCGATGCCATCGTGCACTCGTCCAGCAAAAACATTTCCGCTGCAAATGTATTGTATTATTTTTTTATTTATAGATAAATTGTACCATCTGGAAATCAATGTAACTACTGAATTTTTAAATACAATTGATTAGGTTAATTAGGTGCTGATGTTTGCCACCTTCCTAATGTGCAGAAATGACCTACATTTTATACGTCACAAATTACGTTTTACCCGTCAACGCTAACCAACCAAATAACAAACAAAACAACCAACCAAACAAACCAAATCAACCAAAGCAAACCAACTAACCCAACCAAATCAAACTAAACACCATTAGGTAAAGATATGGGTGCTAATTTATCTCACCCGTTACGTTTTGCCCTTAATTCTATCAATGTTAAAATCAAAACAAAGCATTAAAAAAAGTTTTTTTTTTATAAAAATGCACTGAAAATACAGTAAGGAATACAATCCTCCTATAAGGAATACCGTCCTCCTGTAAGGAATACAGTCCTCCTATAAGGAATACAATCCTCCTATAAGGAATACAGTCCTCCTCTAAGGAATACCGCCCTCCTATAAGAAATACAGCCTCCCTATAAGGAATACAATCCTCTCCTTTTTTAGCTTCTGCCCTCCCTCAAAATGTGTCCTCATTTTGTGGCATTCTTTTCTATATTTGAAGGATAATACAATTATGTCAATCGCCTTGTTTGACCGATAGCGTGTGATGTGTCACATTTTGTACGGCAAAGAAAACGACAATAATCAATTGGAAAAATGTAGTTGGTATAATAACATTTTATATAATATTCAATGTATAATGTATTTATTTTTTTTTATAAACTTATCAATTTTTTTTTTTTTTTTGCAAATAATAAAATGTTTAGGTAATAAATGAAATGTATTCCCCCTACAGGTTTCGTCAATTCGTTCATCGTAAAAAAAGTAATATTTGTATTACCTTTTTTCTTTTTTTTTTATAAAAAAAAACGGTAGTTGACTTATTATTAAGGACTGCTATTAATTAATTTTTTCGTACATTAAAAACTAAAAAGAAACGTTTTGCACTTAATTCTATCAATGTTAAAATCAAAACATTGCATTAAAATGCACTGAAAAGTAAAAAATAACTACTTTATTATGCCATTTTGCAGCGCGAAGGCACGATACAGCAACCATAGTCAAATGACGTCATAGAAGATTTTTTTTTTATTTATAGCGAAGGCGCTCCCATTCTGCAAAAAAAAAAACATTTACCATCGGGACGTCATAGATTATTTATAGCGACGGCTTTCCCATTTTGCACGGACGGGCGACAAGATAGCTACTTTATTAGTAGGATCTATATAGTAGTAGTAGTAGTATGATTCGCGTTCATCATCTTACCTTGTGGGTTTTCTTCCTTTACTATTGAATTAAAAAGATTGAATTTAAAAAAAATGTACATGCTGCTAAGTAAATCGTACATGTATTGTCCTATATATTGATTTATATCACAGACAAAATTACAGAAAATATATTTATATGTTTTTTTATAATCATAAATGCCCTCATAGATTTAACGAGAAAAAAAATCCCTGCCAATGAATTGTTTATTCTTTAAAGTAAAAAAAGAAAGTTACTGTTTAATTAAAATCTTGAGAAAAATCTACGAGTATACCTGAGAATGAAACCATTGTGACATCATGGTTCTATGCAGTTTAAAATGAATTGAATAAGTTCACTCACTTGTGAAATGAATTTAATAAGTTCACTCACTTGTGAATGCTTGAATCAGTCAATCTTCTGAAACGTGTGTGTAATGCCTATAACTAATTGTAATTCATCAGCTCATCCATGATGTGGATTTTTACAATCTGTGTAAATGTATTAATATGTATGTCCCTTTCTACATGTCATTGCATTTGTAATACATGTACATTGTCTGTATCATAAGTCTTAACTCTGTGTCTTCTAGATAGATATACATCGCCACCGTTAATATTGTCACAAGCTACTGTCACTCAGTCCACACACATCACCACAGATGTAACCACAAAAGCCACTCCTTCCCCAAGTACCTTGACCCCGTGATGTTAACCATAACACACACGTCACATGTCAGTGATTTGTCTAATGAGCCAGTCCTTGTTCAGTTTTGTCCAACTCTTCTGCCCTATGGAGTTTATTGTCCATTGATTGGTGTCTCATCCTGTTCACTGGTTCCAGTTCGAGCCGCCAGTGAAATGAAATGATGAGTAGGGCACAATGGGACGTGACGTGTAGTTGACAAGGGCTGGAAGGCCAGCCGTGGGTTCCAATGGTGATTAGAATTAGTTCAGACAAACACACACAACTTGTATGGTTTAAAATTTTAGTCATTTTAATTACATAACGCATAGATCTTGTTGTTAGATTGGTGTTTAACTATGTGTGTCAATGGATCTGTTTAAGTTTATTTATCAAAAAGAATTAATATGAGAAATTAAGATAGTTTTTTTTTTACTTAAACAGATATACATTAGAAGACCAAAAATTACTATTACCTGCTTACACTATAAAACCCATTAAAATCATTTACAAATTTAGATATTTCAAATGAAAATGATACAGTAGTATGTCCAATTTAAATGTTTTCATTAGTGGTGGCAACAATCACTAGAAAGGTAACAATACTTATGTAACTAAAATATATTCTTGCCTGACAAAATATAACACAAATATATATATATTTTTTAATATAGTGATTTCAGCTTATCTGTGTCCTAGAGCCTAACCTTGCCTACTGTCCTATAGCCCGACCTTGCATACTGTCCTATTGCCCTACTTTGCCTACTGTCCTATCGCCCTACATTTTCCACTGTACTTGAGCCGTACTTTGCCTTCTGTCCTAGAACCCTACCTTGCATACTGTCCTAAAGACCTACCTTACCTAGTATCCAACCAAATAATGATAAAAATTCGAATATGAGCCCTGCTGACCATGACGCCCAAGGCACTAACACTTCCGTGCCCTGCCGACCATGATGCCCAAGGCACTAACACTTCCGTGCCCTGCCGACCATGACGCCCAAGGCACTAACACTTCCGTGCCCTGCCGACCATGACGCCCAAGGCACTAACACTTCCGTGCCCTGCTGACCATGACGCCCAAGGCACTAACACTTCCGTGCCCTGCCGACCAGGGCTCCCATTCTACCACACAAATTAATCTTCCCTACACGAAATGTCGCTCCACAGTCGATGGTGTCGTGGGCTTGGAGATAACCTCGGGAGTGCCCAGACAGTTAATGTTAGGCCCCCAATGCCACGTCCTTGTCAGGGCACTGTCATCACTAGGGGAGTCTTTAAGAGTTTCGGGTCAACAGCTTGTAGGGCTCGCGAAATTAGGTAGGGAATAGCTGACCCACTTTTTCGTTTTACTCAAAAGTAAACACACCGATATTATGTCAATGGACTGAAAACAACTGCTGTGTTTTTTGTACTCAGGACCGTCGTTTTTATTTGAATAAGGAAACTAGGCGACCGCCTAGCCCCCCCCCCCCCATAGGGGCCCTTCAAGTGTTACCTTCTATTTAATCTGATGACATTATTACTTTTGGCTAGGGTCCGAAGCATCTCTGTGAGTTTCTGCATTGGGCCTTCAAATATCCATGAACGGCCATGGCTGTCTGTCTGTTACCTGTATTTGTATGAATACAAGGATGTGAAGAAGTCTTCACACTCTCGATAACTCTTCAATGAAATGTGATATCATTTACTCAGGCGACATTGATAGTAAACTTAACACAATCACAAGACGGCTAGACAGAAATACAAGTATACTCTTTTTTTTCACTTTGTAATACATTTCAAGATAAAAATTAATTCAAAACAAACAAAGAATGTAGTAAAATTGTCGATGAAATATATTTGAAAGCACACGGGAAGGTCAACATTTTAACTGCTTTTATTTTTTGAATAGCTGTTGAAAAGTTTCATGTTTTGAGGCAACTGCAGTCTACATAGCTACCAGGAAAGGGAATATTTCACTGTTACCTGCTTTTTTCAATTCAGTTGTTTAATCATTTTTTTTTTATAAATTAAATGTGTATTTGATCTAGAACTTTTCTTTATTCTTTTTAATTAGAATTAAATTTGATATAGACATCTGTGTAATCTGTATTTCAATTACTTTTAACATGTTTAGCTGTTTAACAGCTCATGTTATTTACACTGGTGCGGTATACACAGGGTTTTTTTTGCCATGTAGCGCGCCGGATCTGCGATCCGGCACCTCTGAAATGCAACCCGGCACCTCTTATAGTTTTCTTCATTTGGTAAAATGTTAAAAACTTCAGAGACCCACCACCTCTTATTGAAGAGACCCACCACCTCTTATTGAAGAGACCCACCACCTCTTATTGAGCAAAAAAACCCCTGGGTATACATCATCTATCTGAAACGCACATACACAAATTGCTGAAATTGTCCACTTTTCAGCCACAGTTGTTGTTTTGTTTCACTGTAACAAACATCTTGTGTCATGTGACTATTGATTCTCCTCTGTGAGGCCAGCAACCACTGCATGGTCACCAGAGCAGAAACAAAACACAACAAAAAGCCAGTGGCTGATGTATGGAGTACCTCATAGAGAATTGATGATTTAATGGGGGAATAAAAGGTTTGATTGTTTTATGAATGTAGCCACGTGAACAGACTTGTACATCCAGCTGTTGTCCAGTTTGTGGGTGGAACTTAATTGGGAGCATTCAGATGTGTCTCACTGGCTTTGATGTCATAGCTAAGATTGAGTTGTAATATGTTCAAATCTCATAGGCGGCGCCTCGAACCTCTGTTACACTGTTCGATCAACTTACACGTTCTTTCAGGCATCATTTGCGCGCGGGTGGCGTGGGGTAAAAAATTGTCCCCCCTCCCTATGTTCCAGACTCCCATTATAGATCTAAAACAATGTATAGTTCCAGTTATAGATCTAAACATTGTATAGTTCCAGTTATAGATCTAAACATTGTATAGTTCCAGTTATAGATCTAAACATTGTATAGTTCCAGTTATAGATCTAAACATTGTATAGTTCCAGTTGGTTTGTTGTCTTAGTAGACTTGGAAATCTCTTTAATTAGAAAACAAGTGTACCTGTTATATAAACAGCGGATGAATTGGGAACCTTTTGTTGAATGGGGTCATTAATTGACTCCTGACTATCATCAGGTGAATTCTACGAAAAAAAAAATATATCCATATAGCATCAGCCAATAGACTATTACTGAAATACATTTGGTGATAACTTAAATCAATTCCGTCAACTCGGCTTTCAGACAGATTGATCGAATAGTTTGGTGGGGGAAAGGGGGGGAGAGAGATAAGAGGTCAGAAATGTTAACACACAAGAAAAGCCTGATAATTTCTTTTCCTGTACATTTACATTTTTCAGTTAATAGTTCTTTATACAAAATAAATAGGATTATATTATTCACAAAAAAAAGCACTTTTCTTTAACATTCTCAATTTAATTCTGGTTAGACTTAATCTTAGTATTTTGTATGTAAATGTTATTGGTTGCCTTACAATTCCTACAAAAGCAATCAATTATGGCCATCAAAGTGTAACTACTTGCTTAGATGAAGCCACGGCCATGAGTGAAACTTTGTGGCGATGAAGTAACGAGCCCATCACAAATGACCATTTGTTTTTTAAAGGGCATAGCACACAATGATATTAGGGTTTCGGAGCAGAATCAAGATAAAGCACATCATCCTTAATGGGATTGTCAGAGGCTCATTGCTAGGCTTTCTGGGCCATTCCTGACAAATTGTATCTCTGAAACTGTACTGCACATATGACAGACCCTGTGCTGCATATAGGACAGATCCTGGTTTTGTATGTAGAGAAAGTCAACTTCAAGAACAGCAGTAGTCAGTGGAAAAAATTCATTGAACAAATGTAATGAAATAAAATGAAAACCAGCATCTTAAGCCTGTTTCATTCTGGACACAGGACGTGTTGGCGCATTTTCGTGTTATGTATCAGTACGTTTGTTAGCTTTCAGTAAATATTTGTACATTTTGGAAATGTTTATAAATTCAATTGTGTAATGCATATATCTGAAAAGAATATAAAAAACGGTACCCTAAGAAACACTGATGCCCCGCCCACAGAGGGCATGACCAAAATTAATCAAACCAAATTTATGTTAGGGGGTGGATACTCTTGGGGCCCCTAGGGCCCTTATTCTTGTATCGTTATGTATAAGGTGTAGAATGGGGCCATGAAAATGACATAATTATTAATATAGCTTATATAGTAAAAACCGGTACCCTAAGAAACACTGATGCCCAGCCCTCAGAGGGCATGACCAAAATTATTTAAACCAAATTTATGTTAGGGGGATAGATACTCTTGGGGCCCCTAGGGCCCTTATTCTCGTATCGCTACGTATAAGGTGTAGAATGGGGCCATGAAAATGACATAATTATTAATATAGCTTATATAGTAAAAAAACGGTACCCTCAGAGGTCAGATCGCGAAATGGACTTTTAATGCAGGAATGGCAGTCCAAGACCTACAAAAAAAAGTCTAGGACTTATGGTTGCTGAGATCTAGGGTGATGACAGACGGACGGACAAAACGGAAACAATAGCGCTTTCGACTTCTCGAAAATGCGCTAAAAACTATTCATTGGGAGCCACGTAGTGCTCATTGGGAGCCACGCAGTGCTCATTGGGAGCCACACAGTGTCATTGGGAGCCACGCAGTGCTCAATGGGAGTCACGCAGTGCTCATCGAAGAGCAGTATTATGCCATTTTAGTATAGGCTCGCATAGTGACACACAATTTCACTAAATATTAGAGCTCCGGAAATGTGTGACTACAACATCTTATTTGGTTTTTTAGTAGATGTCTAAGTATGGTCTCTAATTTGCATGTGATATGTTATTTCTCTTTTAAAGTTAAAATAAATCCCCTTAAAATTTTCAGTAGAAAATATGGTTAGCTTATGAAAAGTTGATGATTTACATGTGTATGATTGAAATGTCATTCTACAAATGTTGGTTTCATTTTTTGATTTTATTTTTGGAAATAATTAAACTCTTCCTGCCTGTGGTTTTTTAATGTCAACTTCACGGTGTGATGTGTTAATATTTTTATTTCAGGATTACAACTACAATGAGGATGTGGCTGACCCTATTTCAGGCTCAAACCAACAACAAAGTCCATTGAAAGAGAATGGAACACTCGGGAGCATACATGGAAGCAACAGTGCTGTAGACACCACTATATTCTCTCATATGCCCTTTAGGAAAAAGAAAAGCCCACTTCGAATGGGGAAAAAAGTTTACGAGTTTTACAATGCTCCAATAACCAAATTCTGGGCGCATGCAGTAAGTATAAATCTGTCTTTTATGTTTGTACATACATGTATATGCATTGCATTGCTGATATGTTGGTCTCTACATGTATGCATTGGTCTACTTGTACAGATTGGCTATGTTGTCTTCCTCATCATCTACTGCTATGTTATACTGGACAGGCTCAAACAAATACCCACATGGACTGAACTCTACACCATTGCTTTCATCTTCACCATGGGGCTGGAGAAAATCAGACAGGTGAGATTTCACTACACACTCACAAATTAGAAGCATCTCCACAGAGCTAAGTGTTCTAGTCTAATGGTTTGACCAACACTCCATCCACCTACTCTTGGTCACAGCAGATGGTCAAATTTTACAAACTCAATGTGGCCATCAACACAGAAAGTTTACCCGCCCTGCACTAGTACCATAGTTTGGTTTAAGTTGCCTTAAACATAAACATTCTAGTACCATAGTTTGGTTTAAGTTGCCTCAAACATAAACGTTCTAGTACCATAGTTTGTTTTAAGTTGCCTCAAACCTAAATGTTCTAGTACCATAGATTGGTTTAAGTTACCTCAAACCTAAACGTTCTAGTACCATAGTTTGGTTTAAGTTGCCTCAAACATAAACGTTCTAGTACCATAGTTTGGTTTAAGTTGCCTCAAACATAAACGTTCTAGTACCATAGTTTGGTTTAAGTTGCCTCAAACATAAACGTTCTAGTACCATAGTTTGGTTTAAGTTGCCTCAAACATAAACGTTCTAGTACCATAGTTTGGTTTAAGTTGCCTCAAACATAAACGTTCTAGTACCATAGTTTGGTTTAAGTTGCCTCAAACATAAACGTTCTAGTACCATAGTTTGGTTTAAGTTGCCTCAAACATAAACGTTCTAGTACCATAGTTTGGTTTAAGTTGCCTCAAACATAAACGTTCTAGTACCATAGTTTGGTTTAAGTTGCCTCAAACATAAACGTTCTAGTACCATAGTTTGGTTTAAGTTGCCTCAAACATAAACGTTCTAGTACCATAGTTTGGTTTAAGTTGCCTCAAACATAAACGTTCTAGTACCATAGTTTGGTTTAAGTTGCCTCAAACATAAACGTTCTAGTACCATAGTTTGGTTTAAGTTGCCTCAAACATAAACGTTCTAGTACCATAGTTTGGTTTAAGTTGCCTCAAACATAAACGTTCTAGTACCATAGTTTGGTTTAAGTTGCCTCAAACCTAAATGTTTTATTACCATAGTTTAGCATAAATTGCCACATCTTAAGTGTACTAGTACTATAGTTAAACCAAACTAAATCAAAGTGTTCTAACACTAAAGATTGATTCATGTAACATTACTTGTTTCTGTTTGACTGTGCTGCCCAGCAGATTGTCCTTGCAGTGAAATGTCCGCATCTTAAAATTGAATTTAATTTTCATGTATGGTAAGCTCATGACTTGTATGTAACTAGTTTTTTTCCTCAGTTGTTGCCCTTTTCATAAAAACAAATCTTATTTATTCTTCAGCCATAAAAGTAAATATTTAATCATCACTTTCCGTCAACTTGAAATCTAAATAAACAACACCAGACCTGTTCTAATTTGTTAAAAAATTAGTTGTGCAGACATTAACACCTGGTCTATACAGCATGTATCTCAACTTCAAGCTCAGCAGCCCTTTAGTTTTCCCCACACTGACCCCCATTACCCCAGACTCAACCACTAGAATATTGAAACTCTCTGAAAGGATTATGCTATCTTACCCTATTACATTTACATTTTTGGGGATACTTAAGTAATTTGTTTCCAATATACTTCCCAATTGTTTCTTAGATATAATTCAATTTTTTTCCCAGATACTTCACAACTGTTTCCCAGAACTTGAGGTCATCTGATCTTTTCAAACAACCTTTAATTTATATAATTAAGTGTTTTTATGTTTGTTTATTTATTTATTGTTGGTTTTTTTGTATTCTTTGTACATGTCACAAATGTGAAGGGAATAACAAACATCAATGTATGTGGTAAGCAACTTGTAGGTTCATTTCTGGCCTCCATATGAACTGAATCTTTACATGACTGACTGATCTCAGTAGAATATAAGTTACATAAAATGTTAATACATACAATAATATAGAAAATCTATCAATTCACTATGGGTCTACATCGAAGGTTCTGTAGGTTAGCAGTCGGCTGCTATCACTTGTGTAGTTCTTCATATGAAACAAATATTCCATTACACAGCTCATCACATAAGTTCTATAATTTAGTTTTACCAACATAAATATATTGATGTTCGGATTAACAAACAAAGCTTCTCCAATATTAGACTCCTTTCTTTTCACTCAGAACTTTTTTAATTATGTGGTATACGATTTATCTATTGTTCCAGATCTCTTTAGTTCTATATACATTTTGATATTTGTTCGTAAAATTATATCCTGTTTACATTAGACCTTTGGCTCAGGCGTCAATGTGACGCTGTTTGTGACGCAATGTGTCTCAGAAATTCAGTGCAGTGACATCTTTTTATTCCTCTGTGTTAAGGCAAAAAGATCATGAGAATGCCCCACGTCATAGCACACCGTGGCGGATTTGCTTTCGTGGTGCTTGTATGGGAAAAATTGGCTACCACCAGACTTTGGTGTTCCAGGAAGATGAATCCATCCAACGATAACAACAATATCATTCAGCTTGTCGGCATGAAGTTTGATATCCAATGCATGTCTCAGTCTCCTCTCAATGAAGAGACCTAACACCTCTGTCTGACTGTCGGTTTGGTTTGAGCGGTGTAGTGAGCAGTAGCCACAATTGGTTGGTTTGTTTGTTACAAATCAAATAGATATGGCGTGTCGGTTAGAATTCTGTCATCCGTTGATTCTTGATGGTCTGTTTGATGCAGGCTTGCACCACCTGCTGCTCCAATAGTGGCATAACACTGTCTGTGTGGTTGTTGATATCTTCCCTGGTGCTGGTCGGCTCTGGTTGCCGGGGCCGATACATACAGCAAAGACATGACCGTAGTAACGACGCCAGGATCGATGTGACTCTTGATGCTAGTTTTCTGACTTCTCGTCGGAATCTTTTTGTCAGTGCGCAGTAAAGGAAGAAATTGATGGAATGGTTGGTGTACAGAAATAAAAAGAACAGCACCTGGGGAAGGAAAATTACGTTAGTTCAAGTAGAAATATTTCTTCTATAGAATGAATAATTTGTTATCATCAGTGCTGGACCAATGTCGGACAGTAAGTGGATCGTCATATAGTTCAGTGCAGCTCCTTGTTATTTCATTCAATTTTTTTTTATAATATAAAACACAGGTATGATATTTTTATAAACCTAATGATTGGCCAACCGTCGACTAGACACTTAAATACACTCAAAACCATACGTGGATAGTCTTGGACTACTTGACCCTACCTTTTGGTGAAAGGAAGGAGAGGGGGGGGCCTGTTAAAAAAAACTGGGTAAAGACAATTTAAAAGAGGACGAGGTGACCCCCAATCCCCAATGACGGCTGTTTCTAGTAGCCACAATTTACACAATATTCAGCAGTCTTTATTTTACCTTTACGAGTGTTATGTACATATGCAGACTGTAAATCATCAGTTTAAGGTGGGTAAATTATGGACTTCATAGTTCACCATGTACAGCATGGGGTTAAACAGTGGAAATATTGCTATTAACATTTTCTGACCCGAATAATGCAATAATTAGTTAAAATCTGCTGATCCTCGCCACTTTGTGATTGACAGGCGTCATGAGTTTGAAATGGGTCTATGGGGAATAGAACTGCGTGTTAACTTTTTTTTTACAATTTAACAGTTTAAGTTAAAGCCTCTCACGAATCCATTTTTTTTTATTTAATAAACTAACCATTTATTATAATTATCAATATCGTGAAAACGCGCTGTCTTATAGCGCATAGCAAATTTTGGTCATAGTATTGCGCCGCCAAAAAAAAACGTTTGAGACAGTTTATGGTCGCGGCAAGTTTCGTCATTTTGGCAACGGCTTGGGGAGGGAAGGGGTGGTGACTCGTAGCGCTTTCCAATAACCCTAACATTGCCCCAATAACCCTAACATTGCCCCAATATCAGTTCATTTTGATTAACATTATGTCGAAAGCTAGAAAAAGTCTCCAGTGCGGCATGGGAGATAACTCGATTTTTTTATCATTCTTGTGTCTATAACTGTTATCAGTAACCCAGTATCTCCCACGAATGTTTTTTTTTCAATAATTGATGTCCCCAACTTAATTTACTAAACACAGGTATTACATAGATGGTACATTTTTATTTTATTTTGAGAAGACCGTTTATTCAAGTGACAGATCAAAGTGTTTCTGTTGTTGTTTTTTTCACAAGTAATTTTGCCTAACCCTTGCTTGACATTATTGGAATTTTCCTGAAATTAGCTAACATCTACTTGGCACGCCCGCCTCTAGATGATGGCCTTTAAATTAGCTAACATCTACTTGGCGCGCCCGCCTCCAGATGATGCCCTTTAAATTAGCTAACATCTGCTTGGCGCGCCCACCTCCAGATGATGCCCTTTAAATTAGCTAACATCAACTTGGCGCGCCCGCCTCCAGATGATGCCCTTTAAATTAGCTACATCTACTTGGCGCGCCCGCCTCCAGATGATGCCCTTTAAATTAGCTACATCTACTTGGCGCGACTGCCTCCAGATGACGCACTCGAGGTCAGATCACATTTGGAAAAAAAAGATAGACGAGAGTGTCACTCTGTTTATTACTTAGTAATAAAAAATACTTTCAAACGCAGCACCATATTCATTCAAATAAAACTAAGTAAATAAGTGGGGGTGGGGGGATGGCTCATTGATTGCCGCCCAAAAGCTATCAATGAGCCGCATTTTGCCAACCCTGGTATAGGCATTGGGAGCGCCCTGTGCACTCGCCGTTAAATCTGCCTCTGATCACGTGAGCACTGGGAAAACGCAACAAAACGGCAATAACGCGCTGGACGTTTGAATTCCGAAGTAAATTCTGATTCTATACCCATTCTTTGAACAAAATCAATTGTCGGATTCCAAGTTGTTTGAACTAAAGGGCGTTCACATGTTGATGTACACGTAACTGATTTCACATATTTGGGGTATCACCATACACGTAACTGATTTTAATATTTTTTAAGGTGCTTTTGGGGAAACTTACATTTAAAAAGCGATTTGTGGCATCCTCCTCAACAGTCGAAGGAATATGTTCAATGAATTTGAAAAGAGTGTGTGGTGTAGTCAGCAGAAACCACGACAGTGACAGACATATCAGGAGCACGGTGACTTGGTTGTAGCGAGCTCTGACATCCCGGCCGCGGGCGTCCATCGTGGACAGAAGCGACTTGCCGCTGATGTACAGCACGCGTGCTAGCAGAGAGTTCAGCACTAGAAGCAGCATTGCCGGGAGTCCGGAGTAGAGCAGCAGCTGAAGATAAGGGAACAGCTCACCGATGACATTGTCGTGATCCGCCCCTGGTATACATTGATAAAAGCCTGCGGAACTCTGGGAAATACAAAAATAATACGTTTTTTTTTTTAACTTAAAGAATTATCGTAATGTATAGCTTCCACCGGGGGTGGGACAAACTTTCTGAACCACGAGCGGTGTGTACTTGAATTTGAAAGAATGTCCGGACAACTAGCAAATGGATGGAGTGGGTTTTGTTTTTTTACTGTGCAGCTCGATACCAGTAGTAAATGAAAGTTATGAAAAACAAGTTTAAATTTTTGGGGTGTCCCCCCCCGCCCCCCCCCCGCCCCCCCTCCCCACTCTCCCTCAAAAATAAAATAATCAAAATTAACCAAAAAAAAAAAAAAACAAAACAAATTAAAAAATAAATAAAATCACTATATTAAAGGTAAAAAAAAAAAAAAAAAGAAAAAAAAAAAAAAAAAAATAAATAAAAAAAAATAAAACTATCGGCTATGGTGGGGATGAAAAAAGGGCACCTTAAAAACCGTCCCACACGTGGTTTATAGGATCTAAGAGATTTCATCTCATCCTTACAGGGACTTCACACACACACTTTGCGTAGAAGTTTTTTTTCTATATGAATTATGTGGAAAAATTATTTTGAAACTAGTTCAGACATTTAAAAAAACCCGCTAACTTAGCTTGCCTCAACTGTTTTTGGTTTTATATCTAAGGTTATGTGTTATTATCGTTGTAAGACCACAACTGTGCCTCAAATGTTATAATAATTTTGTTTGTTGTTGTTTAAATAATAATGCGGTGTTAAAATAATCTCGTTTGACCTGATTTAGAGAAATATTCCTACAAGAATTTATTGGCACTATCTTTTCACTATTGTTGGCCATCAGACGGACGGTTAGCTTTGTTGTATAAGTACACTCTCGTACTACTTTTTTTTGTACAGATCCCTTAAATTCTAAATACCACTAAGGGGCGGTTTTTTTGCAGTACCCTTCTTTCATCTCCACCATAGTCGTTGAAGCATTATTAGAGATGTGTAGGTGCGCCCTGTCGCTCTGTTTATTACATAGTAATAAAAAAAATACTTTCATATGCAGCACCATATTCATTGAAATAAAAACTAAGTAAATAAAGGTGAAGAGGAATGTCTCATTGATTGCCGGGAGTCGAACCCATAGCATCCAGGTCGGGCTGCAGCATGAGTATCCGGCTCGCTACCAAGGCCCATAATGTGACAGTATTTAGGTTTTGTAGTGCCCCACCACAACCATTGTGGAGGCACCACGGCAGACATAGACGGAACTTTCACCATGACCTAATAAAATTACCCAGGCCCTCACCGGAGATCAAACCCGGGACCCTCAGGTCGACAGTCGAGCTTTGTCTCACGACCAACTTTCCTTCCCCACATTCTGTTAGCATTGTACAGTTCTATCTTACGTATTACACATTTAATGAAAACGTTGTAGAAAAAATAAAATCATGAGAGTCTGTCTGTGAGCAAAGGTTTTATTTCCTGTCACAGTAGGGATCTACTTTTCAAGTCTGCAAGTATTATACTCAATTTTACGGGACTATTTCTTTCTTTATTTTTTTTTTAAAAAGAGAAATTCGAAACGAAAGCAACAGTTTTAGTATGGGTGTGTCTTACTATTCTAGTCCAACTCGGTCAGTTCTCGTGAACATTCTTTTTTCTTTTGCAGATATGTTTTCTTACTGTATTTTATTCGGAGTATCGCTTTAAGCAAACTTTTGTCTAATCATGGGGTGGGCAAACTTTTTGAATCGCGGGACACATTTGGGCTGTTTAAATTGGCTGAAGGGCCGGGCCATGATCAGCTGGATGGAGTGTTTACATAAAATAATAATTATATTAAAACGTTATGAAGGGCCGGGTGAAGCCTGCGGGCCACATCAAACAGTCTGAAGGGCCGGGGTTGGCCTGCGGGCCACATCAAACAGTCTGAAGGGCCGGGGTTGGCCCTTCATTAATGATATACAAGAAAAAAATTTGTAGAGAAAAACTGTTGAATGTGTGTAATATTTATAAAGAGGAAAACAATATGCCTCGAGATTATATATATATAAAAAAAACAAAGTTAAACACCTGAGTGCAACATATTGAAATACTTTTATAGGGTTTTGCAGTGTACTTTTTCTATAAAAAAAAATGCCGAACTCCTATTTATGTCCGTCGTGTCATAAAGAAATACCACTGTAAATATAATGCAGTAAACAGTAAATAGAGTGCAGTAAACAGTAAACATTTTTGAATGCGGAAAAAAAAAGTGCCAGGAAAAAAGCACTGGTCTTATGTAGACGATTTAAATTAATTATGTTACAGAGTGCAACATGCAAACGAAAATTTACCGGTAATTCTTTCAAAACGAAAAAAAAAAGTGTATTTAAAAAAATCATTATTGAAAACATTTAAAGCGTGGATGAATACAACTACTGAACTAAATATGTATTTACTTCAGTTGATAAAGGATTATATTCAAGTGTCTATGGTCCGTCGACATGTTCATATCATCTTTACTTTAAACTTAACGCTTAGTATGAACTCTTTATTTATATGCATACCTAACGTTTCACTATTTAAGAATACTCTTAACAGTAATGGAGAAATTCAGATATTTGTATCGTGCTTTGGGGTTGATTCACTTTTTTTTTTAAAACAGTAGTGACACCCTATAATGTGAGCCGCCACGAGATGGCTACAACCCGAACAAATGCTTTTAGTGAGCCCCCATCGAGTGCACTAATCTGCTATGAGATGACTTTGTGTGCGTGCGTGATCTGAGGGCCCATGTAGGTGGAGATTGTCAGGGTCGCGAGATCAGAAGTTGGCAGCCCTGTAATCCCCAGCCCTACTCAGTATGATGGTGGTCGTGTGGTAAAGCGCTTGACTGTCGACCTGAGGGTCACTGATTCGATCTCCAGTGAGGAACAATGGATTTTCATGTCACGGTTAAAGTCCCCCGCTATATCTCCCGTGGTGCCTCCATATCTGCTTTGGTAGGGATGAGATAAGGGCATCATAAAAACCGTCCCATTAATGGTTTATAATATCTCAGAGATTTCGTCTCACCCTTGCTGGGACTTTACACACTAGATATGATACAGTACCTTGTATAGCTCCACTGTAAACAACACGTAACTGTTAGCAGCAATCAGAATGACAAACAAGCAGGTCAGTCCAACAATGCTGCATCGAGTATTGTCCACCTGACAGCATCGGTCAAACGGCCTGGAGCAGGTGTACCATCTCTGCCAGGACACGACCACCACGATCCAGGCCGACACGGTCTGGCTGAAATGATTTAAAAACAGCCCCAACTTGCACGACCACGTTCCGAAGTGCAGAAGTTCAACCCCCCACACAATACGCAGCCAGGTTTTGAACGCACTTGTATATATAAATAGCATGTCCATGATTGCTAGAATTGAGAGGTACACCTTCAGGTTGTCGCTGTTGATCGCGCCACGCCTCAGCAACAGCAAAATAAGAATATTACAGACCGTACCGAGAAGAATAAAACCTGGGAATATGACTTTAATTAGAAACATGGCAGCTGAATGCATTACGTATGCATTGTCATCCAGCATACTGCTATCCAAATCCTCATATGTGAGGTCGACAGAATTAGTGCTCGCTTTCTGGAGTAGAGAAGTATTGTCCTGAAACATGTTGGGAAGCACCATCATTTCATCCTCCAGTGATGTTGGAATCACTAACAAGTATTGTCCTGAAATATGTTGGACAGCACCATCATGTCATCATCCAGTGATGTTGGAATCACTAACAATTTTATTTTTTTTAAGTATAAAATAAAATGAAAAAGACTAGTAAAATCACTTAATACTTCATTAAATAGATCCTAATATTGTCTCATTCCTTGAACAAGGTGGGCCCAGTCTTGGTGCGTGTAGTTTATAGAACAGACCTAGTAACATGGGGAAGCTAATTTCTTGTGATTTCTTCAATTTTCGAAACACAACTTCCACATGAGTGGCGCCTCAAGTTGATGACGTTTACTTCTGTTTTCTTAACTCTCTCATTCCATAGGTTGAGTGCCTCGCCGTTCCATCCGCGCATGAGTAAAAACACTGTATGTGGACAACCTTGGAGCAAGTGACCGGGTGGAGTAAAGCTAAGACATTCATTAAGACTTGATAAACGTTGATGTTTTGGTGTCGAGATATTGCTATAAATTAGTTTCTTGATAAATAAACACGGCCGACCTGACCTACGTCATTGCTAATGACAGAAATTATCTGTCGGGTGATGAATGAATTTGAAATAATGTTATCAAAACAGAAGCACGTTGCAAATTACGTGTGTCACACTTGTCATCTTCTGACATTAAGCCATTATCGAAATTATTTTTTTTTAATCTTTTATCATTCTGTTTAATATTATTAAGCCTAAAATTTCTACTCCTTTTTCATACTTGTTAGGAATCCATAATATTTTTTAAAGATTTATAATTTGTAGGCACCAAATTCCAAAACGAATAAACGCACGTCATTGGCTGCTTTACATTGAGAGAAAATGTGTGAAATACTCTCAAAACACAAATGTAAACCTTGTTTTGTATTCTTTCAGAACATTATTCAAACAACTTGCGTATGTAGTAATCATGAACACTACTGCTGAACAGACCCCTCTAAGTACTGTTGTTGTCTATCACATTGAATTATTAACCGTGTCAGCATATCGACACTTCAACTTATCAGTTGGACAGTGTACACACACACACAGTCTCCTCACTGGCTACGTTTCCTCTATGACCGTGTGAATATATTAGTAAAGAGGTTCGTGTTTTAATAAACAGCAGTAGTCCCCACCACAGGGTCATCCTTTTCACTCTATAGTGGCCACCACCCTCTTACACCCCCCACCCCTTCTATTTGGAGGGAATATTGACACACGAAGTTATACCACGCGCTACAAGGGGAGGGAGGAAGGGGGTGTCACTGTTCGTGATCAGTTATTTTGTCCACTACATGTATATTACTATGGATTGATTTGGGGAGTTGCTGTACTTTAGTCGTCATTAGAGAGATATAGTGTGGGAATGTTTCAACCACACTGTACACTATGTCATCTTGAGCTCTGATTGGGATGAGGGCATTGATATTTTAAAACGGTATATAACTGTGATACCAAATTATATTGGTCATTTTGGTAGGGGTATCTGAGGCGAGCTTTGTATGATGTAACTATACGTGTACTAATATTGTAATTGTAGGGTTGTTACATAGCTCAACATTGCTGTTTATCTGATCCAGCTGTAGCCTCATTTGAGTTGTTATTGTTTTTGTTGTTGTTTTTTTACAATTTACCCTACTTCAGGGCTGCCGCCAACTAATTTTGGGCCCCAGAAAATGTCCATTAATCAGGGCCCCTGATTTCACACACTTCCGCTAATGTTCTCTCTAATTAATTTTCAGCATTCAAAAACCTACTAAACAAATCGGATTCTTCCATATTTTATTTTCACAATTTCCTTTTTTTTTCCTTTTACAATTTTTTTTGCCTCCTGGACAATCCATACAACTGTTGTTGTTTTTGTTTTCTGATTTGCGTATTTCTGTGATCAAGGTGAATCGAGAATACAAAAATAATTGGTAAAATATATATTTGTAACAAATGCGCTATAATTAAAGTGCGCTAAAAAAAAGTAAAATACTTCATTTCGCCACAGTATGCCCGCGCTCCCACAATAATTCTATACTTGAGTAGCGGCCTTAGGGGTTGCACCTGGAGCCTTATGCTGGCAACTGGAGCCTTAGGGGTGGCAACTGGAGCAACCGTCTCATACCTTATTCCAGGCCCCGCACTCGCCATATTAATTTCATGATTTTCAATTTTCTACATGAATGTTCGGTGTGCCCACAATGTAGTCACCTGTTTTTTTGATAAATCCATTTAACAGTCAATTCTCCGAATCCGATAACCCCAAAGTCATTTTGAACGTTTATTATTGGTTTGATATTTTTTTTTTCAAAATACGATTTTATTTTATAATATTAGATTAAAAGCGCACCAAATGGCCAGTATCAACTAAATCTAGGCAAACTAAATAGTATCAACTAAACCTAGGCAAACCGAATGGTTAGTATTCAATTAAACCTTGGGAAACCAAATGGTCAATATCAACTAAACCTAGGCAAACCTAATGGTCAGTATCAACTAAACCTAGGCAAACCGAATGGTCAGTATCAACTAAATCATGGCAAACTGAATGGTCAGTATTCAATTAAACCTTGGGAAACCAAATGGTCAATATCAACTAAATTTAGGCAAACTGAATGGTCAGTATCAACTAAATCATGGCAAACTAAATGGTCAGTATCAACTAAACCTAGGCAAACTGACTGGTCAGTATCAACTAAATCATGGCATACTAAATGGTCAGTATCAACTAAACCATGGCAAACTGAATGGTCATTATCAACTAAACCTAGGCAAACTAAATGGTCAGTATCAACTAAACCTAGGCAAACCGAATGGTCAGTATCAACTAAACCTAGGCAAACCGAATGGTCAGTATCAACTAAACCTAGGCAAACCGAATGGTCAGTATCAACTAAACCATGGCAAACCGAATGGTCAGTATCAACTAAACCATGGCAAACTGAATGGTCAGTATCAACTAAATCATGGCATACTGAATGGTCAGTATCAACTAAACCATGGCAAACCGAATGGTCATTATCAACTAAACCTAGGCAAACTGAATGGTCAGTATCAACTAAACCTAGGCAAACCGAATGGTCAGTATCAACTAAACCTAGGCAAACCGAATGGTCAGTATCAACTAAACCTAGGCAAACCGAATGGTCAGTATCAACTAAACCTAGGCAAACCGAATGGTCAGTATCAACTAAACCTAGGCAAACCGAATGGTCAGTATCAACTAAACCTAGGCAAACCGAATGGTCAGTATCAACTAAACCTAGGCAAAATCTTTGTTTGTTTTTCATTATGTTTAATTGGTTTTTTTTTGGGTGGTGGGAGGGGGGTATAAACTAAATATTCCGCGCTTCGCAGCAGAGAATAATTGACTTATGGTTTTTATTAAGAGGTTAAGTAAGCCTTTGTAAAGTGAGTGGAAATATGCTTATAATTATTTGTCAAGGATATCTTTGTATACGACGTTGTCATTTCGGCTCTCCGGTCAATTTATACACACCTTACATGGACACCCCAACCCCTTACATGGACACCCCAACCCCTTACATGGACACCCCAACCCTCCGTCTCACCCCCTGCTTCCCCTAAACTCTACATCCCACCATACTCCTTCCCCTGACCCCCCACCATCTCTACACATTGAAACCACTCAGTATTCAACACTATTTTGATCTACGGCTATCAGAGGTGTGCGGATCTTGAAATTTAGCGTCCGCGTCCGTCCATGGATTTCTATCAATGATCCGCGTCCGCAGAATCTTACAACATTGGTTTGCATTCAGTCCTCGCGTCCGCATTGCTGAAATTTAGGTGTTTAAATGACTTGAAATTTTTTATGGTAACGCTAAAGAAGATCCGCGTCAGTCCGCGAGTCCGCAACTTAACCATACGAAGCGTCCGCTGTCAGTCCGCGGATTCGGAAAAGTCCGCTGTCCGCTCATCTATGATGGCTATCACCATCTCTAGACATGGAAACCACTCAGTATTCAACACTATTTTGATCTATGGCTATCACCTCGATCGACATGTTGATAAGGGGACGGTGGTACATTTTGAACGATAAATGACAATGAGTATCTCTAAAATACCCCCACATTTACTAAAATTGTAATCAATAATTCATACATAGGTTTTAATAACTAAATGGGTACGTAGAAAATATTTAATCATATGCATAAAACCCATAATCCCACTTTCTGTGCGTTTGTGTGTACACAAAGCTAAGGTGAGTTGTATACACACACAAAAACCGGGAAAATAAACCTCAAAACCGAGCAATGTTAAATAGGAATCGATAATTTGTAAAAGACGTAGCTCAGTTGACAGTAGACATTCGTTACATTCTTCGTTAGAGAGTACGCCTACTGGTGACATAATTATTGTGAGTTATTTAAAAGTAGTGCATGTAAGAGAGTTAACGAATAGACATAATTAAAAATAGGACATGTTAGTAAAAATGCAATTAAAAATAGGTCATGTTAGTAAAAATGCAATTGATAGGTAAGTTGAATAGAATGTTTGTGCGAAAAGAAATAGTTACTGGATGGGTTTCACCATTTGAAAGTTGTGGGTCTTTTTCGAATTCAGTTCTTCATTACTTTTGTTTCGATCTATTTCGTTACTGTTCGGAGATAATAATAATAATGATACTGTACTATATAACACACTATAATAAATAACCACAGTTTCCGTCCAGCACAAACGCAGCTTGGGACATTAAATAAGAAAGTTAAGCATGCGAGCACGAGGCGACCTTAATGACCGTTTTTTGGTAGAATTCGGAAATGAAACCTGCTTAACTTGTGTTAGTAAACAGTAAGGAATGAGTCTGCCAAATTGCAGCCGTCTGTCTAAACGGGAAGCTGGAGGATTAGTGATGAGTGAGTGATTGGAGAGTGAGTGGGTGGGTGAGGGATTTGCCTTTTGTAAGTATACATAATAAGGTTGTTAAACCTAAGAACTTGACATAGTTCCATCCTGTCTGAAACAAAGTCAGAGAGTGTAATTAGGCAGCATGGGGCCATTATGTCATAAACGGGTTGGGGGGGGGGCATGTAGGTTAGGTTGGCCTGTGGAGCATTATGGGATGTTGTCTTTACTTCACTGCACAGTTTGGATTTCAAAAAAAAAAAAGATACTTTTTTTTTCTCTCGTTCCCGTCGGAAAAATATGGCCGTTAGTATCAGGTTTGTTTATTTGTTAGCTAATCGCTCTAGTCTTTTTACAATGTATGCTGATAGGTTTGTTTATTTGTTAGCTAATCGCTCTGGTCTTTTTACAATGCATTCTGATAGGTTTGTTTATTTGTTAGCTAATCGCTCTAGTCTTTTTACAATGCATGCTGATAGGTTTGTTTATTTGTTAGCTAATCGCTCTAGTCTTTTTACAATGCATGCTGATAGGTTTGTTTATTTGTTAGCTAATCGCTCTAGTCTTTTTACAATGTATGCTGATAGGTTTGTTTATTTGTTAGCTAATCGCTCTAGTCTTTTTACAATGTATGCTGATAGGTTTGTTTATTTGTTAGCTAATCGCTCTAGTCTTTTTACAATGCATGCTGATTGTTCCACATTTCTGGCTGTTGGTGTCTCCCTGCAGACATGCGATTAAATGACAATGTGTGGTTGTTTCTTCTGTCACTCAATCTGCGCGTGCTGGCGGTTGACCACGGTACAGTGCTGTCGTTTGGATGAAGGCATACTGTAAAGAACTGCCTTGTACTTGATGACATTTTGTCATATTGATACATACATTAATAACGACGGAGGAGGAGATCTACTCGGGTGATTTCTTCTTAGCCCCGCCGCTTACCGCTTTAATAACTTCACATTCAATTGATTAAACCCGAACTCCTAAAGTAAACATTCAATTGATTAAACCCGAACCCCTAAAGTAAACATTCAATTGATTAAACCCGAACCCCTAAAGTAAACATTCAATTGATTAAACCCGAACCCCTAAAGTAAACATTCAATTGATTAAACCCGAACCCCTAAAGTAAACATTCAATTGATTAAACCCGAACCCCCTAAAGTTAACATTCAATTGATTAAACCCGAACCCCTAAAGTAAATATTCAATTGATTAAACCCGAACCCCTAAAGTAAACATTCAATTGATTAAACCCGAACCCCTAAAGTAAACATTTCATTTAGTACGAAGACACACACAGTGTCAACAGGAGCCAAATAAAACAGTCAACAGAAAGCTTTTAGAACCATCCCCCGTCTCCTTGGGGCGGACTCGCTGTTACAATATTGAAACAACGTCTGCAGAAATATTTCATTAATTACCTCTCGTAGCTTTCCATTAATTTCAAATCAGAAGACATAAAAGATCAAGCTATTTGCGGCCTGCTCTGTGAAGGCATGGTTACTGAATGTGTTTGAAACATTTGTCATGGAGATAATAGTCCGTGTCACGTTCCGTCCATGTTATATCTGCCGTCTTTCTGTCTGTTATGAGCTGTCGGTTATGTTGAAGACTTTCGAAAGTAAACACATCTGAAGTTGTATGACCTGAGAAAACCTTAATTCTTTCAAAATGGAAATTTTTTTTTTATTTTTAAGATAATATGTATACCTTGTTGATTCTCCCCTCTTCCTTCTCCCCACCCTCCGCATGGAAATTTACGGATGCCAAAATAGGTAAGGGGTAGTCATAAAAAAAATATTTGAATGTTTACAACAATAATCAGTAGTGTAACCAGTGCAAGTCTCTCTCTCTCTCTCTCTCTCTCTCTCTCTCTCTCTCTCTCTCTCTCTCTCTCTCTCTCTCTCTCTCTCTCTCTCTCTCTCTCTCTATCCCTCCCCTAGAGGTACCACCTGTATATGACCTTTTGAATTCTTAATGAAGTTAATCCGGCTTGCCTCTGTCTTTGTAATGTTAAACATGAAATGTCTTTTCAATAATATATATACAGATTAGTCAATTAAAATGGTAATGTAGATACAGATTAGACAATTAAAATGGTAATGTAGATACAGATTAGTCAATTAAAATGGTAATGTAGATACAGATTAGGCAATTAAAATGGTAATGTAGATACAGATTAGGCAATTAAAATGGTAATGTAGATACAGATTAGGAAATTAAAATGGTAATGTAGAGACAGATTAGGCAATTAAAATGGTAATGTAGATACAGATTAGGCAATTAAAATGGTAATGTAGATACAGATTAGTCAATTAAAATGGTAATGTAGATACAGATTAGGCGACTAAAATGGTAATGTAGATACAGATTAGGAAATTAAAATGGTAATGTAGATACAGATTAGTCAATTAAAATGGTAATGTAGATACAGATTAGGCGACTAAAATGGTAATGTAGATACAGATTAGGAAATTAAAATGGTAATGTAGATACAGATTAGGAAATTAAAATGGTAATGTAGATACAGATTAGGCAATTAAAATGGTAATGTAGATACAGATTAGGAAATTAAAATGGTAATGTAGATACAGATTAGGCAACTATAAAATGGTAATGTAGATACAGATTAGTCAATTAAAATGGTAATGTAGATACAGATTAGGCAATTAAAATGGTAATGTAGATACAGATTAGGCGACTAAAATGGTAATGTAGATACAGATTAGGCGACTAAAATGGTAATGTAGATACAGATTAGGCGACTAAAATGGTAAAGTAGGTACAGATTAAGCGACTAAAATGGTAATATAGGTACAGATTAAGCTACTAAAATGGTAATGTAGGTGTAGAGTACGAAGGATTGGTGCAGATATTCATAAATCTATTTTTATTAATCTTGAGCTTGCGCACCGCACTATGAATTATGTTTATGTGTAATATTACTATGTGACGTAGTTTTTTCTAGTTGACGTCATATTAAGTTGCTTAGAGACAAGCTTGGTAGATTGAGAGTTGCTTTCTAGTTCATGAACATATAAGATGTACTTTGTAGATAGAGGGACATTTTAGATCCTAGACGTGTAGGACATATATTTTATCCAACTGTGAAGAAGTTATTGATTTGATTTAGACTAGCAAGTGATAGTT
This sequence comes from Bulinus truncatus, assembly GCA_021962125.1. Classification (NCBI taxonomy): domain Eukaryota; kingdom Metazoa; phylum Mollusca; class Gastropoda; family Planorbidae; genus Bulinus; species Bulinus truncatus. The sequence goes on along the minus strand of JAGDYQ010000025.1, from coordinate 3,266,280 downwards.
TATTAGATACTTCTAAGATGTGCCTATGTCATATACTTTCGTATAAGGTTTGATAATATTGTTAATGTCTACGTACGATAATAAAATAATGAATCAGCAACATTGAATTGTGCATTGATTGGACCAGTGTTTGTGTGTGAGAAATTAAGTGACACGCTACCACAGTAACGCCTCCAAGTTTAGTCTGACTGCAACTGCAGTCAGACCCCCATAACATCAAGACACCTAAAAACCTTTACAGTAGGTACAGATTAAGCGACTAAAATGGTAATGTAGGTACAGATTAAGGAAATGGGACGGATGAGTCGTGTGGTAAAGCGCTCGACTGCCGACCTGAAGGTCCCTGGTTCGATCTCCGGTTAGGACCAGCGGATTTTTTTCATATCATGGCTAAAGTCCCGGCTATATCTCCCTCTGTGCCTCCTCAGGGCCATGTGTGTCATATTGATACACTACGGGGGCGGCGAATGTCATACTGAGGGAAATCTTGACATATTGTTAGGTAATAAACATTTACTCCAAGTGCGACCCTCTCCCCTAAGGCGCGGGGCCTGGGGCAGTCACCACCCCCTAAAGCCGCCACTGTATCACATTGAGTCCATTATTATTATGCATTATTATTTGAAACCCAACAATTTGAACCGAGTCTTTGTACTGAACTACAAAAAAAAAGATACCAGGTACGTCATCACTTTAGTTCGGTGAATGTAATTGAAACAAGCGAAAAAGTTTGTTGGGCTAAATGGCAGAATCAACAAGAGAATCAATAAACGTTGGTGTAAGCTGACCATCTCTGATAACATTAGTAGACAGTAGCCAGGTAACATCAAGCACTTCCTGGCAACCGGCACATTTCCCTATCGACATGAGCTATCAATCAACTTCACTGTAGCAAACCTACTGAGCCCGACATTTATGCTGAGCCACAAATCAGCCTGAGTGTAACCTAGTGAGCCACGACCTTGTGTGCATGACACAACACATACTTTTACAGCTTGGACCAGTCCTTACCAGCACTTCCCGTGTAAATTTAATTATTCGTCTTTCTCTCTCCAATTTAACGGTAAATCATGTCCATGAGATTCACAGAGGTTGAATATTATGATTGAATTCAGAAAGACCTTTAAAAATAGTATCAGAATGGGTCACATTTTTTTCTATACAGAAACAGAGGATGTCCACTAGTAAAACAAAATGTTTACTGCTCCCACCTCCTTGCTCTTGACAATTACCAATTGTTTTTAATGTTTACTGCTCCCACCTCCTTGGTCTTGACAATTACCAATTGTTTTTAATGTTTACTGCTCCCACCTCCTTGGTCTTGACACTTACCAATTGTTTTTAATGTTTACTGCTCCCACCTCCTTGCTCTTGACACTTACCAATTGTTTTTAATGTTTACTGCTCCCACCTGCTTGCTCTTGACACTTGCCAATTGTTTTTAATGTTTACTGCTCCCACCTCCTTGCTCTTGACACTTACCAATTGTTTTTAATGCATCGTCAACATTTTTTGTATATAATTTAACAACAAACAAAAAAAAAAGAATAAACGAGGCCTATATAATTTGCATTACAGTATCAGTGGGGGGGGGTTAAATGTTGCTGTCATGAAATTATTCAACGCGATCGTTTTCTTTCAGTGGCAGAATAACATTCACGCGGTGTCTTGGGTTGGGATACACCTGTGGGGTGGTGAGGTTGTAATTTCTGTCAGGAAGAGTCAGTGTCTGAAGGATGAAGTCCTTTCTGACGCCTAACATTTATCTGGCAGAAGACTGTGTTGTGGTTTAGAAATGGCATCATGAAACTGTAGTTCAGTACAATGCCGCAGTTTCAAGAGGTCACATTGAATTGAATGCACACTTTCTTACCCCCTCTACTCTACCTTGTCAACAAAACTCAACTTTCGATGGTAACAAAAGATCCTCCCCAACCCACAGTACAAACGTTGGTACTGTTGTTATATTATTGTTATATGACGCAAATAATAGACAAAAATAACTCATTCCCTTTATAAACTTATTTTTATACACGTAAAACTTCAGTACATACACACAAAGGTTACATATTACACACACACTAAGGTTACATATTACATACACACAAAAGTTACATATTATACACACACAAAGGTTACATATTATACACACACAAAGGTTACATATTATACACACACAAAGGTTACATGTTATACACACACAAAGGTTACATATTATACACACACAAAGGTTACATGTTATACACACACAAAGGTTACATATAATACAGAAAGCGCCTCACTGTTTGTTTAAAAATATGCCGCTAAATGTTATTACCCTTTTTAATAGTGTGACACCTAAATATGGATACACAGTCGCCTGGACCAGTTTAGATGTATGTTATTGATACAGAGAGCACAATACACAATTATGACGAGTTTTTTTTTTTCCGGAAAAAAAAAAACAAAATTGACGATGCGCCTCAATCTGTACAATTTATATTCCGTTGATACTCTCCTCTCCCACCACCACCACCACCACCACCATGAACATGTACGGATGGCCGAAATATTTAGCACGGGTATTAATAAATAAATATTCCAATCATTACAACAATAATCAGTAGTGAAACCAGCGTAAGTTCCGAAAATGTCCCCCTTGCTGTCGGCAAAGTAAGTGATTGATTATTTATAAAAGATATTTTTTGTAATAAATCAATATGCCTGTATTTTGTCACTTTTAATCGCATCGATCAGTAGCTTTATTTAATGATCAATATCGTGTTTTATTTAATTATCATTAAATATTAACATAATTGAAATAAAATTTGCGTTCTGTGACATAATCAATAACCCCCCCCCACCCCTTTACTAAATAACGATTCCCCCCCCCCCTTTTTCATATGTTGATAATAATAAAGGCCGATGGCGACGCAGAATGGCTCACTTCTTTTAGTTTAGCACATCTCCCTAAAGACTTTGTTTATACGCAGTGGCTACGGTTCGGTCCGACCGAACCCGTAGTTTTTTTTTCGGGTACCAGCCATAGATATTGCTCCACACCCTAACCCTATCCCTAACCCTAATCCTGAAAAAAAAAATTCTGAAAAAAAAAATGTATATATGCCATATTCCTTATACCCTAATATAATTGTTTTGGCTGGTGCCGGAGCCACTGCCTTGTTTATATTATTTCATTACTTTTGCTCACTAATTAGTGTTCAATCGGTGCAAGTATTTTGTGTGCATTATAAACAGACAGAATGCCTGACTTCTCTCATTGACCTCATCATGGCCACCCGTCTTGTAAAATATGTATTTGTTATGCAGCTTGCTTTCATGCTAGAAAAAACAACAGAATTATTGAGTTGTACAAGAGAGCCAGTATACTTTAAAAGATATGTTACTAATTTCTAATTTAGTTTAACATTCAAATTATCAACTTTTCTAATTTTCATCTTTAAAATATGTTAACTGAGAATGAGTTTTCATTTCTTATCGAAATCTTAACATGTGTCATGTGCCATACCAACTCTTTAAGTCACTCTTGACATGCTTTACATTTTTGTTTATGCATACAAGACGATATGCCATCTTTGGTGGATTGCTGCTATTGACTACACAGTGTACTGTGCATAGGGAATCAGATGTGGCTCCACTAGTTTGATAGCATCTCTGAGGCTTCAGGGGAAACCCTCCATCTCATTGATCAATAGATTTATGGAAATGACATCTAAGATCTGCTGATTCTTTGACAAGCTTTGATAACAATTATTTCACCAAAGTGGTTTACATTAAGAGTGACTCAGCACATTTAATAGGTCTTAAAGTTTGTGTGTGTTCGATTTTTAGCGAACTTGGTCAACTTTGCAATATTGTGGAGTTCTTCTCTAAGACTAATTGTTGTTGCAGGTGGTTAAAAAAAAAAATAAAAAGTTTTTTTTCAGATGGGTTGCTAAAAAGAACAGAGTACTCATGTTGATATGTATAAGTTTGAGAGCCACTCCATTATGGGTTTATATACATCTCTAATTATGTTCATTATTTTAATCTACAGATCATTGCTTCAGAACCAGTCAACATTTCAATGAAACTTCATGTCTACATCTCTAATTATGTTCATTATTTTAATCTACAGATCATTGCTTCAGAACCAGTCAACATTTCAATGAAACTTCGTGTCTACATCTCACAGCTTTGGAATTTATTGGATACCATAGGCATAGCTTTGTTTTCTATAGGTGTTGTTTTACGTTTTATCCCTGCCACATTAAGGGATGCTCAGCTGATATATAGTGTTGATGTGATTTTTTGGAACATCAGAATGTTAGAGATTTTCTCTGTGAACAAGTACTTAGGACCTTATGTGAAAATTATGGGAAAACTGGTAAGTTGGAAGCTGGGGGTAAAAGTCTTTGCAATTGATTGTAGAAATGAAGTAACACATTTTATGTAATTTAATGCAGAAGATTTTCTATTCTAAGTCTTTGCAGAACAAGAATAAAATGCATTGCTACTTTACTAATGAATATTTTGTTGTTTTTTTTCTGATTACAGTTGAGGGACATGTGCTATTTTTTAACAATCCTGTTTATTGCTGTGACAAGTTTTGGTGTTGTCAGACAGACTGTCCACTTTCAGAACCAAGAAGTGTCCTGGAGATTGCGGCTGAGAAATGTTTGGTACTATCCTTATTGGATGATATATGGAGAACTTTTTGCTGAAGAGATAGACCGTATGTTATGACATTTTTGATAATTTTATGAAAAAAAAGATTTTTATTTGTGTAAAATATGGAATGATACCATATTTATTAGTAATGAGATGATACTATATTATTTAGTAATGGGATGATTCTTCAGAATCAGAAAATTTTTTTTTTCCTTTTTCTTGATTTCTCATTGATACCCTATTTAAAACTATTTTGGAGCATTCCTTAAAGTTTGTTAGTTATATTGGATTGATAGTTGAATGAAGAATCAGTAATTGTATCAGTAAAAATAATATTGGCATCATCCTGTAACTAATATCTGTGGTACTGAAAAGCCACTTTTAAATTCCCATGCTGTAAGCAGCCTTGTAGCTCTGAGGATTAAAATCTGTTCTGTGCTGCTAAGCTTTACAAATCAATATTAATTTTGTAATTGTTTTATGCATAAACTTTTATTACTGCTATAGAGTAAAAGTCTTTATTGAATATTAAAACTTATTGTAAGTAGGGATACTAATTTTCAAAGTTTCTCTTTTGTAGGTGTGACTGAATAGAAATGCTTTGATATATTTCATGATCTTAATTTTCCAGCCTGCCTAGATGAAAATGCCACAGATTATAAAGAACATTGTAACATTTATGCATCTTGGCTTGCTCCAGCTTTCATGTGTATATTTCTGTTGGTGGCTAATATTCTTATGGTCAATTTACTTATTGCAAGATTCAAGTAAGTAAACTGATATTTAAAGGTCATCGTTAAGGCTTGGATTTTTATGAAAAATAAAAATTTTCAAATTTATATTTTATTCATATGCAATTACGTCTGAACGTAATATGACAATTTTTACCTGTCATAATAAAAAGCATATTTCAACATTTTGTTTTACATAAGTGCATATTTCATCAAATGCGTTAATAAAAACATATTTTTCAGTAATATTTTGTCCTTTTTAAGTGCCCGCTACATAACATTACATTCTAACTATTAATTTATCATTTCTTGTCCAATAAAAATAATAATAATCTTCAAAGCTAAGGCTTTCTTTTGATTCACATCACAAACCTATTTTTACAGCCTGAATTTTAATTATTTATTTAAATGGCAGCCTATACGTAAATACTACACAAAGAAAATGGGGTGTGAGTCACTCACGTGCAGAGCCGGCCTTAGATATTTGGCGGCCCTAGGCAAAAGTAAAAATGGCGGCCCCTCTACATATTAATTTTATATAGTAATCATTAACAGCAAAGTTGGACTAGATAGTGACACTAGTAAACGATTTTTTATTAATAATAATTAATTAATAGACGAAAGAATATTGTGTTCAGAATTATGAAATTTAATAGTTAGGTTTATTTACATGACAATTTTTCTACACTTTATGCTTGCAAATTCGTCAATTAAACTTGCATAATCCAACGATGATGCTATATCATTCTCAATGGAAATCAGGGCAAGGTCTACCAGCCTATCTTGCGTCATTGTGGAGCGCAAATAAGTTTTAATTAACTTTAATTTTGAAAAACTGCGTTCTGCTGATGCAACAGTAACAGGTATTGTTAACAAAATGCGTAAAGCATTTGTAACATTTGGAAAGACCTCATTTAATCGGTGTGCATTAATGTACTTTAACACGTCAAGTGGAAATGTACCTTCAGGTATGGCAAAAGTTAAAGTTTTTAGTTCAGTAAATAAATTGAGTTCCTCGATGTCACTATCGATTTCCGTGATTGGTAAATGCGCAGAGGCAGAATTGCTAACATCAGAGAATACTTCATGTAAGTTTTTGCATTGTTTTTTTAGCATTGCGTCGTCACGATTTTTCAAGTCTGAAATTTTAAAGGGGAATCCAAAATTATTGTTAAATTGGGTTCAATGTTCCAAGCATATATAGATTATTTATTTGTAATATATATAAATATATATTTATAAATACTGTAAGGTCTTTTTTATGTGGGGGATACATTCCACTCAATGCAGTGTAAAAAATGCAGCAGAAAAAAAAGACTTCATAAGCCTTTAAAAAATAGGGATGCGTTCCAAATAGAATGCATACAAAAAAAGTTTGCAGGCAATAAAAGAAAATAATTTTTATATAACTTACTACAAAATTCCAAAAGATTCAACTATTTGCATTTACTTGCATTTAACAATAGCTTTTTCCTGAATAGCAGGAATTTTTTTCTCAATCCAAATCAACAGGGCCTTCTTTACGATTTGCACTCTGGAATATTATGCCATTTTAGCAACTAATATTGTACCAGTAATATCAGATTTTCCAATTGCTGCTTCATTTTTCTTAATGGCTCTAATTGTGGATTCACTTAAAATGTTTTCCAATTTCAGTCAATCTTTCCCTGTTTTTTTAATAGATCTAAAATTGAAATTATTATATCCAGTGAAATTGGTTTTTGCTATTTTTTCTTCATTAAGACAAAATAAATCTAAAAGAAAAAAAATTATCCCATCATTTTATACCAGAGTGTAAATAGTAATCCTGCCTAATTTCCTTAAGCCCTTTTTTTTTGTAAATTACATGACACATATTCTATAAAAAAAAGTTACAAACTAAAAGCTGATGATTGCTTATTATTGTAATTTAGACAAATTCAAACTTTTCACATTATCTGTTATATAGGATTTAATGGCAGAACAATTGCTGTTGAATGCTTTTGATGTGAGACTTAAAATTATTAAATTATGACTATGACTGATTGAATGCTTGGTAAATCCAACATTTTATGTGATAATTTAGGTTATATTTTTTTGTTGTTTTTTTTTAATAAATTTTCATATTCTATTGATAATATTTCAGTCTTTTTTAGGGCAAACATTTTGGATTTTTAAGCTATTGCTATATAATATTACTAGTATTTGTATCCGCTCTACTCCCAGCTTACAAAGTTTTTTTATTCATGTTGACCTTCATTTTAATTTTTAAATTTCATTTTGAAAATAATTCATTTAGAAACATAAGTTGATCAGTGTTTAAGGTTGATTTTAGACTCTTCATGCATTTAGACGTTGTGTGCTTGTGGTTGGAATTTTTTAATAATGCTCTACTCACCTGTTACTTGGACTCTTACTACATAACCATTTCCATTACTCACCATTGTTTGTTCATCACTTAAAAACACACCCATAACCCAAAATACACACACATCATCATTGTCTGTTGTCAGTTCAGTTACCCACCTTCCATTTTACTCACCTTACCATTCATACTAAAGTTTGACAAAGTATGTCACATAATACTTAGTCACTGTGTGGCCAAAACCATCATTTAATAGAACTGTCAAAATTAATTTTCAATAGTAAATAGAAATAAATATTAGGATTTTATTTGTTATTTATTGATTATTACATCACAGAGTTCATATTTGAGGATACTCTTTTTATGATTCAAGTGTTTTTATAGAGTTAGTATTCTGTTTTTTCTCCCACCCCTTGTCCCCTTATACACTCACAGTCAATATCCCAGCAGTTACCTGTCTTTTTGTTATTTCATCTACCATTAACCATATTTATTCTACCTTTTGGATGCCCAATGACTATTTACACACTTTTTTTCCAATAGCTAGACTGCATTATTCATGGTTAGTTTCCATATCATAACACTGTTGTTGACGAAAGTATTGTATTGTTTATAAATAGAGTTGATTTTCTGTGCATGACCTTTACGATTTGCATACAGTCCTCTTCAGAGCCAAATATGATAGCAGATATATAATATAAATCTAAAAATGGGTTAATATTTTTTTTTTGCTTTTGCATTGGGTTACTCATTCATGACATTAGAAATTTTTTTTAATGAATGAATATACATTTTTATATATATTTTGTTATATCTGTTATATCCAGTATAAAAAAATATTCTACATAACATAGCCACTTTGCAACAAGTGTAAAACATAATAAATTAGAAACCTGTAAATGTTTGTAAATATATTTTCAGTGCTACATTTATCCGCAACAATGCTAATTCAAAAGAGATTTGGATGTTTCAAAGATATGGTCTAATTCTACAATATGAAATGAGGCCTATCTTACCTCCACCATTCATAATCATTACTCATATCTACCTTGCGTTTAAGTACATCAAAAGGAGATGCAAAGGAAAACGTGATTTCTATGATAATGGACTGAGTATGTTATACGGACTGTAGTTATTTAAAGTTCTATAAATAGGAAAGCATTTCTTTTGTAAGGTCACAGCAGTTCTTAAATTTTATAATAAATTATTTTATTAAGTTTAAATTTTAAAACAGAGTTTGTTTTAGTAATTGTGAAATAAAAAAAGTAATTTGTTACTAATTTTACTGACTCTATTAAAGTTTAACATGTTTGTTTAACTGGCTAAATTTGGGTATTTTTCAGAATTGTTTCTGTCTCATGAAGACACAGAAAAACTTCATGATTTTGAAGAGGAATGTATGGAAGATCTTTACAGAGAGAAAGAATTAAAACACCAGAACTCTTCAGAAGAGAGAATAAAATTTATCAGTGAAAGGTTGTCAAAAATTTGTTCACTTATTTATTAATAAGTTTTTTAATATTATTAATAAATTTTTCAGTATTGAATTATATGTGTTAAATATTGAAAAACATGGCATGATATAATATTTATCTTTTTGTTTTGACAGGGTTGAAAATATGTCTCTTCGACTGGATGATATGAATGTCAAAGAAAATCATTTACGCTTGAGTCTAAGTGCTTTAGATCACCGCATGAATCGAATAGATGACCTTGAAAATAGTTTGGATGAAGCAATCAGGATCATCAAGCTTTTATCCAGTAGAGAAGAGCATGGCAGTCAGAATAGTTTAGATGTAAGCTAGACATTACAATGAAGTTCAATTCAATATTATTTTAGTTTACTTTATAATACAACACCTTGGAAATCATAATATATTTTTTTTCATTACATTAATCAGGACCAGAACAGCCACCTCCAACCGCCACAATACAGCAGCAGCAGTAGTATAGATGGTAGCAGCCACCATCCACGTAGTTATAGCCTAGGTAGCTCAGATCTGGGAGACAGAACTGTACCATCACCTATGCTTGTCCATTCTAAGAAGAAAACCTTAGCAGATCAACTAAAAAAGTATGTATATTTATCCTTAAAAATGTAGCGACTTAATTCATATTATTCAGTAGGTTTTATGAGATGAAACATTTTATTTTGTTGAAACTTTCTTTAAACAGAAGTAATTTTTTTTTTATTGAACCCAGGTTTACGAGTAATGTACGCAGACGACAACTAAGTGGATCAGATTTTCCTTTGGAAGAATCAGATCAGTTTGTGAATGAAAGTACTGAACCAGTTGACAAAGAAATTTTAGCAGCTAACCGCAACAATGTTAGGTTCTTAATAGGTTTAGCAGATGACAATGACTCTGTTGAAAATAAAAAACAAGAACTTGTCAACCTTAACCCAACTGAGCAAGAAGAGCCATCTTCTCATAAACAGAAGATGAAGAATTTTGCTTCTCAGGCTGTACGTTTTGTGGAACCGGTTGTCCATGCAGCATCCAACCAGAATGAAAGATTTCAGACCTTGTTGAAACAGCCATCCATTGATGTCACTTCAAAAATGGACTCGGACACCTATACAACAACACAGCTTCCTGATTATAACAACATTGTGTCTCAGGGCTCTGGCAATTACAATCCCTCTGGTAATGAGCTTCCACTGTCAGCTGAAACTCCTGTCTTACCTGTGACCACGCCATCAAGTACAAGCAACCCCTTCTCCAGCCAGCTTTCCAGAAAAGGAAGAAACAGTTTAACGAATCAGCCACTAACTCTGAATACAGCACTAGCCTCTTCAAACTTTGTGCCCTGCTCCATGCCTCAATCCTCAGCGTGTTTCACAACAGCCAACCCTGAAGCACTTCCTCCAGCAGCTGTCAGAGACTTGACAACCATGTTTACTCCTTTGATTGGAGAGTACACAAGTATCACAGATAACATAGATACATCCTGTTTAATGGACTGCTCACCCCCCTGCTCGCCTGCCTCAAACTCCACAATATTTGCTGATGGATACCATGAGATGGATGCAAAGCTCAAAGAAAGATCAGCAGCCAGTAGCAAACAGCTAGAACTTAAACAAGCTGAAGAAATGGAACATCAGAAAATGGAATCTATCATTCGTCATCGGTTACGGCAGATATCTCAGGTATATTGCAGTCTCTTATCAAATTTTGTAGAACATAGTTGGTTAAACACTTTCACTTTTAATATTTAGTTATTGCACGAATATTTTGTATAGCAGTAGTTCAGATTTAACGTTTTTATTTCTGTTATTATAGTAGCAATGAAGTACTGTTGAAACAAAATTTTCAGTCTAGATCTTTTTTTATAATTCAGATATTCACTGGCTGTATCATTTAAGGATCACTTGGTGAAAATTAGATAATGTAGATGTTTAGTCTTTGAACTAAAATCGCATCAATTTTATTTTCAGTCTGATTGGATAAAGTTGATGAGTAGGTTGAACAAATATTTATTGCCCAGGAAGTTATTTAATAGAATACCCCCAATACTGACATTGCATGCAATTAACAAATTATTTTTTACATATAAAATGGGAATAAGAAAAATTATTCAACTTGTTAGTGTTTAAAAAGAATTAGCCCTGGCTCATGTCACTAAATTTCTGGGTGATGATATACTTTTTGATCTTCATACTGTAAATTTGATTATATTCTGTCATAACCCAAACATACTTTACTAATGATTCTAATGACTAGGTTTGTTCAAGGCTGAAATGGTAGAATGTTGTCATTTTTTCATTAACATTTAATTTAATGCCTACTTTACTTAAAGGAACTTCCAGCTAATTAGTGTATAGTTTTTGGTACAGAAGCATTTATGGAGAATCTTCAGAAAAGTAAAAGAAAAAAAAATTTCAGGTTGCCTGTATAATACAAATTTGACACCACATATTTAAGAGTTTTAGAAAAAGCATATACATTTTTTTTTTTTTGGTATCAATGGATTATATTGAATCATTTTGTAGTAATGTTAGGTGAACTATTTATAAAAAAAACAAACATACATAAAACCTTTAACAATACATTCATATTATAAATGGATATATAATGGTAATATTTCTTTTTATTGTTATTTTTTTATTGGTAATGTGCAACAAAATTATAATTACTTACAGAGAAATAGAAAAGCATACTAAAAATTTTTTAAAAATCCATAATGTAAATTTACTTCATAAACAGAGGAAGTAAATCAGTTTTTTCCATAGCAAGACAATTTTTTCCTGCACGTCTTAAAGAATTATACAAGTTGATAGAATAACTTTAACAGAAAAAAGTGCTTTTGGGGTTATTTTCTCATTTTGTTTTGTTTTTTTTTACTGAGAATGAACGTTTTGTGGTATAATTTACCAACAGGATGATAGGCTGGTCAGGATCTTCTTTAAGGTTTGTGGCCACTCTTTCAACAGTATGATTCCAGTGTCTCCCTTGAAATAAAATCTCCTTAACTGTTGCATTTTAACATAGAAATTTACAGTAAATAAATATAAAGTAGTCGGATATATTTTTAAAGCTTATTATAAATATCAATTTGTCTAGTGAGGATTTTTAACTAAAATAAAGTGCCCATTGTTATGGAGGTATTAAGCATCAACAAAACTCACTTAATATTTTATTATATTAAACATTTATTTTAAAAATGATTTTTTCTTTATCCATTTATCATTATTAATTATACATACTTCTGTAAAGATTGAAATAATAATCTCTAAAACGCATAATCATATAGACAATTTATCTTTGTAAATTAATTCATTTATTTGCTACTTTTTGGGTTTCTTTTTATTTGTTGATGCATTCAAATGTTTCAGTAAAGATATTGTTATAATTATTCATTTATATATATTTTTTTTTACAACAGTTATTTGTATGTTTTGTTTTTCAAAAACTTGGTGCTGAAATTTGAAAGGTTGTTCATATTCCTGTTGCTTTTAATCAGGGCTGTGTTGTGTCAGCATTTTGATCTTGGCAAAAATCTTTAGCTTGATAAATAAAAATTACTTTGAATGTATATATTAACTAATAAATTTTGTTATCAGTATACTGACATAATGAAGCATGATTTTTAGTTTCTGGCAAAATGTTTTCTATTAGATGTGATTGTAGCAGATACCATTCAGACAAATTCCAGCCTTTAACAATGTATGCTTCACTAATCTGTATTAGGCCACTAGTGATCTAAGCTAAAAGATCAGGAGCCATTAGACGTGAAAAAAAATTAAAGAAATGTGCTGCTTTCTGTAGCCACCTTTTTACCTGATGAACACAAATTAATGAATGACTTAATATTTTTCTTGGAAATCCCGTTAACGAAATGAAAATCAAAATGCAGGGTTATTGATTAATGATAGTTCAAAATATGCTGGTAGTTCTAAAATCTGCATACTTGTATACCATGTTAATTTACTATTTTGCTTACAACTAGAAACACAAGTGTTGGGTCATGCAGCAACAAGAATGAAAAATGTCTGGCTAAACTATATATGCCTTTTATACTTTTATATGGCTTTATGGTTTCTTTCTCCATTTTCCCATACTGAAGAACATATCTTTAGTTTCTAAACATTTATTTTAGGTATATTTGCTGTGGATCAATATTATAAATTAATTACATAACAAATAAGGGATGTAAGTAATTATATACACATAATATAAGTATGTAATTTTAGTTTTTATTTGTCAATTAAAATGTATAACCAAACTATTTCGTGAGAATTTTTAAACTTCTTTTTTCCCACCCATCACCCTTGCCTCAACCCTTAGTCAGCAGATACAAAATGGCCACACCAGTGTGAGTGCTGATAACCCAGCCCTTCTTTTTATCAACTGCTTTCATTAGTTTTTGTTTTTAGCATGCATGGATGTAGAAGTCCCTCAATTTTGTGTTAAAATTGTTACATGTGTGAATCTCAAGGTGTGCATATGTACATTTATGTTGATGCAATAATTCATCAATAAATATTTTACTCCAGTGTGCTTATATTACACTCATGTCAGTAATTTTTTTATCCCATCACTTTATAATTATAATTGTTGTCAAAAAAATCTTATGATGTGTGTCTTTAAGAAATATACTTATATCACATAATTATTTTACTTCTACAGCATTTTGTACATAATTAGTTGATTTGACTAGTTAAATAAATAGTTTATAATTCATCTGAAAAGTATATTGTTAGCTAACAACATATCTCTCACCTTTTTCTTATAGGACGAAAGTGGCAGCATCAGCGATATAGCCAAAGTTGTTGTAGCCGAGCTGGCTGCAGAGAGTGTGAAAGAGGCTGCACTGGAGGAAGAATCAGAAGAAGTTTCAGTCCTCGCAGAAGAAGAAGCAGCAGAACTGGAGGAGCGTTTTGGAGCTATGGAGAAAAGGAAAAGCAGTTTTGGGATGGAGCAACAAATGAAGACCACTACTGGAAAAGACGAACCATCATTGATGGGGGAGAAAATGAAACAGCTCAGCGATATAGAAGACGAAGTCACGACAGAAACTCTCTTTTTGTTCAGAGATCGCGTTCGAATACAGATCTCTCAGCCGAGCCAAGACACAGGTATTCATTATATATTGGTTTTTTATTTACTGTGCATCAGTTATAACAATAAAACATTAAATGTAACACAGTATACCATTTAGCTAATTAAATTTAGCTATTAATCATTTTAGAATTTTTAAACTTGTAGCCTTCTTAAATTTTATTTTCATTTCTGCCTGCTTTTAATGTATTTAACAACTAATTTATTAATCTAAAATATATGTATTTTCTACAGGCGACACACAGTCAGTCTCCAAATTCCCTTGTTAAAAGACCAGACAGCACGTCGGCACTCTGTAACTTTACCTGTATCACCTTTGTTGGATTTACTTTCAAGTCATCTTGATATCAACTTAGTTTCTGATCTTCAACAATTTTTATTTAATGAAAAAAACTGCAAAATGTCTAACCCTAATATATTCTTAAATTTAACTGAAAATGTACCAAAACCCCCTGTGGATATTTTTATCACACCCCCAAGTACTGAAACTTATTCCTGTTAAATACTTTAATAAAGTATTGTTGCTCTACATTCATGTAGAACTAGAAGTAGAATGAAGTTTATGGGTAGCTTTGTTGTTAGTTTTGTTTAAGTTGACTGTTAATGTTAATTTTTTTTTATGTTTGCCACTGTATCCAAATATGACAGATACATGTATTGGGAAAACATTTCCAGCAACTTAATGTTTTAATTTATACATGTTGTTTTACTAAATTGTTTGCTCAGACAGTAAGTGAAGGAAACTAATGTTGATGAGATCTATGCAGATTGTTTGCTGTGCGATTCACTTCATTTACTAGTGTTTATGTACAGAATATTTCAATGTTAGATGCACTACATGTATGTTGTACATAAAAATCTGTGACGATTTGAACAGTTCATTTTTTAATATATTTTTCTTCATTTATATGATAGTTTTATTTATATATTAGTTGAAACTTCTGCTTGGCTGGCCAGGTCTTTTTAGTTTTTCTAGTTTCATTCATGAATAAATTTTAAAATTTTGTCAGTGATAAATCTACTTCAGAATCAATCTAGGTTGCTTTTTTTTACTTGTCAAGATGAAGTAATGATGTATACAATAGTCAAAATTGTATTAAAAAGAAAAGGTATTAATGGGATGAAATTCTATGTCAGGCAGTTTTTTGTTTGATCTTTCTTCATCTTTAACATAACTGACAGGAAACAAAATAGCAATGAATACAAAAATAATTGTCTATATTATACACTGCAACATATGTTGCAAATAATGTCATTATTTGTAATTGTTTTGTTTTTTTCAAAAAATATCGAAGCATTTAGTATGGTAAATAAGACAAAAAATTTTAATGTGTGAATTTTTTAAGTTCTGTTCTGTTACATCATCTAAATTGTTGGGTCCCTATGTATATTTTTAGAAGTAAAATATTTCATATTTTTGTTATAGTTTTCCTCTTGGTAAAAAGATATCTTTACATTTCAACTTTTTTGATGGAAAATGGGCCTAAAATTGTCATGGTAGATATATAGAATCACACATACTCTTCCTATTCTGATAAGTTAACCCTTTTAAAATTTTTAGATGATTTTTTTTATATAATAATGAAATTTATTTCCCTGACAATTAACAATAAAGTTAATTATGGATTGCGAAGAGAAAGCTTATGGGAAGAAAAAAACCTAGAATGTTATGGTGTAATTGTTACCTAATTATTAACTTTTTAAATATATTTTATTACATAAATATTTTCTTTTTAATTATTTTAATAGAAACCGTAATCAGTTTTAATGATGTAGGATTTCTGGTTTTCTTTTTTTTTTGTGATGTGATCAGTTTTATTGAACTTGTGTACTGTATTATACCTCTGTTTCCATTTTGAACAATAGTTTAAAAGCATGTTACAATTTGTATTTTACATTTAATTTAATTGCCATATCATTGAACATTATATATCAGAAATCTTCCATTTCATTAATAGCTTATTTTGTTAGGTCTTAAAACTCTAAACAAATGCAACTTCTAATCTTTGCACTCACCAGTACCATTCTGTTATTTATTGTAATGTTTTTATTTTTATTTTACTCTCTATTATAAAAATGTTGTTGTAGAAAAACTAATGTAGAGATCATTGCGGACAATTTTTTTCAGTTAGTTGGATATTATTGTGTGCCATAAAAGTAATGAACAATAAATATTGATTATTAAGTTCAGATTTTTAAAGTCACCAACATATCAGTCAGCTCCGAATATTCTAGTCATCTACAAGTATTGAATCATACAAAAAAATGTTGTTATATTTAAATATGCAGCATTTTTTTAAGTCCAGCTGAAAATCTCTTTTTTTTATTATATATATTTTTATTCATTCTATAAGTTGTAAGATATATTAAATGTATTTGACTTTGTTTTTCATCAACTCTTTCCAAAGTGAAGTATTTAATCATCATTTGGCACTAAACATTTCATTCTAATATTATTTTGAGTGTGCTAAAGTGTTGTAATAATGTACAAAATGTATAAACAACACTTAAATGTATTAAGGTTCATATTATTATAGTCTGTCTTGTGCTGACGATGTTCACCAGGAAAAAGATTATCTTATTCTTGAAGATAATGTACTAAAGTTATTCAGGTTACAGATCTCTTAATTTCTTTCTTATCTACTCTTCATTTACTGTTCTCCACCATACATTTTTTTTGAAAATAGCATCAACATATAATATTTTTGCCAGAATTAATTTTTTATTTTTTAAATAAAATTCTCAGCCATATATTACGGAAGAACTAAAAATATAAAAAGAATAATTTAAGCAGAGACTTATTATGATGGATATTACTAGAGTAGTACGATTATATATCTTTATATGTCAATCTTAAAATCAAACATTTGCATAGCTTACAAAAATGTTAAATGCCACTAGCCAACTTTAATTTTAATGGTTCAACAATTAATTCTTAATAAATGATGTTTATTAACACTTATATATTTTTGTATGCACAAGTGGATGTTTTTTTTTCTAATGTTGGGGATTTAAAATCTTAAAATTTGCATGTGTGTAACAGTAAGCCACCAATAAATAATTGCAACATTTTTTCAAAGAAAAAATTATATCAACCTAATATTGATTTTTCACTTTTTTTTTCATTTTGTTTGTAACATCAGATTAGTACAAAAAACTTAACTCTTAATTAATACTGAATATCAGTGATAAATTTATTCAAGACAAGACTATTTATATTACAAATAAGATTTTAATAGAATAAAATTTCGTGTCATCATTCAATTTAACATGAAACATTTAAAGACAAAAATATTTTGTTGTAATAAAGAGTTATATTTATGACTTGATTTTTATAAGCTTTTAATTATTTTCACTTTCTGTGTGTGGGGGGGAGAGGCGGGATTTGCCCTCAAAGCTTGCAACTTGTAGATTCTACATGATACACAATTTTAATAATTTCTAGTCAGTTAACATCTTGAAAAATTACAAACCAAATTCTTTTTAGTAATATTTAAGAAGGGGAAAATTCACCTTGAGATTTTCATTTCAAAATAAATAAGGTGCATAGGACTGGTGCTGATGAGCATGAATTAATGAAGCTTTTTTTTTAAGTCTTATATAGACAACAAATTATTTCACTTTTTAGACTTGATTCTGTTGTACACAATTTAATTTTCAAAGTCCATAAATTACATTCAGAACTGACTTCTTATATGAATGTATTTTGTTGGTGCACAAGTTTCAGATATAGCATATACAGATGTCCTATATTATGAAATATACTCATATATATACTATATGTGATCATAGAAAGATACATTAACTTATTGAGCATCTCTTAGTAGTCTTGTATAACAGTGGAAATAAAATTTAGATTGAGGTGGATTGAGCATATAAAGATGATGGAAAATAATGGGCAACAAAGCATTATAAAGGACAACACCTAATAAGAAAAAGCCATATTGTAATATTGCATAAGGAATTGTATGGATTTATAAAAAAATTAACTATTTTTTTAAAAACGGTTATCAGTACCAAATCTAGTGTCCATTAAAGCAGATACATGTGCTTTATCATGGATTTTAGGCCCTAGTTTGCAATTTATCATTTGAATCACTTCAAACATGAAAGCTGAATATATAGTGATGTCACTATTTCATTAACAAAGAAAGAATTGAACTTATTACACAACTTTAAACGTGATTATCACAATTAACGCTAAGGAGGACATACAGAGATTAATAGACATGCAGACATTTAATTTCTAGACATATATCATGTGATATTCTAACTTTATTAATTTTGGGCGCTAAATATTATTTCACAATAAACAGAGGTACCACTCTTAAGTAGCACAATGGTACAATTTCAACTTAAATCAACAAAGGACAATACTTTACACTAGTATGTATTATGTCAAAAAATATCCAGACAGCACCAAAAGTTTCCCTATTCATGTAGACCTATCTACATATCTTGCTTCGTAAATGAATACAGTGCTATTCTTGCATAATGAACAGAACGAAATCAGTCTGTTTTTTTTTTCTAGAGAATGAAGTTAGATGTTGATCAGGAGGCGGTGTGACCGGAGAATGAAGTTAGATGTTGAACAGGAGGGGGTGAGACCGGAGAATGAAGTTAGATGTTGATCAGGAGGCAGTGTGACCGGAGAATGAAGTTAGATGTTGATCATGTGGCAGTGTGACCGGAGAGTGATGTTAGATGTTGATCAGGAGGCAGTGTGACCAGAGAATGATGTTAGATGTTGATCAGGAGGGGGTGTGACCGGAGAATGATGTTGATCAGGAGGCGGTGTGACCGGAGAATGATGTTGATCAGGAGGCGGTGTGACCGGAGAATGATGTTGATCAGGAGGCGGTGTGACCGGAGAATGATGTTGATCAGGAGGAGGTGTGACCGGAGAGTGATGTTAGATGTTGATCAGGAGATGGTGTGACCAGAGAGTGATGTTAGATGTTGATCAGGAGGGGGTGTGACCGGAGAATGATGTTAGATGTTGATCAGGAGGGGGTGTGACCGGAGAATGAAGTTAGATGTTGATCAGGAGGTAATGTGACCGGAGAATGATGTTAGATGTTGATCAGGAGGCGGTGTGACCGGAGAATGATGTTGATCAGGAGGCGGTGTGACCGGAGAATGATGTTGATCAGGAGGCGGTGTGACCGGAGAATGATGTTGATCAGGAGGCGGTGTGACCGGAGAATGATGTTGATCAGGAGGCGGTGTGACCGGAGAATGATGTTGATCAGGAGATGGTGTGACCAGAGAATGATGTTGATCAGGAGGGGGTGTGACCGGAGAATTACGTTAGATGTTGATCAGGAAGAGGTGTGACCGGAGAATGAAGTTAGATGTTGATCAGGAGGTAATATGACCGGAGAATGATGTTAGATGTTGATCAGGAGGGGGTGTGACCGGAGAATGATGTTGATCAGGAGGCGGTGTGACCGGAGAATGATGTTGATCAGGAGGCGGTGTGACCGGAGAATGATGTTGATCAGGAGGCGGTGTGACCGGAGAATGATGTTGATCAGGAGGCGGTGTGACCGGAGAATGATGTTGATCAGGAGATGGTGTGACCAGAGAATGATGTTAGATGTTGATCAGGAGGCAGTGTGACCAGAGAATGATGTTAGATGTTGATCAGGAGGCAGTGTGACCGGAGAGTGATGTTAGATGTTGATCAGGTGGCAGTGTGACCAGAGAATGGTGTTAGATGTTGATCAGGTGGCAGTGTGACCGGAGAGTGATGTTAGATGTTGATCAGGAGGCGGTGTGACCGGAGAATGATGTTGATCAGGAGATGGTGTGACCAGAGAATGATGTTGATCAGGAGGGGGTGTGACCGGAGAATTACGTTAGATGTTGATCAGGAAGGGGTGTGACCGGAGAATGAAGTTAGATGTTGATCAGGTGGCAGTGTGACCAGAGAATGATGTTAGATGTTGATCAGGTGGCAGTGTGACCGGAGAATGATGTTAGATGTTGATCAGGAGATGGTGTGACCAGAGAATGATGTTAGATGTTGATCAGGTGGCAGTGTGACCAGAGAATGATGTTAGATGTTGATCAGGAGGCAGTGTGACCGGAGAGTGATGTTAGATGTTGATCAGGAGGCAGTGTGACCAGAGAATGATGTTAGATGTTGATCAGGTGGCAGTGTGACCGGAGAGTGATGTTAGATGTTGATCAGGAGGCAGAGAATGATGTTAGATGTTGATCAGGTGGCAGTGTGACCAGAGAATGGTGTTAGATGTTGATCAGGACGCAGTGTGACCAGAGAATGAAGTTAGATGTTGATCAGGTGGCAGTGTGACCAGAGAATGATGTTAGATGTTGATCAGGTGGAGGTGTGACCAGAGAGTGATGTTAGATGTTGATCAGGTGGCAGTGTGACCGGAGAGTGATGTTAGATGTTGATCAGGTGGCAGTGTGACCAGAGAATGAAGTTAGATGTTGATCAGGTGGCAGTGTGACCAGAGAATGAAGTTAGATGTTGATCAGGAGGCAGTGTGACCGGAGAATGATGTCGATCAGGAGGCGGTGTGACCAGAGAATGATGTTGATCAGGAGGCGTTGTGACCGGAGAATGATATTGATCAGGAGGCGGTGTGACCGGAGAATGATGTTAGATGTTGATCAGGAGATGGTGTGACCAGAGAATGATGTTAGATGTTGATCAGGAGGCAGTGTGACCGGAGAGTGATGTTAGATGTTGATCAGGAGGCGGTGTGACCGGAGAATGATGTTAGATGTTGATCAGGAGGCAGTGTGACCAGAGAATGATGTTGATCAGGAGATGGTGTGACCAGAGAATGATGTTAGATGTTGATCAGGAGGCAGTGTGACCGGAGAATGATGTTAGATGTTGATCAGGTGGCAGTGTGACCAGAGAGTGATGTTAGATGTTGATCAGGTGGCAGTGTGACCAGAGAGTGATGTTAGATGTTGATCAGGTGGCAGTGTGACCAGAGAATGAAGTTAGATGTTGATCAGGAGGGGGTGTGACCGGAGAATGATGTTAGATGTTGATCAGGAGGCGGTGTGACCGGAGAATGATGTTGATGTTGATCAGGAGATGGTTCTGACCGGAGAATGAAGTTAGATTTTGATCAGGAGGCAGTGTGACCAGAGAATGATGTTAGATGTTGATCAGGATGGGGGTGACCGGAGAATGAAATTAGATGTTGATCAGGTGGCAGTGTGACCAGAGAATGATGTTAGATGTTGATCAGGAGGCAGTGTGACCAGAGAATGATGTTAGATGTTGATCAGGAGGCAGTGTGACCGGAGAGTGATGTTAGATGTTGATCAGGAGGCAGTGTGACCAGAGAATGGTGTTAGATGTTGATCAGGAGATGGTGTGACCGGAGAATGATGTTAGATGTTAATCAGGAGGGGGTGTGACCAGAGAATGGTGTTAGATGTTTGTGTTATTAGTAGGCCTGTAAGTAAGACAATTGATTTTAGTGTATCGATCTACGGCTTATTCGGCTTTAGCAGTATCGAGAATGCCCGAAAGTCATTGCACAACATTAGGTCGGATAGTCTGCTGTATCTTTATAATAAATAATATTATATTGTTAGATTTATACATTTATTATAGCTAAAAAATCAATAATAAATTAATTTTAGAAATATGTTGTCCAGGGTTATCAAAATGAATTGTTGTTCTAGATCATATTAGTCTTGCTACAACGCTTGTGACATTTCACATCTTAGAACATATTGTACCAGATTCAAATTGCTAAATGGGTGCTCTTCTGACGGAATATGCAGACTGATACATATAAAAAGTAATTTCAAAATTAAATTTGAACGTTTCAAAAAATTAAATGGCTTAAAATAGTTCCAGTCGTGTTAATTAATGTATATTTATATGTATCAGTAGTCACTACTTATCTAGGGTAGTCACTGTGTGTCAGGGTTAGCAACTCATAATGATAAGGGAGGTAAGTTGTGATTCATGGAAATCGATCATATCAGTAATCGATAAGTGAAATATTTAAATGACTACACTCAGTTAATTTCTTTAAATAATATTTAAAAATTGACAGACTTTGTATGTTTGTTTTCCTTTTTTTAAAAAGGAGTTCACTTAAATGTTCATTTGCAAAACTAGTCAAATATTGTCCTTTCAATCTAATAAGTAGGCTATAATACAAATTGGTTGTAAGCATAAATATTTCATTATATAAATTCCTCTACATTTCCTATACTATTTAAATGTACTGCTATGGGTCATTGTAACTGAATTTTCAAGAATAATCAAAAGGAGTTAAAATTCCAAATGAATGACATTTTTGACAACAACTGTCTGATTTTTTTCATCCCTTCTTCTTTTAGTTGTTGACCTAATTAATGGAAGATTTTTTTTAGTGAAACGCGTTCGTTCAGCAAAGCGCATAGTTTGTGCGAGGCGTTCATTAACTAAAGGGATGTAACACTGTACAAGTTTGGAGGCTTGAGAGGGCGGTGAGTGCGTTTTTCTCCAAGAATTCCACAAACAAAAAATATGAGCCACTGGGACAGACAAACTAGGCAACTTCCTACGGTCCGCTCTGCTAAGTGAGCAAACATAACCCAATAGGTTATACAGCCCACATAACCCAATAGGTTATACAGCCCACATAACCCAATAGGTTACACAGCACACATAACCCAATAGGTTACACAGCCCACATAACCCAATAGGTTACACAGCACACATAACCCAATAGGCTACACAGCCCACATAACCCAATAGGTTATACAGCACACATAACCCAATAGGCTACACAGTTCACATAACCAAATAGGCTACACGTTTAAGTTTTATCTGTTGGGCGCACTCAATTTCTGGACCATTTTGCTACTCAAGAGGTGTTTACTAGTTTTAAAGTTTCATATTCTGGTGGGACTTCATTGTTAACAGTCAGGTCCGCCACTAAGTATGGCATCTAGACGTTAAAAAGGAGCTCCTGGTCAAAAAGAAAATGCCGGGAGAGTGAGGGACTGAGGGTTCACAGAAAGGCTCCAGTTTTCAACGATTATTAGGGGCCCAAGATTAGTAGGTGGAGGCTATGATAGCTAATTTTTTTTTACCTAGGGCACCATGTTAACATTATATAACCTAGGGCCTTATCTAGTTTAAATCCGGCTCTGCGTAAGAAGGGCTCTGCCTGTGTCCGACACTGATGTCAGTGTTGTAATGTTAGATAGATTGTAAAACAAACCTTCCCCAATTCCTGCTATATTATATTTCTGTAACACCAAGTGAGAGAAAAATTTATTACACGTGTATGGGTTCTACGTCATTTTCATTCATAAATTCATTTAAATAGATTTTTTTAAATTCTTTAAAAGCAGCCCAAAAACAGCCGATCGTATACATTTCACGCCTAGCAGGAAACCCGCTAACAAGGAAACACAAAGTTATAAATAAGGGAGGCTATTCTTATTAAAAATTGGTGACAAAAATAGTTGCCAACATGTCAGAGTAAATACACAAGCAGTAATTGCATATTTATTATTTAAAGGTGACTGTTAATGTGTCTTTGTTGAGATAATGCATTCGATGTTACTTACACAATACAGGAGCTTATATTTGAATTCAGGACAAAACGTTGTGTTATCGTTTTGAGTACTTAAACCTGTTTGTACTTAGCTACTGCGTACTGTCCAGTCTGCATACTGATACTAAAGAGTAATACTCACTGTATTTCAAGACAAATGTACAATTATACTATTAATATTAAAGTCATGATACTGTCTTAGTGTGTGGTTTTAACAAAACATAAAACAAGGTCAGGTTATTGTTTATGACAGTCCTCCAATGAGATAAATGGTTATTTCATATCTTAATACAAATGTCTATCAAACGAAATGGACAGTAAAATAAACGCAGTGGCTATACAGTTCGGTCCGACCGAACCCGTATTATTTTTACTTCGGGTACCAGCCATAGATAATATTGCTCCACACCCTAACCCTATTCCTAACCATAATCCTGAAAAAAAAAATGTATATATGCCATGTTCCTTATACCCTAATATAATGGTTTTGGCTGGTGCCGGAGCCACTGCGTAAAATAAAATTACTAATAATAATAATCGTATGTAAACAATTACCCAAGGCGATTCTTTTTTGCTTTAAATTTTAAAACTTAATTAGATCATTTGGAGTCACCTTTATTAAGATTTGATAAACTGATGGCTAATCAATGATTAGGCCTATACTATATAAATTATATTAATATTATTAATTAAAGGGGTAATCATTAATGGTTAATTGAATTATCAGTTTCAGAATCTGAAAGCATAATTTATGGTTAATTAGAAAATAAAAGTAGATAAAAATATAAATTATGTTTTAATTTTTTATATTGATAAGTTTAATTTATTGGCCACTCATTTAAGAAACATGTATATAATAATTTTAAAAGGAAACATTTTTTTTTATTATAAATTCTTTAGACTGACTTAGACTTGGTGGAACTTTGATATTCCAGTTTATTTTATTTGAATGCATAGGCCTATAGTATATCCCTTTATGAAAACAAATGTTGTAAATAACTGATGGCAAATGTAAATGATTTAGTAAATGATAGAGTGGGATAGACATGATGACATAAAATAAATCATTGCTGATGAGGTCTCATTGAATCTCATACTCTTTGAGTTATTTACACAGAAATAATTAAAATTTAAAATGCAAGGATTTATGTCATTAATTTGTAATGTTATTGATTTAATCTCTAGTATTAATTTCCATTGATAATTTACATGTTACTTGTATTAAGAATTTTATGATTTTAATCTAACACAGTATTTATTTTAATATTTAGATTTATGAGAGTAAAAAAGAAATGCTGAAGGTAATGGAGAATCTGGACGAAATCACAAAAGTAACTAATTTTGAAGACTGAGTGAAGATGGTGCCATTATTATCAAATGAAGCAGTAGCCAGTCGAAACCTTAAATCATCTTCAGGGTAAAAAAAAGTTTTACCATATTATTTATACATTTAATATCACCATGATTTTTGAAAAACTGACAGTGTGACTATGATTTATACCTTAGTTTTCTATCACCATTCTTGTTCCTCTTTTGTATTAGCGCAACTCAGTGTGGATTTATTTTACTATTCTGATTAGAACTCGTGAGGAAAATTGGGTTATGAAAAAAAGATTTGATACATTAATTAGTGTAAAACTTTTTAAAAATGTAAGTTCTCCGGTCAAATTAATAGATTTTTCTCTGCGGAACATATGAAGGAAAAATAGGATTGTGGGAGTTAGCATTATCTGGATTTTTATTATTATTATTTTTTTTAAAGTTTATCCTGTTAAAATAAGCTTGTATGTAAGAGGTTTATTATTATTCTTTTAAGCTTATAGAGTTGAGAAAAAATATATGCATAATTTATAAAAAAAAAGCTTCTTGCATGCAAAAATTTAGAATGGTGTACTATTAAAATTTGATATATTTTCAGATTAATTATGATTATATGATTTTGACTTCTTTTTTTTATAATCTGTCTTTTAATATTTGCAGATTGACAGTATATGTGACTTTGTTCATAATTTCAAAAATTTTGAAAGCAGTTGGTCTTTTCATTGCATATGATTTACTCAAGCTAATACCCATTGTGGTCTTTCTGTTTTTGCTCAAAACAGGGTAAACATTTTTACTATTATCTTTTAGATTCTCTATCTTGATTATTTTTTTTAATCTCCCAGATAAACACATTAACACAAATTTGTTCACTTAGCTTTAAAGTTAATGTTTATCTAATTTGATGTAAAATTTCTACGCTAAAACTATTGAATTATTATTATTTATGGATACTATTATCCAGTGGCGTAAACAGCATTTCTGTCACCCGGGTCAGATTCTAATAATGATGCACCCCTTTTTCAAAATTGAAACAAAGTCTAACACTTAGAAACCAAACTCAGTATGTTAAAATACCGTAGAAAATGAATACGGTTTGAAATTTGAACATCTGTCATGTTATTTCTGTGTTTTTTTACTTGAGTACTTTTCCATTGCATTCATGCTATCTTTAGGCCTTTCATAATATTTCACTGTGTATTGAAAATTCTTGCTTGCTTAATTCCTTGGACTTCTTGCAGAGCAAATGGCCTCAGCAATCGCTCTCCACTTCACTCAGTTTTGGGAGGCCTTTTTTTATTTTATGCGAGGTAAGGCTGCAACACTTCTTTTCCTGTTCACAAGACCTTTTCCTAGTGGTCTTTGGGTGGACAACCTTCCTCTGTAATATCTTCTGGTGGTTTCCTGAGTGAATGACCAATCCATCTCCATTTCCTTCTGGATATTTGTAGGTCTATGGGGTCTGGTTTGCTACTTGCTAGAGATCTTAATTCTTTCTTTATCTAGTCACCTTATCTTTAGGATGCTCCTGAGGCAACCATTTACAAACATCTGAAGTTTAATTAAAGGATTCTAATGTTTCATTTTATTTTAGCACAGCAGATAACTCTGACTGATGGCAAAATAAATGTAAAATATAAAGCTTTTTTGGGGGGGATCTAGAAATGGATCAATCTATTTTATGTAATTTATTGAGGGAATAAATTGACTAAAAGATTGAATGATTTGAAATTGAAATGATTTTGATACAAAATAAGTCCTGAAATATTATGTATTTAAGCATGGCCACTTATGGTGACAGAGTTATCTCTAAGTTTGGTAGATTCCATGAATAATGCTGACAAATTTTTTGGGGAAAATCATATTTTTGTGGGGAATTTCCATTTGGAAATCAAACAGTTTCATACAGAGGTATCACTGCATTCATTACCCAAAATGCCACCCCCCTCTGACAGCAGATAAAGTGCTCCCCAAAGGCAGATCCCTCTTCCCCTGTTTCTGCAACTGTTATTATCTAACTTCGTATATATCTTATTTTCTATGGGTTTTTTAACTAACATTTATAAAATGTTTTAAAATATTTATTTGTTTTTTTAATTATTTTCAGGTCAGCTATCCCGTTTGTGTTTTTGCAAAAGCCATTTTCTTCTGGACCACGACTTTCTAAACATCAGGTTTAATTAATCTGCATTAAGCATTATAATATACATTTTTTATTTCTAAATTCTATACATGTATTTACACTGCACATTTACTAAGTATAAAATGGATAAGATCATATATATATATATGACCATAGATTTCAAAATGTTTCTGTGGTAAGAATCTTACAAATTTATAGCAGTTAAAATTGCTTACCTAAGTATTTTATTAACTTTTGAAGCATGAGGGTGAAAATGAAATGAACTGAAACATTTTCCTGACACTTGTTTTATTTCATCTACTTTCATGCACCTGGAAGCTATGTCACTGAAATATTGTTTGCATCTCATATGCAAAATAAAAGAAAATATATCTCAAATATATAGATAAAAATAAGTTTTCTTTTGTGAAATAAGTCAAATATTTTTCAGAGAAATAGTTTTCAATACTTAGATAAGCAGGCTGTTAATTTCATCCTCAGATCACTGAAGTTATTTTGTTACAGTTTCTTTTTATTATTAAGATATTTTGGCACATATTTTAAGAAACTTTGGTCATTCTTCTCTGTTATAATTAGCCACCCAGCTCTGATATTAACTGACTTCTATTTAAAATTCCTTTTTTTTATACTTTCAGTGGTTTAGAATATGGAGACATGCTTTTTTTGGAACAGTTATTAACTTTTTGTGGATTTTTGGCCTGACACTTTGTGGACCTTTGAGGTGATTAGATAATTTTATAAATGATCTGAGTTTAGGTTCTGTGCATGTAATAGGCACTCATTGTTGACTTTTGTAATAATAATTTTTTTTAAATATCTAATGATTCTCAGAAAACAGGTTTGAAATTCAAGGCTATTATTTTAAAGACAGCACTAGTTGGTAGTTATTTGAAGTAAGGAAAAAAGACAACAATACAAATTGTCCTGATGCTTTCATATTTGGAGCAATTTTGGCTAAGTTACATTAGAACTAAATGTCTTTCATCTCTGGCAAATGACTATTTTTTGAGTCATATAGCAATGAAGTAAACATGAGAAAAAGAAAATATTGTTCTTATGGGTCAGACAAACACGACAACCGCCTAGGGGCCCAGAGCAATTGATTTGATGGTACTTTTACTAATAGTGGGCCCCAAAGCAATAGAGTAGATGGTACTTTTACTGATAGAGTGCCACATAGCAATAGATTTGATGGTACTTTAACTGATAGAGGGCCCTGTAGCAATAGATTTGATGGTACTTTTACTGATAGAGGGCCCCGTAGCAATAGATTTGATCATACTTTTACTGATAGAGGGCCCTTTGGCTTTGGGAGCCCTTAGGAGTCACCTAGTTTGCCCGACAGAACTGCTCTGCCTAAAGAGCCCTTTTTCAATACTAGTTTTTGTCAACTATGATGCCCCCGACATTTATTTTTGCTTATTACCTCTACATGTCTAATTTTGCCAAAAGGATAAGAACGGATTAGTTAATAAATGCCGTAGTTTAAGGTCGAAAAATTTTTCATAAAATAAAAAAGTAAAGTTCCCTGAAGCCCTACAGGCTCATTGGGACAGATGAAGTGTAGAATTAATCTGTTTCAGTAACCTCGGCATATAAAGGGATTGTGTCTTTAGCATTACATCCAGCCGCCTTTACTCATTTGAAGCTGGTTGGACTTGGGGACTTTCACCAGGACATGAAAAAATCCCAAGGTTCTCGCTGAGGTTTGAACCTGGGATCCCTCTGGTCGACATTCAAGGGTTCTACACCGCACGACCACCCGTCCTCATGTTCATAAAATAGCTACAAGATATTTCGAATACATTTTTTGTTACAATCAATCCCCAATAGAGTCAACTAACACACAGCTTTGCATAATTTTTAGTTATTATTTTATATGAAGCTTCCTGGTATTGCATTGATTTGAAACTTTATAGAAGAAAAAAACAACTGATAAACAATATTGCACTAAAAATTGGCTAATAAATGTCTGGCGCTGTTCTAACAATTTAGTATTAAGTAATTTCTTGCCCTCAAATGGTTGTGTCACTGTCTGCAGGTTTTTCTCTAATACCAAAAACTGGCAAAAACAATCAAGGCTAAAATAATGACACCGACCAATATCCCTTTCTTGATTCTAGGAATCCTTGTGTTATTGCAACATACATATCTCATGGCATATCTCATGGCATATTCTGTTTATTTTTGTGTTTTTTCAACTAGAGCTTGTTTTAGTTTATCAAAAATTATTCTGAATGCAAAATAATAAAAGTCTTTTTTTTTTTGTTTTGTTTTCAAGAACAATAGTGTTATTTGAACATAATGAAATTGTAGTTATTGCTGCAGCCAGTGCACTTTTTACATCCAGTGGTGGCAATGGAGGACCTTCTAAGGTATTTCCAAGCATTCACATCTACATCATCTGTCGATTTTTTATATTAATTTTTAAGAGCATTAAAAAAATCTAAATGAAGTTATTTTATACCTAAAAATGATAGAAAAATGGTTAACTCTTTAAATGTGCACTATTAATTAGTTACTGATTTTATTAACTATTGTTTTAATTTTTTTTTAAATTAATGTTTAATTAAATTATATACCATTATATGTATTGATATTTCTAGATTAAGTTATTTAAAATTTATATGTTTAGGTGCTGATTCCCATAATTGTTTTCTTTTTTTAAACTAAAGCTGAGAATAGTATACTGTGAAAACATTTAAAAATATTAAATTTACACTTTTGATTCTCTCCGTCTACCATTTTTACTATCCCTTCAACATTTTCTTGTTACTAAATTGGTGTAGGGGTACTACTAAATAAAGAGGGAATCTTTTTTTGCTTCACTCTTTTTATGATGTTTTATTTTTAAGGGTTAAACAGTGAAGTATATGAAGTATAGTCAATACCCCGCTTAACTAGGTAGATATATTCCAACAAAAGACCGCTCTAAACAAAACAGTGCTAAATAATGTCATGTAAAAAAATGAGGGATACATGCTATAAATTAGAATGTAGGTATAAATATATATATATATTGTGCTACAAAGGAATCTAAAATGTGATATTCTAGTGATTATTGAAGCATTTATTATTTAAAATAAATTATTCTCATAAAGAGAAATTAGTGACTAAGTGAATGTGTAAAGTTTTTTTTCTATGAATTGCTTCTAATAGCATTTAAAACTTACAAAATGCTCTTAGCTTGACTTTCATTTTATTATGCATCATTACTAAACTTTGTATGATTTAAATGAAAATAGGAATTAAAACAAAAATATATATTTTTATTTTAATAAATAATATGATAGTATTGTAAGTATGTAGACTTATATTTTGGCTTTCACTACTCACTGATACCAAACTGGCTACCAGACTGACTGTTAGTGTAAATAACTTTAAAAGAGTACATTACTCAGAGTATAAAAATATTAACAAATGATATAGTTTTACTATTTCTATTGTGTCCAGACGATTTTTTAAAAATGTGGCTGAAAAATATAACTCAGTGGAACATTACTACATAGAATTACGATAAGCAGGCTCTGACTGTACTTATAATTTTTAATTTAATTTAAGTAGTTTGATAATAAAACAGGGTTTACTTTTAATCAGTAAGCAAATTATTTTTATTCCTATACTTTATTCAGGCTCGGGGAGCAGTAATATTTCTTGTGGGCATTGTTGCCCTTCTTGTCTTTGACCATGATGAAAAACTGACTCAGATGAGTGAACAAGATTTGAATGGTAAGTGAGTGGTTTGTTTCTTTTTTTTATTATTGAAACTTTTCTACTACAGATTTTTTTCTTTTTCTTTTTTTTTGTATATTTTTCAACAGTCGACAGCATACATCACAATATTTTTACACATATTTTCAAACACGGCATTGGCTTTCTTGGCTGGTCTGATCACAAGGTATTTTATATCTCTTTAATTGCCTTTTTACTAATACATATAACAGGTTGTTTTTTTTTTTTTAAACTGTCGCCATAAAGAACGTTGTTGCTCATTGTTATTTTTAAATGTGGATCTATAGGGAGGTGTTTTGCTGTTGTTCCTGACCCTATGTCTCCATTCAGGCTATAATTCAGCATCAAAGAAGCTGTCAGTGGAAGTGGGTGGAGCTAAACGTCTTCATAGTTTATCTACATTAGTATCTGCTGGTCTGTTATGGCCATGGGCTTGCTTTGTTCAGATTACTACTGACGTGAGTAGAAATTGATTGTTTCATTTACTTGTTTTACTCTCTATCTCTAGCTATTATTTGATACTTTTTTTTATAAGATTTATTTTTATTATAGTATTTTTCACACATCTTATTTTTTTAAGAAAGTTTTGATATGTAAAATTAGATACTATTTACATTTCAGAGTGAAATTCAACCATGGCGTTACATTTTTGTGCCTTTACTTATTGTGGTTTTGTTTGTTGGTGTATTTGACTTCTATGTAGACAGCCTTGCAAACAGCCATCTCCAGCCAATAAAAGTTGCATTTTTAGGTCCAGTAGCCATATTTACTACTGCCATAGTTTTAAGTCTAACATGGACTCATCCGTATGTCACAAGAGTGACATCTTTACACAAATTAGACATCATTACAGAAGATCATGTTTTGTCTGGAGGTGTCCTTTTTACTGTGTTGTCATTTATTTTAGGTCAGTAATAAGCCTCATAAATAATTTTTTTTGGTAATCCTATAAACAGAAATACATGTACATTGTTTCTTTTACAAATTTAAAGTTGTCAAAACTATTTTTTTAATAAAGTTTTCAATTATTTGTTCTTTAGGAAAAAGTTCTAAAATATTATCAGATATTAACTTTCATGTTAAATATGAAACTAAATTCGACAGGTTTCATTATATATCAAAATTGTGTACTAACTATATAAACATATACAGATTTTTATTTGCAGTAATTAATTAAGAGTTAATCTGCATTTTTAATTTCAGCAACTAGAATGGTTATGACCAAAGGTCGTGCTAGTAAAGGGAGTTTCATCGGCTATAATCCTGCTGGGCTTCCGTTGTATTCTATATCCAGTGAAGCCCTACAAAAAACATCCCACTCAATTCTAAATCTTTTGAAGAATGGACTTAAGCAAATTTTGGATGATGGAGACTCAAGAAAAATTTTCTATTTTCTTTGTGTAAACCTTGGTAAGACTGTATACTTTTGTTAAGGATAATTATTGACTTGATGTTTTAAATTAGCAAGTGTTGGTTACAGTGTTAGATTTTTTTATAGGTTTCACTTTTGTTGAACTGTTATATGGTGTTTGGACCAATAGTCTTGGACTAATATCTGATGGCTTCCATATGTTGTTTGATTGTTCTGCTCTTGTTATGGGTCTCTATGCTTCAATCATGGTGAGATGGAAAGCAACTAGAGTTTTTTCTTATGGGTAAATTATCTTTTTTTTTTTTGGTTTATACATGTAATAGCACTTAGATAAATTTTATATTTCCTTAATTAAAAAAAAATTATTCTAACAATTGTTTGAGATATTAATTTTATGAAGGATGCTGTGTAACTTTATGCAATAGTTAATAAATTAATTATTTTTTTAAGGTTTGACAGAGTTGAAGTTCTATCTGGTTTTATAAATGGACTGTTTTTAGTTATCATTGCAATATTTGTCTTTGCTGAGGCATTTGCTCGTTTGTTTGAACCACCAGAAGTAATTACTGAGAGATTGTTGGTAAGTTTATTTTATTTTACTTTTATTCCTTGCCTAAAGACTTTTTTTTTTAATAAATCTTTATAGAGATGGTCACTTTTGTTTAACTAAAGTTATACTTTATGTAATTTTCAATTAAACTTAATATTATTTGTATTAAAACATCTTTTTTCATGAGGTAATTTTTTTTTCCTTTTTTAGCCAATATCTGCAAAAGTGAATGCATAAGCCATCTTTTCCAAAAATAGAAAGATTCATTTAAGTAACTTTCATTAAGGTGACCAACTAAAAAAAACAACTAATTTAAGGCTTTTTTTTCATGATGAAGAAAGTACTCCCAATACTATAGGAAAATCTGGCTTTTCTAATAGGATATAAACTATCCTTTTTGTTTCATTGTGTTCTAATCTTAACCCTTTCCGCTGCGAAATATTGCATATTCTATTCCCGGCGACAGAGTGCAATCCACCTGTACACTTATTATAGAGAGAATATTTTTTTTTTTATGATTATACTTATTGTGTTGTTTTTAGTCATCAGGCTTGGTAAGAAACATACTTTGTGTCAGGACAGCAAAACAAGGAGATATTTTGGAGTTTAGAATCATGTTTAGGGTCAGACAGCCAACTGAGTGCAAGTGTTTAAATAGGGGACAATGAGGAAAGAGAAAAAAAAATATTTATTATTTTAACCTGGCAGTTTTACACAATGAAAATGGTTAGATTTGGTTTAGAAATAAGATATTTCAATTGATGTAAGAGTTTTACAGTATAGTTGTGTTTAGCACATTGGTGGCTTCTGAGGTGGTTACAGATTTGTTTAGTGTAATACAAGCAAGTATGACACAATATTCAAATCTTCTGGGCCTGAGGATTGTCTTAAAACAAATCCACGAGAGGCTGCCTATATCTATAAAATACAATGCAAGTGTCTAGCAAGCAAAGTGAATTGTTGATTTAGTCTCAGAGACTGTTTACTCTTACAAGGGACCTCCATGGAAGAGATTGTTTTATACCACAACAAAACCAAAAGATGAGATAATATAGACCTAATGGCAAAGATGTTCACTGTGAGACTAAAAAGTTATGATAATATCATATATTATAAAAGGCAAGTGTGTGTTTCTGTTCCACCAATAGTATCTGATAAAGTAATCACGGAGTTGGAACGCCATCGCTATAAATAAAAAATCCTCTATGACGTCATTTCCCGATGGTACATTTTTTTTTTATTTGGTGCTGTATCGTGCCACATCAACTTGCCTTTGTGCTGCAGAATGGCATAATAAAGTATTTATTTTTTACTTTTCAGTTCATTTTTATACAAGTTTTTTTTTTTAATGCTTCGTTTTGATTTTAATATTGAGAGAAGTAAGGGTAAAACGTAACAGGTGACATAAATTAGCACCCATATCTTTATCTAATGGTGTTTGGTTTGGTTTGGTTAGTTGGTTTGCTTTGGTTGATTTGATTGATTGATTTGGTTGGTTTGGTTGGTTGATCGGTTGGTTTGGTTGGTTAGCGGTGACGGGTAAAACGTAATTTGTGAACGATGTGGCAGTGACGGTTTTGGCTTGGTTGGTTTGGTTGCTTGGATTGATTGGCTCAGTTGGTTTGTTTGGTTGATTGGTTAGCTGGTTTGGTTAGTTGGTTTGGTTGGTTGTTTACTTTGATTGGTTGGTTCGGTAGGTTTGTTTTGGTTGGTTGTTTGGTTTAGTTGGTTAGCGTTGACTGGTAAAACGTAATTTGTGACGCATGAAATATAGGTCATTTGTGCACAAAGTAAATATTGAATAAAATGAGGGAACAAAAAACTTTATTTAAACGTTAGTGATTCTATCAGTAAGCAGACTGTTTGTAGTTTGAGTTGCCAATCATCACTCGCTCACAACTATTGTTTTGTGGTTGTTGACAGCTGAGTTTAATTGTATTGAAAAATGGACTAGCCTTGCTGTTCAAAAAATGGTTTTTATAAAAAAATATAACATTCCGCCCATCGTTCGATGGGCTAAAAATACTTGTTTTTTCAATATTGTTGACTTGGAATCAATGGCAGCAAGAGTGGTACCCCTGTATTTTAAGACTGAATATTCTACCAGCGCACTGTCTCATGGAGACATTAGACTCAACTCCTGCAAAGAGTTAAAAAACAGTTGATGTCTCTCCTACTTTAAAAAGCTAAAAAGGTGCATTATGTAAAACAAAAAAAGAAATACATCACATCTCTATGCAGCAAGTGTAGTGGAAAATTGTTCTTTCATATCAAACTGTGCATGCTGATATACACCAAGCTCGGAAAAAAATCTGACCCCTTAAAAAAAAAGTCACTATGGCATATTTCATAAATTTGCACCCTTCAATGTGTTGATTCCTACTATGTTATAGATGGTTTAAAAATGGTGAAATTATTCAAAAGGAGATAGGAGATATCAACAATAATAGGTGGTCTCCGGGTGTGTTACACCCAGTTGAGGTGCAAAGGGTTTTAAGAGATACACGTATTATATATTATTGAAGTATATTTTATTAGTCTTGCCACATGTTAACCCATTCAACCCTGTAACTATCATATCTGTCCGTTATGTAAACTCTGTCATTATTATTGTTATCTGCAGACTGTCTCAATTCTAGGACTCCTGGTGAACCTTACAGGAATAATAGCATTTCAGAGCTCCCTGTCACATGGCCATAGTCATGGAGGAGGTCTGGGTCATGGACACAGCCATGGGGCAGCTGTTAGTCATAGTTCTTCAGGTCTTAGTCATGGAGGAAGCCATGGTCATAGTCATACTGGAGGTCATGGCCATAGTCATGGAGGAGGTATTCAGGAGTGTAGCACATCTGCTGCTAACACCCAGTCATATCATAACACAAATATGGAAGGTAAATTTGATTACACAATATTGATGCATGTATATGTTCTAATGCTTTTCTCTTTTTTAAATTGAATCACATAATGCAACAATTAATATATTAAAAATTCACATTATTTCTGTGAATAAAAATTAAAACTTTTTTGAAATAAAAAAAATAATTCTAAAATGAATTTGATTTGTTCCCATACCAGGAGTGTTTCTCCATGTAGTTGCTGATACAATGGGCAGTGTTGGAGTCATTATTTCAACTCTTCTGATAGAAAACTTTGGTTGGAACATTGCAGATCCTATATGTTCATTATTTATTGCTGTAATGATATTTATAAGTGTAATACCTCTCTTGAAGGAAACTGCAATAATACTTATCCTTCGATCTCCTTCGGAGCTAGATGAATCTATTTCTAAAGCTTTAAAAAAGGTATATTTTTTTTTATATCTCTATTATTATGTAGTTTTTGTACCCAATTTACATTTATTAGCCTGTTCCATTCATATATTAATTAGTGTTCTAAAAACAATTTTAAAATGTCAAGTTAACTATACTTATCTATGTAAAAATGAATGAAATGATTTGAATATTTTTGTACAAAACTAGGATTTCCATCATTGAATAGGAAGCAATCAATACTATAATGGTCCTTATAGTTTTAAATACTGTTGACAGATATTTGATATTTTTAATGTTATCCTTGGTTTAAAATGGAATAAATTGATAATATTATTTTCAAAAATCTATCAATTATATTTAGCACACAAAAATATAACAGCCCTTAGATGTATTTAAATTTGAGTCAGGGGAAGTAACTTACTTATTCAAATATAATGTTTCCCTGTCTTAAGAAGTACAGTAGTTGATCTATACAAATATAATTTTTCTTGATTTGTATTTTTTTTGTATTTGTGTTTTTTCATGTATGGGTATACAACCAAATTAATTGTAAATAAAAAAAAACACTGTTAAAATACTTATATAAATATATAGATGTTTCATGATTGAGGCATGTAGTTGTAATGTGTGTGTGTGTGTGTGTGAATGTCAGTGTGTGTACTGCACAGGTGATGAGTGATGATAGTGTCATAAATTGAGTTTGATGTAAGTTATGTTTAGGAAGGTTCGAATTCAGTTTCGGTTGTGTTAATATATGAATGGTTGTATGGATCGGTGTATAAATGTATTATATTTATTTATAGGATATTACCATTTGAATCTGAATTTGGTTATTACTTTGTGAATTGTATGTTCAATATACTTAGACATTAATAATGGATACTACAATTTTCAATTTAGATTTTACTTCTACTTTTTATAAATTTTTTTTTGCGATTCAATTTTGAATTATTTTACATAGAGATACACATCCTAATTGATTGTAAGTAAAATAACGGTTAAAATTATTAGGAGGTGGTGTTTCTTGAGCAACGCCTGGTATTATAGCTTGGGTTTCATAAAATTTGTTACTGTTTATTCAGATTAAAACCATTGATGGTGTACTGTCTTATAGAGAACCTCATTTTTGGTCTCATACTGCTAACAGAGTCATAGGAATGATCCATGTTCAGGTTTCTCAGCAAGCTCAAGAGCAAAGAATTATATCACAGGTTTGTTCTAACAGTATATCGAGAGAGAATCAATGAAAAAATATAATGTACAGTATAACAATAACATTACACAGTATCACTTTTTTTTTTCAGGTTGCGGCTATTTTTAAAGATGCTGAAGTAAATTCATTAACTGTTCAAGTTGAAAAACAATCTTATTTCTTTCATTTATCTGGACTTGGTGCTACTCCAGTGAATATAACACAGTTTTCACAACTAACAACTCCAACAGATCTTCATAGCATTAAAGCTGTCTAAACTTAATAACTACCTTTACTTGGTGTTACATTTAGATAATATTGAAAAAAATTGTATCATATTTGATTGTCAGATTGGATACAAGTTTTTCTTTTTTTCATTTTATTGTGGAACAAAACATAGTCTAACAATATTTATATTATTCTGAAAGTGAATGTTTAGAATACATTTCATCATAAAAAAAGAGACCATGTGTTGTTTTTAAGACTGGTGATTTTAATATATTTATTTTTAAAAAAAACTGAAAAGGATTAAATCTTTTCAGACTTTTTTCTTTCATTTCTTCCACATGTGTGTTGTTTGTGAATGCAGATTAATAAATAACTGCTTATTTTAGTTTATTAAATTATATTTGTGTGTAAGGTGAAGGTTTATTTGAAATACATCAGTTTGTTAAAAAAAAATTTTTATTGGTAAAGGAATAATAGTGGCTATATTTTACAATAGCTTTTTGTCTTACAATCTTTTATGATGGTTTGATCATACACTATCTTATGATGGTGTGATCATACACTATCTTATGATGGTGTGATCATACACTATCTTAGACTTAAATTTTTTGTGACAGTACAAAATCTGCTGCTTTTTTTTTTTTTAATTAATTTGTTAAAAAGAACTTTGTATTTTAAAAACAATTTTTTTATATAGATCAAATTTGAATGGTTTAAAACAACAGAAATATGTTATGTTCTAGCGCTTCTTAAAAAAAAATATATCATGATAACTAATTAATCTTCAGCAAATAATTATAATATGCATTTTTTGTTTAGTAAAATAGGCTTTCACCATTTTCCTATAAAAAAAACTAATAATTGTTTTGGCTGACGTTTTGATGATTTATTTTTCTTTATTGTAATGACAATTGACTAGGTTTTTCTTTAATGATATGTAAAAAAAATAAAATAAGTATGATTGCATGCTGAAATTAATTTTTTGAATAGTTTTTAAAATCATATTCTTTTCTAATGAATACTTTGCCATACCAGAACTATACAAACACAAACTATGGAAATGCTTTAGATGCATGAAATTTTTCAGGAACACTTGATCACTGAGTAAGGAATTTAATCATTGGTTAGAAAAAGAGGGACAAGCTTTAAACATAAATTACAACATGCTTGTAAAAAGTGTTGCTTCAGAAAGAGGATCATAATAGCTGGTAGCTTATTGAAAACCTGATTGGTATGTTTTAAGACTGATTGGGACCTCTGTAATGCAGGCTACAATCATAACAATCCCTATTTAGTAGTTTCATGTTAGATATACATACTACCAAGAGTGCAACTAAAATGTATTTGGTTACTGCAAACCTATGAAACCTACTTCAAAGATTAAAAACAAACTTTTTTTACTGCTGTTTGTAGTAGTATCTCAATAGTTAAATTTAATCCATTGTGGTACCCAAATGATAATAGATCGATGTAATACAAGTGGCCTAGTTGGATCTTTTCAAGGGCTCTATAGTATTAACCATGTTTTCTTGTTTAATATATATATTTATTTATAAATGTTGTAAATAAAAATGTCTTTTTAAACAATAAATAAATGAAACGATTGATTTTTTTTTTATTACTGTTATACCAATTAGTCCAAAAGTTGATGAGTTTTTACGACATAAGATAAAAAGCAAAAAACAATATAATTTAACGTGAAAACATTTAAGAACTGCAACAACCAGCAAAGCAAAGTCAAATTACTGTTATTTTGACAATAAACATTATTTTCAATTTTTCTTTCCTGTCTGCATACTTTGGATAGCTGGCACACATCTCATTTAGTTTTAGAATCTTGCTTTGTCACATGAGTCACATCACTGAAAAGTCAATCTTTGTTCTAAAAAGAATACTTCCTTTTATGATATTTCAACCCTAAAATAACCTGGAACTGGTACATTCCAGAAAGAAGCATCGGATAAAATATTCCAATGTTTTTTTAAAATCTACTCATCATCCCATTGGTTACAATCATTTTCAGCTTCCACTTCTGTATCACATTTGTCTACGTCTATCCCATATATTTATACGTCAATCTCTCCCATTTCTGTAGAATGCATGCCGCTAGCATAGAAGAAATCAGACATATTATTAAGTGTGGGCTGATGAACATGTCTTTTGATGAGCAGTGATGTAGCAAGGGGGGTATCATGCCCCGGGCTACTCACAAAGGGGCGCCAAATGGTATATTTTACATATAACATTATATGGTTTTTGAATGGGGAGAGGCGCTAAATAGGAATTGTACTCTGGGTGCGAGTTAAGCTCGCTACTGTTGATGAGCCCTGGTCATATTGGTCATTGACCTATCGAACTATGGATAGGCAATTTTTTTGCCCTGTCGTTGCTTACATCCACTATATCTTTTTGATTTGTGTACTCCATGTGGCATGATGGAATATTGAATGTAAGTTAACAAAATACACCAATTCATTTTTTATAATTCTGGAATGTATATTATATTATTTAAATGCAAATAACACAATATAACTGAAAATCTAGTAACATCACTGGCTGGATTATGCTAGGATAGAAGCTTTATTGTGTATGTATTGCTGGATTTATCATGATACTTTAAGCAATAAAAACGATATTTTTACTTAAGGTATTTCAGAAAGCTATATATTTCATTCTCCAATTTCTTGAAACCACATGACTACATGCGTCATTTTTAGCAGTTTACAAATAACTCCAGATTGATCCGAGCATCTTTAAATTGTATACATTTACCTAAGAACCAGACACTCTGCATGGTGGCACCATATGCTACTGCTCTGCATGGTGGCACCATGTGCTACTGCTCTGCAAGGTGAGGACTGATGGTTGTGTGGTAAAGTGCTCGACTATCGACCTGAGGGGTCACAGATTCGATCTTCGGTAAGGACAATGGAATTTCAGGTCATGGCTAAAGTCCCCGCTATGTCTCCCGTGGTGCCTCCATGGCCATTGCACTATCGACTATGGTGGGGGTGAAAGAATGGCACTGCAAAAATCGTCCCAATAATGGTTTATAGGA
The DNA here is from genome assembly GCA_021962125.1 of Bulinus truncatus. NCBI lineage: Eukaryota > Metazoa > Mollusca > Gastropoda > Planorbidae > Bulinus > Bulinus truncatus. Next base: position 3,225,568 of record JAGDYQ010000025.1, on the reverse strand, counting down.
TCTAAGAGATTTCATCTCATCCTTACAGGGTCTTCAAACACACTGCTCTGGCCTCTGCATGGTGTCATCCTAATGCTCATATTTTTAACTAGATCGGTCATAAAACCCATCTAGGCTACTGCTGTTTCTGTTATGAAATTTAGAATTATTGGTGTCACCCGGTGTGGCCCGAACCCCACCCCCTAATGAAAACTTATGAATTTATAAATATATGATTGCTGATAAAAATATATTCGATGTTTTCTCCCTTCATATTTTGATTGAACCCGGAAGTGAAATGTAAACATCAACATTCAATCGTTAAAATGGCTGACGAAGAAAGTATTGTTACACTTGAAAAGAGAATCGCTGCTCTGGAGTCCCAGGTTTTTGGAAATTCTGAAAAAGATGCAGATTATCCTAAAGTAATTTTAAACGTATAAACTATATAGCTCTTGTAGGAGCATAGTAGCATAGGATCTCAACTTAGTCACGTCAGCAGACATGGTTCTGATCAAAAATGCATTGACTGATTAGTTTGATAAATAATCGTTGAAAACTGGAGCTCCCCCCTCTCCCCCGTTGTATCATTTTACTTCACATTGTCAGTGTGGCTGGCAAAATAATACAATATCCAGACGGGTCCCCTAAACAGTTGAGGCCAAGTCTGCCTAAATATAAGAATGGCTCTGATTGAATAAAATATTAATTTAAAATGTCTATTATATTTATTGCCATCCATCTGTGATCTGTCCAAATCATGACTAATAAAAATGTTGCATGCCTGTGAATTCTGTATCATGTAGAAAATAAAATATTAATATTGATAGCGTTTTCTTTAAAATAGTTCTGTGCTTTCAAATAAAGAATATAAGTCTCAAATATTAAATCCATGTATTACTTTTTAAATTGCTGTTTTTTTTTACATCATTGTTAACATACCTCATATTATTTATACGATCCGTTGATATATTGCATCTTTAAATTGTAAAATGACAACAATCATTATAAAAGGTCCATATCTGACTTCTCCAAACTAAAAGAGCAGCATTCTAATCATAATGAAGTAAATTATAATATTTTGTATGAAAAAAAACAATATGCAGTTAAAAAAATTGATTTAAAAAAATTATTATAATTAGCCCAAAGTTGTCAAATTATAATTTATAATAAATATAAATACTTAATCTTCATATTATTACTTTTAATTAAAGTAAATGTAGTTTGTAAGCTATTATTATAATTTATTGGTTAAAATTAGGCCAATGAGAATGATTGATTAAAATATTAATATGTTGCAAGTGTGCGAATAAATTATAGCTAATAAAGGCTTATTTTAATAATTTGCTTAAAAAAGAGTTCTATGTGGATCAAATGGATAGATTGTAGACATTTGTAGCAAAATAGCACTCATTATGTTTGACACTTTTATATAGCTGTAAAAATAACATTCTCAGTATCCAGTGTTAATAGCATTAATGTTAAGATATTCAGCTCATATATTGTCGACCAGGGTTCTATTCTCATGCCAGGAGTTTTTTTTTTAACTTTTATTGTTTAGGTTTTTTTTTTTCTTAAAATTAAATATCCTTTTGTTTCTAAAAAAATATTTTAGAACCAATAAGTTGCTCTATATTTCCTTAATGAAATAAAATATTACATGTTTATAGAATAATCTAAAAAAAAGTTGAACTAATTGTTTATCAATAAACATAAACATTATGCGAAGAATTTTTCAGGGTACAGCTAGTAATAATGAATTTTCGATATTAATCTATTGTGGCTGGGTGGCGCTTTGGTTGCAAGCAGGATCGTTATGCAGTAGGGCAATCTGGATGTTGTGGGATATTGGTTCGACTTGCATTGTGCCTCCATGGCCTTTGCACTATTGGCTATGGTGAGGGCAAGAAGGGTACTTTAAAACCATCCCATGAGTTTATATGGCCTAAGAGATAAAAATCTCATTCTTTTATGAAATTAACAAAAAACATAAAATAAACACCAATTTCTTTAAGACCTATCTCTCAGGTATTAGCATTTAAATGTTTCAAGTGTCATATAGCACTCTGTCTTCTTTGGCAACTCTATCTTCACTACTACCTATCTCTGTCTTCACTACTACCTAAATATATTCACAGAAAAGTGTCATCAGGCTCCTGCTGCCCAAAATATTTTTTTCAACTATCAGATTTCAATTATAATATTAGTAACCTTGATAGCAGCAAATCTGATCATAATCAAATGTTCTCGATACTATGAGTTAACATGGAAGCTCATAATCAAATGTTCTAGATACCATGGCTTAAAATGAGAGCTCATAATCAAATGTTCTAGATACTATGACTTAACATGGAAGCGATAGAGAGTGACATCATTTAGAATGTCATATTTTCACACACAAGTTTTCTCATAAAGTCCTTATATTTGGCTCAACTTTATAAGGATTGTTTATGTAAGATTTGCCCCTTTATCTCTATCATGTAGTTAGGGATATGGATAGTAAAATAAGATACATTTTTATATATATGGTAAAAAATAATGTAAGGAAGTAAACACATTAGTGACTCCCATATATTTTCATCATTGTAAAAATAAAGTATGCAGTCATGATGGGTTTGTGAAGTTCATCAAAAGAAAGTGTTAGATTTTAAGAATTTTTTTTTTTTAATATTTGCAGGAATTGAGAAATTAATAGTAAAGAAAATTAATGTTCGGTAGCTGGTACTTAAAAATAGCAAAATATCCAGAAATATGCATTTGTTCACTTTTTTTATGAAATTTGCACATATGTGAAAATTTGAATTATGCGTTATGTGGTCAAATTGTATTCTGACCACATCCAATATTAGTTAAACTACATAAGAATGAATTAATCCATAAAATAAAAACTATATTTTTTCATAAAAATCGAAATGACAAATAAAAATCATCATATTGTACCTAGACCAAGTGCAATATAGTTTAAATTACATTAAAATAAAAATATTCCACAAACTTAAAAAAAAAAAAGATTCTTCATAAAAATTTGACCCTTGATGAAATCCTTTTTTTGTGTGTGGATATAGTTGTTAAAATATAAGAGAGAAAAACTATTACAAAACTAATTTATAAACTTATGGATACATTGACAATAGTTTTAATAAGGCTACATGGCAAAGAATAAATACTTTGAAAACAAATGTGTTCCTTAAGAAGGTTCAACAATTTACCCCACTATATATTAATAACTCCTAGATATAAATTAATTTTGCTTAATTGCATCCATTCTGTTTGTGCCAAGCATGAAGGTCATGAAATGAGAAGCCGACATTTTTAGTTAGATAATTACATAAGTTCCAAAATAATTTTTGGCATGAAATTAGACAACTATTATCTTGAAATTAGTGATTAACTATCCATGAGCCCTACCAACCAACAAAACTTGTTTATTTGAAATTATCTTTTTTCATTGTTCTCTCATGGATAATTGTTGTATTTGTAATAATATTTTCATACTGTTGTAATAATATAATACATTTTATTTAGTTATATCAAAATATTAAACTGCTAAATTTCTTTATATTTTTTAAGCTATACATTTTAGAGTTATTTACATTTTATACTTGTCTGTAAAAATTATTTCTGAAATATAACAATAATAATTTAATTTTGAAATAAAAAACCTATAGATAAACACATCTATAATTAATACACTTAAAAGTTTTTGTTATGCATTTATATAAGAGTAGGTTCCACTTAATGCTAAGCTACTTTAAATATTTTTTTTCCCCCATTTTCTATTTAAAAAAAATAATTGGCCGAAATACATTTTTGAAAAACTTTTTGACACATGAAAGCAATGTAAAAAAAAAAGTAAAGTTCCCTTAGCCCAAACGGGCCATAGGGCAGATGAAGTGTAGAATTCATCTGTTTCTATAACCTCAGCATATGAAGGGATAATGTGGTTAGCACAATGCCTAGTCCCCCTTTACTTCCCAACTTAAGTCAGGTACCCATTTAAAGCTGGAATGATTCCCATGTTTCTCACCAAGGGTCGAACCCAGGACTCTCAGGGCGAGTATCTACACCACTTGGCCAACCGTCCCACGTTGAAAGCATTGTAAAACTTAATTATTTTATTAGATCTAGAAAATTTTTCCTTAAATGTTATTCACACTTTTTGCTAGTTTGCGGACTAGATTTAAATATATGGAACTAAATTCAACATCTTATGTTTCTGTATTATTTTGAGGATATTATTAAACAATACAATGTAAACTTAAATGCAATTGCTGAGATGTTAGATTCAATTACATACAGGCATACCCTGCTTAATGTCGTGGATACATTCTTAGAAGAATGGAACAGAATGCCTTTTTCCCTGTTTCATAAATGATTTTCTGGCAAATATTTATTCTGTTGTGAATTATTCTCTTACCCTGCTTTATATCCCCCCACCACCACCTTTCCATGTTTAATACATATTTAATTTTTTTTAAATTAAATAAATAATTTTTTAGTAATTTTATGTTCTGTTGACTATTGTATTAGCTCTCTGTAAATTATTTATGAAGGGTGAGTAATTTTCATTTAGAATGTTGCATGAAGAAGCATGTTTCTCTCTTTTTTGTTTTACTAATGTATGAATATCTATTTTTCAGAATAAAGTCATTAGAATTCAGGTTAGTCATGCACATAAACTATTTTTTCCATTTCTTTATAATGCCCATTAAACTATTTTTCCATTCCTTCATTAAATTTGATAATGAGATTTCTAAATGAAAATAAGTTATTACCTTAGATTTGTTACAATTTCAATAAAACTTAATATAAAAGTTTTTTCTTTAAAATGTTCTAATCATCACATCACTTAAATTGATTAAAGTACTCTTTCAGCACTTTTTTAAAAATTCTAATAAATCTGCATTTATTGCATTTTGTTGCTATGTACAATGCTATGCATTTTGCATTTATATATTTGTCTCTATTTTAGTTTTTTTTAAAGCTTTTTTTTAAAACTAATTAAAAAAAAATGTTTCCCTTTTCATTAGTGTTTGGAGAGTTTGTTGGACATACAAAATAAAATAGCAACTGCACTTAGTGGGAAAAAGAAGGCAGCAGCATTGTATGAAAAATGTAAGAATATAATATAATCATTGAAGAGTTGATATAAAAAGGGTTATAGTCACAGAGAACTAGTATAAGAAAATGAATTTTTAACTTAACCTTTAGACCTTATGCACCTTGTTTTATATTATTTTGGAATTCTTCAAGCCTCTTCAAAACATAATTTATTAAAATTATTATGTAGAAATCTAAAAAAAATTGTTCCAGCAAGGGATGGGGCTAGTAACTTAATTTTTTTTTTATTCATTATGTTACTTTTCCCAGTAGACTACTCAATAGTATTCTTGTTTCATTTCTTGCTGCTCTGAATAGATAAACCCCATATTTTTTTTATCTTTTTCTGTTTAGTGCCTGAACTAAAGAAATACTTGGATCATGCTTATATAGATGAGATTTTACTATCAGAAGATGCAAGAATTGAATCAATATTAGCAGGTAAAATTTGTGCCAAAGCCTCTCTTCAGCTAACTAGAACTGCCAGTTCTATAAACATTTTTCTACATATAAAAAACAAATAGATTCATCATCAAAATTAACCCTCATTCATTATCATTTGTCCCTTTAATTTGTTTTATCGTTAAGGGGATCTTAGAGACACTGTTCATTCATCTCTCTGTTGCATGATATATTATGGCCGGTCCATTTTTTAATGTTCTCAATCAAATTCTTTCAAGGGTAGCCTCTCTTCCTTGCTCCCTTCATTCTAATATTGCTCAGGACACTGTGACATGAGATATGATAAACCACGTCAGCTTTTGTTTTTGCAGTAGCCAGGAGTGGTTCCTGAAGGCCAACCAGGATGCTAATCACTTCCCTTATTGGTCTTGTGCTCCATGTATTAGATTTGGAGCTGTTTTCTTAATGTCTCAAATCCCTGTTAAGTTCTTTCTCTCTGCATGTAGAATCCAGGATTGGCACCTCTAATGCAGGATGAGTATTGCCAATGATTTCTACATTCTTTACTTGGTGCCGAAGTGAATGACCTTTTCCAGATCATATTGAGCCTGGTTATGGCAGCCTAAACTGTTACTATGTTAAATAGGAATAGCGTTAGAGAATTCCCAGCCTACTTTTGACAGGAAGGACTTGCCCTTTTTGTTATTTATGACCTTGGCACAACTTGTGTGTTAATAGAGAACTTTGATGACTTGTATCAGTCTTTCCTGTATGTTGAAATCTCTCAAGGTCTGAAACAGGCCATCATGCCTAACTTTGTCAAAAGCTTTCATGAAATAAATGAAGCTATAATAGATATCTTGCCGGTATTCAATGTTTTTCTCAATCATAATATGACAGTTATATTTTTGCTCCACCATGCTAGTCTGAAACCTGCCTGTTCTTATGATAGCAACTTTTCTGCAGCGGTCCTGAGGCAATTTACGATAACTTTACTGGGGTGGCTGATGAGACTGATGGTTCAGTAGTTCCCTTACTTTTTAAAGTTTCATTTCTTTAGAAGTGTCATCATAATTGATGAGTCCACTCAACAGGCCAGAATTTAGTCTGCCATATTCTCTGATACAGTTGAGTGAGTGTCCATTGTGCTTCTCCACCATGTTTAAACAGTTCTGCTGGTCTACTCAAGAAGACTTTCCAGTTTTCATGATTCAAATGGCCTCTTCCCCTTCTTCTTCCCATCTTCTTGTAGCATCTCTCTTTTACTGTCGTGGTGTCAGGGCAAATACTGTAGTTGTACAGTACCCTGCAATATTCCGTCCATTGGTTGAGCAGGCTTTCACTCTGTCAGATCAAACTTACTTGTTATTTATAAAAATGTAATTTTAAGAATATTTTTTTACTTATACGGAATATTTTTCTTCTGTATTTTTCATTTACATTTTAGAGTATGAATTCATAGAAAACCAGTGTGGACTATGGCAGAAATTATCAGAAAATCAAGCGCATATTAACAGTGAACACATTCAAGGTATTTTGAACTTTTTCTTTCTCCAAATTTTTTTTTTTTTTTTTAAATATGCAAGAATGTATATAGGCATACAGTGGTAGAGAGAGATCTACTGGTGTCAATATAATATTTTTGAATATGAAAATGTCCTTATATGTATTGTGGTATAGTTTTCTATCTGGTCAGTTTTTTATACCCAATGGTTAAGAAAAAAAGCTGATTGAATTTTTTTTTTTCTGATTAGTTACACTGGAGATACGAATAACTTTATAGATTTAACTCACTCATTTACTTTGTATTAAATACAATGTAATTTTTGCAGGGACCGCTTTAACTATTTAACATTCCCCTTTGATCAGATTTTTCTGGGCGATAAGAAGTAAAATTCAACTGGTTCTTTAAAGTTTGATATACAACCAGACCTTGTTTTAAGCGGGAAGGGGTGGAGAGAATATGTTCTAAGAAAAAACAATGCTTATTGCTAAGCAGAATTAAATATATAAATTATTTGTGTGATTGTGAGAGCGTTCTTCGCCAACAAACAATGTGACATCTTTTACAAAGTATGATGAAAATAGGTGAGATATTACTGTTTATTAAACACATACCAGAAATGAACTTTTCACCATTTTGTTAAAATTTTGAAAAAGGTTAATGAAATTAACAAGGTTTCTCATTTATCATTCAGCCAATATCTAGGTTTAAATTCTCAAAAAAAGTGGTTCACAAAGTATGAGTCGTAAAAAAATGTAATAATTCCGTAATCAATAATTTAAATGTGATTTTAGCTTTTTTCTTTTATTCTTTTCCTTTCTGTACAGGTGGGTCGTAAAAAATAAACAATGGGTGTAATGTAATACTTTGTGTAGTTCAGAAGTTTCCAGAAGAATGTTTTTTTTTTGTTTGAAATAAAAAAAAAAAGGGTCAAATCTGATGTGTCACTTAATCTGTCAAGTAGAAAGCTGCATTATTTATTTTTGTTCTTTAAAAGATATATTACTATTTTTTCTATTTCAGCTATACCTAAATTTGTAGATAAATTACAGACAATAAGCCTGGCCCAAATAACACAGCAGGTAACAATATTTTTATTCAAGCTTTTGCTTGATTCTCTTATGCTATTTGATGTCTGGAACTATATGTGATAAGTAGTGTGTCTCTGTGGCACTTTGGTTGACAGCCCAATTTGCACACTCAGCAAGGGTGGATATGATAAAGGGCACCACAAAAATTTCCCCGTCATCAGTTTATAGGATCAAGAGATAAATATCTCATCCCCACGGAGACTTAATAGAAAATTGTGTAATAATTAGGCTTGAAAATTCTAATGAATGATATCTGACTGCTACAGCATTAATCTAATTAGGCTGCAGAGCCTAAAACATTGATGCATCCAAGTATAAAAGCAACAATGTCTGACATCAAGCTGTTCAGATGGATTTTTAATAATTTCAGAAAAACTTTGCTGTGGTGTGTGGCAAAAATTAGTGAAACATATTAAAATAAATGGACCACGTCAGTCCTAAATGATTTTATTATTTTTTGACTTGATAAAAGCATGAGCTGAAACAACAGTATTTTGCTTGTTTTGTTTTGATTTCTTAGCATGTAAGAGCTTATGTTGTATAAGTTTCTGTAAGGATGAGATCCTATAAATTACTAATGGTTTTTATGGTGCCCTTCTTTCATTCCCACCCTAACCTAGAGTGTAATGGCCTTAGAAGCACCATGTGAGACATATTTAGGGGATTAGCACAACACCCATGCTTCTTTAACTAATGTCAGGTACCCATTTAAGCAGGGTGGACTAGGGAACTTTCAACAGGACCTAAAAAAAATCTGAATCTCTCACCTTCAGGTCAACAGTCCAGTGCCTTCGCTGCACAAGCAATTTAATTTTAATAATTAGAAGTGTTTCAGTCCTTTAATTATATATTTTTCTTCTTCATAAACCATTCTGACCATAGCCTTAGTTGTTTTTTTTTTAACTGTTCCAATAGTATATAAGGGATTTAGATCATCCATGTAGGATTAGGGGATAACTTAGGTCTTTAAATGGGAATGACTTATCCTTTGAGGGTTAAGACTATAACATTGACATGAATTGCTAGACAGATGCTGTTGTTTCTGACTGCATTGCATCTAGTTAACTGACACATTTATAAAGGTTGAGAATGTAGTGGAAATAATCCTATTCATTTTATTTGAAAAGCTGTTAAAATACATGTTGGACTGAAGGCTTGAATGTCCTTTATCATAGTTAGTCAGTAATGTTCATTTAAAAGAATTTCTCCCTTCTTTTCATTGAGTATTTTAAAAGGCCAAAATTGAGAAATTTTAAACTGCCTCGGTCAACAAGTATGGCTAACAAAAAGTGGCTCCAAGATTATGGCTAGTGAGCATTTTTCAGATAGTTCATGTTAAATCCATAGTGTGGGTTTTGAAAAAAATATTTTTTGCTGCATATAAGCCATGAGGAACTTGTGGAAAGGCTTTTGATCTTTGAAAAGAATTTGATAGCATTCATTAGATAGTTCTCACCAAACTTAAAAATGTAAAGAATTCCATTCCAGCTTTATTGTTAAAATATTTTTAATTCTTATTATACTGTAAAATTAACATTATACATGTATTTAGATAAATATTTGAGCCATGTGAGCCCTCATTACATTTAATTTATTACAGGATGATGTAGCCTACCTAACAGAGGAAACTCGTAGATTACTCAACATCTACAATAACATTGTATCCTTAAATTACTTGTATAATACTTATAAGTCAATAGCTCTCAAACTTTTATGCTTTGTGGCCCACTCTGACAACTATTTTGTTTTCATGACCCACCATGAAGACTTTTTTTGTTTTAGCAACCCACCTGTGTAGTTAGAAGAAAGAACGTAAAAGTGATATAAAGTGCACATACAGATTTTTCACATTTTACTTTGAAAATAATAATCATTTAGTAAGGTAACATAGAGAAATACAGGTGTAATTATGAATACATATATTATCGATCCTTCAATTCTAAATTTTAATTTTGAGCATAAAGCCTAAAACTAGTCCACACTTTGAGAATCACGGCTTTAAATTATTAAAAAATTATCACAATGATTGTCCTAAATAGACAGATTCAAAAGTATGAATGCTAATATAGTAGCCTGATTTGCTGAATTGACAAACTTTGTTTTTTTACTTTGAATATCTCCTCTTTTTTTTTTTAATTAACCCTGTATACCTAAACAAACTGATTTCTAATGCATATAATGTTTACTGTTTGACCTTAATAGCGTGCCAGATAGCTTTACTCTCTAAACAATTTGTCTTGTGGGATGAAACCTTAACACAGCTGGAATCTCAAGCACAGAAAAAAAAGTCTCACCAATGAATTATTTCTCATTTATATTTTTGGCTTAAATTATGTTCAAAAGTGCAATATGGCTAAATAATAAAAAATTTAAGTTTTCTTTTGCTAGATTTTTTTATTAAATTATTCAATTTTTATTTGGTCTTTTATGATTCAAGAAATTAGAAATTTAATAAATGAGGTAGCTATTTACAATTATATCTGATGTATTTCATGAACAAACATTTCATGTGGGTTTCATGTCAATTTTCTGATCACCAACAAGCTGTCTATATATACCAGTAATTACTAATTGGCTAGTGACTTATATTGATTCAGTTAGGGGTTTACTCTTGTCTAGGGAAAAATGTATGGTACATCAAAATCAAATTTGGTGATATCATGTTATGGACAAAATGGAAGACTAGAAAGTGGCACTTTCTGAAATGGTTCAGTAAGCCATTGTTTGTTATCTCCTTTCACTTATTTCTATGAGCCTGTGATTGACCTTAATTAAAATGGTATCATATGCTTAAGATCTTCCTGCTAGAATTGTACTTGCCTTCTGTAGTATTTGCTATAATGAAAATCTTACAGTAATGCTTGACTAATTTTGCTTTGTTATTTATGCTCATTTTTTTACTTTGGCTTTTAGGATTTAAACAAACCCTTACAGAACCAGATGCTAAATAAGTCCCACATAACTTTCACTGGAAGCAAAAAGTTAATTTTATTGTTGTGAAATGGGTTACCTTATTTTTTGGACTATAAGAGGCATTTTTTTTTCCACCAAAAGCAGGGTGCATCTTAAAGTCTGAATGCTTTTGAGCAAGGCTTTATAATCTTTTGTTTGTTTTCCTGCTCTAAAAAACAGGGTGCATCTTATGGTCTGGTGTGTCATTTAGTAAAACATGGTAAAAGCAAACAAGTTTTTATAAATATATGTATTTATAACAGTGGTTCTCAAACTTTTACCTATAGCTGCCCGCTGTGGAAGTTGTTTTGTTTTTGTGACCGACCTTGAAGGAAAAACTAAAAGAAAGAGAATAAAAGCCACATTAATTTTATATCTAGATTTTTGCCTTTTTTATAAACTATACATTTGAATATTGTCACAACCATAGATCTTTATATCTATGGTCACAACCATATATCTTTATATCTGTGGTCACAACCATAGATCTTTATATCTGTGGTCACAACCTGAAATTCCAATGGGTGACGACCAATACTTTGAGAACCACTTTTTTACAATAATTTTTTCATGGCACCATTATTAAAAAAATGTATAGCACAAACAATTCTTTGATGTACCTTTGCCTTTCATTTGTTTTTTTCACAATACATTTTCCGCTGTTTGTTTTGAAGGGTAAATTCTAATCAGGCCATAGATACTGTAAAAAAAAATTATTTTTGGAGAGGTGATAAATTGCAAAGTAAATTTACATTTAAATGTTGACAGTTTATGCTTATTCAATTTTTCCAATATATGAATCACTCTAAATGATTAGCAGGCTTTTGTATTTGTCCTGTTTTTGTTGCCATAATAATTTAACAAAATAAGTTTAGTTCTCATGATATATTTATGAAAATGTTTTTGAAAGATTTATCTAGACTTATTAAAATTAGAAAAGAAAAAAATTGAAAATGTTTTACAAAAATACTCAAAACAAAAAATTAATTTCAGAATCACAGAAAATTAGGGCAACATTAAACTGAAAGAGTGTTGGGAAAGGAGTTATGACATACTTAATAGAGTGTCAGAGGTCTTGAGTAACTAAAAAGATATAGATAAAAGGTTGAACTACATTTGGAACACTGATATGAAAACAGGATAAATAAAACATAATTCAGTAAAGTTATTATGTATAAAACTTTTATTCATAACTAGATAAAATTATAGTATGCATGACTAACTGTACAAAAAGAACTCTTTTATAACATTAAAATTTGTTCTTTTTCAATGAAATTGTTCAATTAGTTTAATAATCATGCTAATAGTGTGCATCTCTCATACATCAACCATTCATTCACACTATTTGCCATGCCAAGTAAGAAAAAAATTTCCTACCCCCTTGACAAACTGGTACATGTATTTGTTTTTTAAATAGAAATGCAGTTTGCTAAAGGATCTGAGAGTATTAGCTACTTTGATGGCTATTATTTCACCAAATGGAAATGATAAAAAAAAAACATAAACACTGAAATTGTTCAAATGAAACTATTTTCTAAAAAAAAATTAGAATTCTTTAATTTTATTTAGCTGAAAAATGTAAGATCATCAGAAATAAATTCATGCTAAAATAAAACTAAATCTCAAAATGATTAATTATAGTACATAACATGTAATGATTTATCTATTACCAGATTTAAAATTAATTTCAAATGCATAAAATATAACAGGAGAAATATTGGGAAATATTTTGACACATTAAAATTATAGGCTCAAAGTATTGAAGAAATTCCCTTAAAAATACTGTATCTGGTATGTGAATAACTTCTGCTAAAATAGCAACATATAAAAAAAGGTTAGGATAAAATACAAGGTTAAAAAAGAAAGCCTGAAATAAAAATTCCACAAATATAATTTAGAGCAAAATATGTAAGGGCAAGCTTAAAATTCACAGAAAAAACAGCATAAAATACTTTTAACCAATCATTGAACCTTTTATTAGCAAGTGTAAAACAAATTAAAAAGACAACTTTTTATCACACCACAAATCTAGTAAACAAGTCAAAAGAAAGAGATACATCAATCAAACAACTTACTGATTAAACAGGTAATGTTGCAACACAATATTCTTTTTGTCATTAGATTTAAATAAACCAGAATGAGAGCAACAAAATCTATGAAATCTGTTGATGGCTGCAATGACCATGGTCAGGTGGAGTCAAGATCACCATGGCATTTCTAAATGAAACGGTTTCACAAAATTCTCCCGATGACCAATGAAAAAATCTATAATAAAGCATGAACATGTCCAAATGACAGATCAGGCAATCCGTAGAAACTTCTAAAGGCAACCTTTCAAAAAATCAGAACTGGATAATGAACTCAGGGATGGGCTTAGGCGCATTTTTTACAGCTAGGTGTCAATAGATCTCCTCAAGCCTGGCCCTTCTCATGCCTATTGTGGTTGCCCTATATGCCACACCAATAGGCTGCTAATGATGACAAAAAATTCAAAGAGCAGCACAAGACAGTCTTAGATGGAGAATGACAATGATGCATCTTGTTTGAATTAGGATGATAATATAAAAAAAATTACATAGATGAAGATACACAAGTATTGAATAAGATGATAATGATGAAAAAGTACTGAGGTAAAAATAATAACAATATTTTTTAAAAAGATTTTGATTTTTAACATACATATAACAGTGAACATATCAGTTGTGCCTAACTTTTATGGACTGTCAATGATCGCTGTTAAAATACATGCTTCACAATTTTGAACCAGTTGTAACATTTTTCTGAGCTAGTAAAGTCTTGATTTCATCGAGAGCAGAACATATTGCATCAGCAAATCCTGAACTACTAGTGTCTTTGTCTGCATTCCATGTTGTGACATAAAATGACAACCTTAAAAAAAAAGGCAATCAAGAATAATCTCACATCAGATTTCATTTCACTTAATTAATCCTTAATTTATACTTATTACAGTATTAAAATAATAATTTTTATCTTAATACTGCATATATAAAAAAAATTATAATTTTGTGGGTAAGTATGTTCGGCCTATTAAGATCGGCATCGCTGAACCACAATCACTGAATTTGGCACCAGAGTCCTTTATTACAATTTTCTTAGCTAATTAGTTTTCTTTTAAATTGACAGGATTTAGTTATTTTTTATTTGAAAAGCTAAATCAACTGCATTCTTAACATTCAAATGATGGCCTTTTGGACAGTTGACATCTTAACTGGTCATGTATGAACTATTTAATATATAACCAGTAACATAATAGAAGAGGGAATAAAAGGCTTGAATATATTTTAATTTATGTTGAGATTATAAATAGAGCTGCTGTTCAATTTAAAAAATTGATACAAATTAACGCATAATTAAAAATTTTATCACAAATTAACACATATTTTAATTGATACAATATAATACATTTATTTATCTTCAAACTAGTTTGTCATTATATTCCATCACAACAGTGGCATAATAAACAAGTCAGTTTAATTTACGAAAGAGTTATGATTATATCTATTGGGATATTTACTGATTTTTTTTCTTCATTTTTCCGGTAACGCTTAAATATCAGCATTTGGGTAAAAATTAACCCATTTAGGTGTTTGTGGTCAAAAATTTAATGGCATATTTTTTTAATACATTAATCATGCAGTTAATCAGCAGCCCTAATTATAATGTATTTAATAAGATGTATCAATGTATCTCTAAATGAACATTTTAAAACCTTGGTCTCTAAGACAATGTTATTAATATATGTACAGGTATCAAAATATGCAGGAATCACTAGCATTACACTTTTAAAAATTCTTAACATTTAAACAGCTGTTTTATGAATTAAATCATTATGTTTTGGCTGTCAACATTTTTTCTCTTAAGTTTAAAGGAGTAAGCTATGACAGGAATGTCATTTAGTGACTCTAAGAAAAAGCTATTAAAAAAATTAATAATTATTTCATTAATACAATTGCTCCTCAAAAATCTCATGAATGTGTCCAATGGGAGAGAGTGTTAGATTTTTTTTTTCAAAATTGAAAATGTATATTTCATTAAGATGTATAAAATTAAAATTTTATAAAATTAATCTCTGACACACTGTTGTATATGTATCAGACATATCATATTATGCAGAAATTACAGGCCTGTGTTGCAGTTATTGTTAGATTGGTTCAGTTTACCACAAAGTAATATGGAGTAATCTATGTAAGTAGAACTTAAGGAAAAGGTGACTGTTCTCCAGGGGGGGCCAAAACCAGTGCGAAGAATGGGTGATTTTACTATTTAAATATAAAAAAAACAATCTTAATTATTACCTGTTATCATTAATATGATAAAAAGAACCAATGCAATTCTCACACATAGGTAAGACTCCACCTATAACAGTTGAGAATCCAATGCAACTTGTGGACAAAAGAAAGTTTCCTCCACCTCCACTGTAAAATGAGACAAACATTATTCATCAAACTATGCTTAATATGAAATATTTTTGAAATTAGAAAGCCAAAAGTATTTAATTCCAACACTAATTAAGGCTCCACATTTCTAAGTTTCAAAAAAAAATTTGTGTAAAGCAATAAAGCTGATTCTTATCAATGCAAAACTAAACTTTGAAAAAGCTGATATTGTAGATCTGAAACTTGATTATTCTGTTTTCTTTCTCCTTGCTTCAAATTTATTAATGCTAAAATATAGTACAGCTCATCACTAAATTTCTGTGAATACTCATGTCTCTTGATATGAAATAATAATAATGGGTTAGGGTTAGGAAAAGGTAAAATTTACAGTCTTTGAGACAGCGATGACCAATTTTGAGACAGTGTTGACCAATTTTGAGACTGTTGACCAATTTTGAGACAGCGTTGACCAATTTTGAGACTCTAGAGGATGGATGGCTCTAAATCAGGGGCAGAAACTAAATTCATATTTTAAATTTCTACACTACAGCAAACAGTATAATTAAAGGTTATTTTGAAATAATCTAAAATACTGGTTTGAATCAATGCTCTAAAAATTGTTTCCAGAAGAACCCTACCCATGTAAAAATGTAAAATATTTTTCGCTGAGTCATAAACAAATAGTCTCACAAAGACAATTAATTTCACAAGCATTTAAATAAAACTGTTTTGTTAAAGCTCTATGTCAGTGTTTCCCAATGTGGGGTCCATGCCCATCACGAGGGGACATTAATTGGTTTAGGGGGGCAATTTAAACAAAATAATTTTTTTTTATAGATAAATAAACTAGATCAAATTTGATTCCATGTTTGCTGATATTCAGTGTTACAGAAGGTGAGTTTGTGACCGTCAGGCATAGCCAACAAAATGGCACAAAATCTCATCAAATGCAGTAAAAAATAGACTGGTCTTTTTAAGTGTAGTACATGTATAACACAGTTTTAAAAAAGCGACTTAAAAAATTTTTTAAGTGCCTGTTCTATGTAAAAATATTAGCAATGTTAAGAAAATCTAACAATTATTTAAAATGCATATGTTAGCTATTTCACACTGCTTAATAACAGTTTATAAGACACTTGGGGGCTGGTTGTCGTGTGGAGGGGTCCCGGGTTCAAACCTCAGTGAGAACATTGGTGAAAGTCCTCCAGTCCACCTAGCTTCAAATGGGTATCCGACTTTTAGTAGGGGGAGTAAAGGCGACTAGGCGTTGTGCTAGCCACACAATCCCTCAATATGCCATGGCTACTGAAACAGATGAATTCTACACTTCACTGCCCCAATGAACCCAAAGTAGGTGCGTTGTTTGAAAGTTTGGTGATGAGCTACCGCACTGAATTGAAGCATAACTTTCAATTACTTTGACCTCATTTGTTAGCAAAAATAGTCCATAGTGGGCATTTCAGGAGAAAACGTGATCTGACTAATATGAATCATTTGTAAATAAATGTATATCAGAAAAAAAATATGCAATAAAGAGGAGGGGGAGGTCATACTGATTTTTTTAAGGTTTGAGTGGGGCACTATATGAAAAAGGTTGGGAAACACTGCTATATGTTCAACCAACCTTTTCGCATATGATGAATCTTGATAAAGCTCTGGAACTGGAAGATTCTCTTCTTTAGCTGTAAGCCATAAAGCTAACAGATGACGATCACAGGCTGCAAAGTTTGATCAGGAAAAATGTAAACAGAATTAATTTATAGAAAATGTGTGACACTTACACCTACAATGCCAAATGCCCAACAAAATTGGAATAAAAAAATCTTCCCTTGAAACCTAACAAGGTGTCTATTAAACAGTACCTTTGAATTCACAAGCATCACTAAAATCACTAATATGTTTTTTTAGAGCAACATCAAACAGTCTGTATCTTTCAGCCAACTGCAATAAAAAGATATCTCATTTTCAAATTAGAAATAATCCAAAAAGCAAAGGGCAATATTCTAAAAAAACTGCACATTGTAATGAACATGATTAACAATTTAAATCCCTTTCAGAACAGAAGAGAAATTTAGAAGAAAAAAAATAATTATTGTAAAATGTGTACACCACTGTACAACAAAGAGGTTAATTATAGCTTTATATTTACATTCACTGAAGAATCTTTCATTGCAAAACACCAATCTTTAGCCTCTTGAGTACATGTCCTCATCGTTTCTGTTCTTCCATGATAAAATTGTTTGATAGGAGCTGTTTCATAAGTTGGGGCCATTCTTGTGGGGAAAAAAGTAGAGATAAATTATTATATATTAGTTGCTTTTATTACTACTTAATAAGAAAGGAAGCATTATTGTCACAGATCTTTTTACTGGATGTGACATAGACCAAATCTGTGCTGTAGCAAATATCACTGTCACACACGTACTGCACTTAAAGAAGTCACAAACACGGGTTATAACTGAAACACTAATACTTTAATCACTGATATGAAGAACTTGACAATATCAAATGCTAGGAAATCCTCTGTCAGCTATGCAACACATTATATCATTCGTCAACTATTCCTCAAGCTTAGCATACATCCTGTCTGAACAATCGCTGGTCACCAGCTCCTAGTACACATGGTCACTCGTTCATTTCACACCACCCAAAGCACATGTTCCTTGATCTCATTCTATCATGTCAACCACCGATTCTCTCCCCTGACCATTAGTACTAATAATAATGCAGCCAAGAGTGTACAACATTCCAATACACCCATGCCTGTGCGCACCCACATATACAGTCACTCTGTGACGCATATAATAAATCTCATTTGATCCTTAAAAGATTACCTATTTTCAAAAGATATGAAGGTCTTATGACAGAGTTTGATTAATGTGTTAATGTGTGATTCCTATTTTATATGTTAGTCCTATAGTAATCTGAATATTATTTACTAACATATAATGAATTTTCTAAACTCTAATGTGTTAAAGAATTTTTCAAGATTTTAAAATCAGATTTGGGAATGCATTAAAGTTGTCTAATGAATTACGTTTGTTTTTCAACTTGTGGACCCATGCAGAGATGATTGGAAGAAAGACCTTTAATTTGGTAAGGTCAACCAGGACTAGGGCTAGAGTCAACATATTTACCTACCTGCAATATATAGAATAATAGGCTAGCTGCATGGCCAGTTGACAAAGGGCATCAGGATGAACATTTTTCTTTTTACAAAAACTCTTTCCATATTTATGGTAGTCTCTTATTTCTGCTGTACCTAATTGACTCTATAAAAAAAAAAGGTATTACATTTGAAAATAATTAACCTGGTAAAATTCCATTTTTTTTCAAAAGTCTCAATTGTTTTAATTTCTTTAGTTAACGAAACATTAATTTGTGCCTAAAGTATAATGTAGAAGATTAATATCTTTAGAACCTATTGTTGTACTTGTAAAAAAGGTGTTTATTAAACTATAAAATAATATATTAATAAGTAAAAAACTTAATGACTTGTTTCACCACTGTCTTAATGTTTATTAGTTTCTGTATATTATTTTTTTCTATTATCAATAATCAGTCTGTTTTTTTTTTTAAGGAAGTAGTGTAAAAAATAAATTAGTAACAGATTATAACTGAATAATCAGTTTGATATTTTAAAGAGTTTTAAAAAATCTTACTAGTAAAAAATAATCTTTTCGGGCAGTTTCGATGTCAGCCTTTAGTACATCATCAATTACAAACTGAAGTAATTCTGGTTCTTTTAATTTTCTAACCTGAGTAGTTCCCTGAAAATAAAAGAAAAAGAAATAATTCTACCTACCGGTACAGATTATAATAGAATGGTTACAAACAAAATAGCCACATTCAAACAAAGAAACTTATTTTCAATGTACCCAGTTATAAATTAGTAAAAGGCAAGTAAATAAATCTAGTCTGAAATTAATAACATGATACTGCTTTTGATTTTTGCAATAGTAACTAAATTATGAAACAAAAAAATATCAAAGGTATAAAATGTTAAAATATCCACAAAATAAACTAAATCAAAGCAAGTTATTCCTCAGATGGAAACTTTAAAGGAAACAAATATTTCTATACCTGCCATTGTCCTCCACATTCACGTAACTTGAGATGAACATAACTTGTAACAAATGTCAGCATAATTCCCTCAGCAGGTGTATGCTAAAATTATGTAAAATCTGAACACATAATTGCATATACAAAAATTATTAATTCATATTTTTGTCTTATATTACAATTTTTATAAACATTTGCAGTCCATGATGTTAACATATTCAATGTACGTCCATACAAAGTCATTTAATATCAGAGCATTTCCTCAGCAAATAATTGAGCAAGGCTCCATAACTTATTTTTTTGTTGCCAAGCTTGTCTCTTTTGCCAAAGTCATTTCCAAAGATTCACACATATATTGTCCAGTTGTCCAGGGGTTGTCGCAAGGGAGAGGCAACCTAAACACTTGTCAGGGGCACAAAGCTTTCTAGGGAGTCCCCCTCACTTTAGGAAAAATATTTTGTTTCAAAATTAAGGGGAAAAGGGAACTAGAGGAGCCCCAGAATTTCCAGCGGCAGCCCAGCAATGTCTAATTCTTTGAGTATCATAACAGATAAATTGAGTGGTCAAAACAATGTCATTGTTTTTTGTTTGTTTTTTTGCAGAGAAAAAAATCTATTTGAAAAATACAATTTAAGACTTAAATTTTTCTTTTTAAATGTTGTTTACTTACATCAGCATTGGAAACAAACAATCCATTTTCATAAACACCACAGGATAGGGATTTATCTATCCATCTATTTTCTCCATGACCCAATAATGATTTATTTGCAAGCTAAAAAAAAAAATTGAAAAAAACCATAAAAAATATATCTCAAGAAATTGATAATGAGTATCTTTAAATATTAAAGGTAGTCTGACAATACACCAAAATAAAGCTATTAATGGCATAATAAAAATGGAGGGACAAAGTGAAAATCAGGGCACCTTGTTATCTAAATAAAAATTTATAAAATATTTCTAATTCACAATGAAATAAAACTCAAAAAATTTCTATTCCAAAACAATAAACAAATTTTGCCTCAGAATCCAAAAATGCTTTGGAATTTGAATGTCCAATGCATTATATGTGCTTTTGTAAGTCCTAATTCCTATTACTTGTGCATCAATTTTGCCACTAGCACCATTATGATTTCTATTTGTTGGAAGTTGAAAAGATTTTGGTACTCTTTTTTAAGCTACTTTTAAGCTTTTCTTCCTGTTATTTTGTTTACAACTTAGTGTTCCTCCAATTAAATACTCCACAGTTCCCTTAAAATGGAATGTGATCACTACAAAAAAATTACATTAAAAATTAAATTTTGCGGAGGACCAGGAACAAAATAACCCATTTTATAAGACTCATAAAAAATGGATTCAGAAATTTAAAATATTGAGAATTCAAATTTTGTAGTAGTCTCTTATTTCTGTTATAGCTACCTGACAAAACATTACATAATACAAACTTTAAAAAAAAACATACATCTGTCATATCACCTGCATTCCCATCTTCTAACCAGAAAGCTATAATTGAAGACTGAATCTTTTCCAAGTTCACATAGTTTTGGGGATGAAGTGCAACTAATCTGTTTCTTGCCTAATTGAAGAAATTGTATAAAAACTAAATATGAGACAAATAAAAAATTCTATCATAAAATATAATAGGTATGTATTTCTATACAAACTTCAAAACAGAAATGTAAAACATAACATATTTAGTCGAATAAAGCTTTCTAAATGTTTTCCAATGACACTAGGTTTAAATCAGCTGATTAATATTAAGGTTAAAGAATTTGTTATAAATTAATATAATAAGCCCAATAACATTTTTAAATTTATATAAGTAAAGTTCCTTTAAGCCCCTAAGGGCTCATCTGTTTCAGTAACCTCGGCATATAAAAGGATTGTGTAGCTAGCACCATACCCAACCGCCTTTACTCCCCAACTTTTAGTCAAGTGCCCATTTAAAGCTGGGGGGACTTAGAGACTTTCACTATGACCAGAAAAAAATCCCAAGGTTCTTACTGACATTCAACCCAATCAAGCGCTCTACATCACACGACCACCCATCCCTATTTTTATTATAATATGCAATATATTTCTGTCATGTACCAATTGTAAGACATTAAGATGATGAAGATGTAGCCTATATAGCACTTCCAGGTCAAAGTTCACTACAGGAAATTTTTTTCAGCTCATATTTTCAGACTGAAATTTGAATGACTAAAATTATTTAATTTCAATATGATTAATTTTTTTTAATGGAAATCTATCTAAAACATGTTTGGAAATCTACAAGTCGATTCATATTTTTAAAGTCAGCAAAACCACATAGCTTCCTATATAAACTTTGTTATAACTTATGATATACAAAGCCTTACTTTGAAATTGAATAAGTCAGAAGGAAATGTAATTCAATAATAAAGTTTGCTACATGTATGTGTATAGTTCTAACAGTGACCATTTATCCATATAACTTACAAAATCTAAATTTTCTTAGAAACATTTTTTTTTAAATTAATAGACTACCATATTTATTCCATGATAAATAAAACAGTATCTCTACCTTCCATTTTTTCACATTTCCGGAAGTAGCTAAAAATGCTATATCAATCTACCTATACATGTATTAGGCATTAATAAGAATTAGACATACTAGTGCCCATTTGGTTCTTTCTTCAGAAGTCAGGTAGGTTAGACCTTGTCCAAAGCCTAGAAGATTGCTTTGATCTTTAACCTGCTGAAGTAAAGACTGTATTTCTGGTGCAGTTAGAATTTCACCTTTTTCATCAAAAGGGTTGATGCTAAAAATTTGTCCCTTGGATATAACAATAACATTTGTAGGACATGACCCTTCAGATTCTGGAGATAAAGTACATATCATCTTTTATAGTTCATATTTTTGGCAAAATACTTGTATGTTTATAATTATTTTTTTTAAATGTAAAATACTACTCAACTAATAAGTAAATAGGAGCCAATATATATAGACATGTATATTGAAAAAGCTCAAAAAAATTCAGTACAAATTAATTTTGAATTCTAATTTTTATTCAACTTATGTTCATTACAAACTATCAAAGGTTAATAAAACATACCCGTTTTAAAGTACTGACATAATTTGTCTTTTTGAATTCCAGGAACAGCACATGTATTAAATATTCTCTTAAATTGATACATGCATTGTGGTCTCCCTTTGCTATCTTTTATCGGTCTGTGTCTTTCTCTAGAAATAAAAAATCCAAACAAAATAATTACAATATCATCTAAAATAAAAAATTTTTAACTGTAAAGCATCCATTCAATTAATCAGGACTTGAGGCCAAATAGTCACATCTGTGAGACCTAATGCTTCTCAAAAATAAAATAATTTCTATAAAGAAAAGATTTTTTTTCTTCTTGTTCCTATCAGCTCTTATAGGAGTCATGCCTGTGGATTTGGCCCGCGGGTTCAATACTAGGGACTGCTTAGTACACTGTCTGTTTCTGGAGAATACGCTCGGTCCATCACCATTTCCATTTTCTTTCTTGATTTCTTGCCTATTAGACAATTGTTTAGTTTTCTCCCACAATGCGACATTTTACATCTTTTCAGGCCAACCGACATTCATGATTTGACGGAAAAGGACGAAAAAGATTTTAATCTTTTCATTAACCTATTAGTATCAGACGGACAGTTATTAAGCTCATTTTTACTTCTTGGGGCTTAGTAAAGTCATCATGTCAGCAGAAAAAACAAAACTATGATTAGAATATAAAAAAAAAGCAACAAAACTAACTGTTCAAGACCTGAACAACAACATGCTGAATTGACAACATCACAGCAACCAAATGACTGTCTGACAAACTTGCATCAAATACTACACACATGCAGTGGGACATTTCAACCCGGGATGATGCAACCATGAATGTATGGACCCATGGAAGGCATAGCTTTGATGCCACTTTTCTTTGAAGAAAGAAAGGGTCTTTGAACATGTGTCACATCTTTGTTTTTAAACAGTGCTGCTTACGGGACCTGTGACTCATGAATATTATGATTTTACATACTGGTAATTTTCTTGTTAAATAATGTAATATTTATTTCCAAACACTGAAGTATATTTTTCAACAATTTTAGCTCACTAAATCTAATGAACACACACTAAAGCAGAGAGCCTGTAAGCCACCATTCAATTTAAAGTTTTAAAAATTTTTTAAAGTTTGCCCCTGAGTCTGATTTAGCTATTCGAACATCCAGTGCACTTTTTTATATAAGTACTTTTCCAGAAAAGACTATGTTTGAATTCTGAGGTATCATTGTAAATAATCAGCTTTTAAATAAATACAGCACTTGTGTATGTTACCACAAATAAATAAACACTGTATAATTAGCCGCTCTCATTATTTATCATATGATACAAGAAAAATGTATTGAAATTAAATACATCAATAGAAATATTCTAATTAAAAAATAATTACATCATTAAAAAAATTCCATTCCAAGTAAACATTTACCCCAATAAATTAATACTGTATAAGAGGAGGTGATAAATAAGCACTTCAATAATATACTCTGTAACAATAAATATACTATGTTACAATTAATATACTCTGTAACAATCAATATACTCTATAACAATGTGATTCAAAGACTAGCATAAATTGTTCACAAAATAATATTGGCTACATATTATGGTAAAGTTTAATAAATTCACAGTTTAAAACCTCAGTTTGTCCTTATTTAAATTATATTATTTGGTGATACAAGCAAAAATGATTTAACCTACTTGCGTGAAAATTCCCAAAATTTGAGAATATAATACATGCAAAGAGAAGCTCTGGGAATCTGTGTACCAGGTTTCGCAGGCCAAACATCTTCGGAGTATGGAGCTGGACCACCCATGTTCATGAGAGGTCTAGGAAGTCTCAACTCAAGATAGGCAGCATCTTCCCACCATTCCTCCAGCTATGATATAAAAAATGAATATCATTAACATAAACTTGAAACAACTTATGCATTTTTTTATGATGCAGGTACATAATTTATTAGCTTATTATGAATGTTAAGCAATATGTTAAGATTTGTTTTTTTTTGTTAACTATATGCCAAAAACCAACAAAAATATTTCTAATCTCTATTCTTGAGTGAAATATTTAGCCACCAACCAAATCAAACAGTTTCTAAAACATTTATTTAGTAGACAATAAACATAAGATAGTCTGACATGGTGGGGTAAATTCAAGCTGTGTAAAAGATCCAGAAGAGAAAGAGACAATAAGAGCTTACAAAGTTAATAAAGAAAACGTTGAGACAGGAAAATAAATGCTAACAGTGAAAAGAAAATCCATCAATTACAAAAAAGAAGAACGTAGAAAGAAGTTCTAAAGATCTGAGTAAAGTTTCAGAAATATGAAAAATTGAAAACAAAATTACTCCCTCCAAAAAAGATGATCATGTAAATCAAGCACCTATCACACTGCCAACTGCCTGTGTTTCAATGAAACTTACAAGTTAGAAATTCTTTGAAAATTCTTCTCACCATGAGAGTCAATATATCTCAAAACAAGAGAAACACAAAGATTCACCCCTAATATATTTTACCTCATATTTTCAGTGTTAGAAGAATAAAGACTTATCTCTGAGAAATTTAAAAAAAAAACATTCCTTAATAATGAAGTAAAAATTATTTTATTATACAAGAAAAACTTTTCTAAAGCTGAATAATGCAAAAGTAAATATTTTTTAAATGCCTTTTTATAACTGCCTTCAAAAATATAACAAGACAAATTACCCAATTTCTCTTATTTGCTGCTTTAGCTTTAAATTTTTCATGTAAATATTTCCCTTCACCTCTGGCAAACTGATAAACAATCAACTCAGTCTTTCTGTATTCCTCTTCTGATACTAAGACCTTAACTGAAAAGATTTAAAAAAAAAAAAAAAAAGAGATTGTATTTAAAATGTTACTTCTTCAGATGAATGTTAGTAAAAAAAAATGTTTTCAAAATACCTGAGCTTAAATATTTTTTCAATGTATTAGACAAGTCAGGGATGGGCAGCGTTAAGAGATCTTTATCATACTGAAAAGTTGATTCACTTTGTGACAATATATGATCCTCTACTTTACCAGTTTTAGCCATCTGTTAATAAAAAATTAATGAAATTAAAACATAATCAGAGAATATCAGAAGATTTATACAAACACTAAAAATAACTATTGCAAATCTCACCGAAGACTATTAGGATAACTACATAACTACTATAGCTACATGAAACAAGACACCTTTCAGAAAAGGTAGCATAAATGATTATGGAAATTTTCCTGCAAATGCCCAGCTCTTTTTTTGTGAGTAGTAATCTTAAGTCACCATCTTCAACCACTTGCAGTTGTTTTCTATTTTTTGTTAATAGACTAACCAACTGACAGCAATAAATCCATGTTACACTAAATATCTGGAAGTCTATTTGGAACTTTTGTAATATACCCCACACTCCAGGGTTGAATATGGGTAACTGTTTCTGTAGTAGAACTGTTGTTAACCAAAATTAAATTCAAATTTTAGTTCATCATTTCATGATGATTCAATAAATTCTTCTTGCAAAGTTATAGATTCTACTACTTCAGCAGATGAAAAAGAATCCAAAAACCAACAAGGTATAATATTTCACTAATGCCTTATGCATTACTGTGCTTACATTCTCATCTTGATTTTCTTCTTTTAGTAAATATGGAAACTGAATGAATTCCCTTTGTACCTAATAATGTTTATACATAAGAAGTTTGGGTATTAAAGCAGAAATACCATTTTTTGTTTTTATTAAATTTAGTTTATCCCCTAAAAGCTGTAGATTAACTTATTAAATTTGTTAAATATGTCAGTTAAATAAGCAGTCCTTTTTTTAAGAAATCAAGTTTGATTACAGAGCTATGTCTTTGTTTTCTAAGAACTGTAGTAATGGGTTGAAGTCAAATAGTTTTCTTTTGACAGCCAATAGACTTCATACTGAGCCTTTTTCCTATAACTATAATCATTTTAGTCATTTAAGAGTTGTTTGTTTTTTTTTAGTTTTTTTGTTTACTCTAGCCTTTAGACTTAAGGGGCTTAAGGCTTTGCCTTTTGAGTAATTTTTTTTTAGTGTAAAACAAAAAAAAAATTATAGACCAAGTAAAATACAGATACCATTCACTCCTTCATACTTCTGAAGTCAGTGAAGTGCAACTAGTAAACTACATAGTGCAGTCAATTAACTCTTTGACACCTTTGTACTCAAATAAGTGCAAGTATGCTAACTTTGCACAAAATAGCAGTCCAGTTGTCCAATATTTAGTTCTGAGTACTTGTTGATTGTTGGAAATAACGTTCACTTCAACTTGTAAGTTGATCAGTGCAAAAATGAAAATTTAATAAACAACATGGAAATTTGACACTTAAAAAGATCATATTGTATTTTGCAAAATGTGAAAATTGACTGAGACAATCTCATTTGAAACTGAAAAGTTCAGTTGTTTCAAATCCTTGCTTAAACTCTGTTGAAATAGTCTAAATAGAATCAAATAATAATAATATACTAGGTTATGTTATATGAATTTGGTAATTGTTACATTATCGTATAGCGCTATATAGAAACTGAGAAAGTACAAATATGTAAATGATACGGCAATATCACTATAATATAATACATACATCGTGTCTGTGTAGAAAACCTGCAGACTTTATGATCAAAGTCCACAAGTTTCGACAATAACAAAACCAAGAGGAAGAAAAATGTGAAAATAGACAACAGTGCCGTACTATCAAGGACGATAACTGTACCGTTGTGGACGTAGTATCTATGTGGGTTGTTTCTAGTTTGTTTTGCTATATCTATAACTAGTATAAGCCGCTTAGCCGGCTAAGCCTTGTAAATACATGTATCAAAATAAAATATTAGCCTATAAATGATGGTCACTCCAAGAATAGCTTGGTATCGGATAAAGAATGGTTGGAATGTTTATTTTGTATAAACTATCTTTTCTGACATAAATTGAATTAACAAGCCCGCAAAGCTTTGTCATATGCAGCAAAGCCATCATCGTAGGCAAAGCCCACACAGGCCAAGCCCAAGCAAAGGCTAGTTTATATTTTGTCAAATGCCGAAGTGGCCTATTACACTAAATTAATTACAGACTGAGACCGCTTATTGCTGCACTACATCAACGGATAAATAAAAATATAAATCAGCTAGTTTTATTTTTTAATACTTTAATTATAAGATAAGCAGAGGCGTACCTAGGGTGGGGAGAGGGGGAATCCTGAAGATAAGCTAACTATATATGCATGTACTATTTTCGAGGACATTTTTTAATTGGTCTACATGTACATGTTACAAATTGAAAAAAAAGAAAAGTTTCACTGTTGCTAAACTGAACATCACTGGGAGCTTTTGTCAAAGTTGTGGGGGCATAAAAAAATAAGCCCAGGTTTTATGGATGGATGTCCAGCAGAAGGAATTTCATTTCAATCATTTGTTACTGTCAGCTCATGCAGGACCAGAGACACCACCAGGCCCGTAGCCAGGTCAAAGTAAGCAGGGGGCACCAATACCCAGCAAGAGGGGCTCCTTTAATTTTTCTTTATTTTTTCCTCTTTTCGTCTTTTTTAAGGGGAGGGGGCACTCCATACCTATCGAGGGGGCACGCCCCCCCCAGTTCCCCCCTTTGGCTACAGGGCTGGACACCACCCGAAAATCAAAATATATATATATAACGGTAAATATAAATAAAATAAAAATATGGGACCCCTTACAAGTGTTCAGGTTGACCCCTTCCCTGTGGCTGTGATGGTAAATTTGCAAGTCATTCTAGCCCTCTGCCTGATTCAGTGATTTTAATTGTTTTTACCCTATCTGAAAATATCACCTTTTAAGGGAGGGGATATACCATGTCTTACTCTGAGCACCCAGGCTGCACATATGCTAAGCAAGACTGCTTTTAGACATCAATCATTATCCATTTGGTGAAAGAAAATATGCTCCACTTTTTTATAAAGATTACCAATAAATCACTACAAGTCATACATCTTTACCATTAAGTTTATCAATGTACACATAATTAGTTCTATATTAAGTCTACAGTAAATTATGTTTTGGGTGTAGGCTAAATACATTTTTTCTTTTTCTGATTGGCATACTTATTTATAAGTAGAAATACCTATTTCTTTAAAATAAGTTTTTAACTTACATGTTTCCTTTTATCAGCCAAGATGCCCATACGTAAAAACATACACCAGTATACATTTTTTTTTAATTAGAACTTCATCCCAATAATTTTTTATTTGTTTAATATAGTTAACCTCTGTGGAAACAAGTACTAAACCTATCATATCATAAGCCATATTAACTGTTAAACAATTTACACAGAGTTGACTTGCTTCTGTATTATAATCACAAAATATTTTGAGCAGGCGCTTGAGCATTAAGAACTAAATTTAGTGTATGTCTAGATTTTTTTTTGCTTATTCCTAATAATTTATAATTTTTTTCTCTACAAATAAAACAAAACAGAACAAAAAATGTCATTAAAAAATCCTAAAAGAAAAAAATTAATAAATATTTTAATCAGTCAAAAAGTTTCTTAAAAAATACACAGAAATAAGATTTTAGAATTTTAATTATTAAAAAGCTATTAACACAAAATGATTAATCAAAGGAATATATTATTTTAAAAAATATAATTAGTTTCCAGGTCAGTTGTCAATTGTTTCCAGTATTAAAATAAGTTTTTTTTAATTATTTTAGTTTTAAAAAATCACAAAACTGTTTAGTAAATAAGCAGTAAATAAATCAAAACAGATGTGGCACTGGTGCCTTAAAAATAAATGTTAGAAAAAAAACATTATAGATAAGATGTTACAGGCTATTCTAAATTAAATACCAAGCTATAGACTGTTCATAAAGAGGTATCCATATAGCTTGAATGCCATGAGAGAAAAACATGATTTAAAATTTGCTTTCTTTTTAGCATGGAGATAATTTGATCTCAAAGGGGAAATAAAAAAATTAACTCGAAAATAAATCAAATACCCTAGAACCTGTACCAATTAGAATTGTCTAATCTTAAAAATCAAGTACTGGTATGAAAAAAACTAATTTCTTTCCCTTTAAAATAAAGAGTTTAATCAAAGCTTTGATAAAACTGTACATTACGAGATCACATAATTTTTACTCATTTGTAATCAGCATAAAACAGAAAATAATATTGAAATATGAACAAACCAAAAAAAGTTAACCTACTTAATATTTAAAAATGAGCAATCAAAAGTAAAAACACAATTGCAATAGCAAAAAGTAACAGGTTTGAGGTTTGATTCTTCATACAATATGTAACACCAATAATTTTGTTTACACTAATAATTTTGTTTAAATTCTTGAAAGTTAAATTTGTGTTTAATGGGTTATCTAAATTAACAGGTATATACAGTAATTAATGACATCTGATACAGTATAGATCCCAACTCATAATTAACAAGCTTTTTATTTAAAATAATTTATATGAACTCAGTGATGTCATGCCATAAGATAATTATCAAAATAAAAAAAGTAGAATTTTTCTTTTTGTAAATGTTAATACATCAATTTTATCTCTCTCCATATATAAATATATATGTTTTATAAAACAATTTACCCATTATAATTAAGCAGATAAAGTCAACTAGCTGGAGCATATCAAGTAGATCAGACAACAAAAGGTTAGTGTATTTCAAAATAAAGACTTATGTAAATGTTGTAATCTTAAAATAAGAATGAAACATTTCAAAAATATTACAGCAATTAGATATTTTATAATTTTCATTCTAAATTACCAGTAACTGAAAGCAAGACCAATATCATGATGAAAAAAATTAATTAAGTTATTGTTTTTCTTTAAAGAGATATGTTATTTCTTTGCTTTTCAACATTAACATGTAAAAAAAAAACTACAACTGTTTTAAATCCAATTTTTTAGAGATAGATAAAAAAATTATAAAAAAATGACTAGAAATCATCAAAGAGGCTAAATGCAAGCTGATATAGGGATATAAAACACTATTCTTTGTATTCAATAAATTCACAGCAGAGTAATTTTAACATAATGGAATGCTTTTTTATTTTATTTTTTCCTGTATCACTTTGCAAAAAGTGAAACAAATAATGAAAATATAGTTATCATGATCAGCAATTTTTTATTTTGAAAAATAACAAAACATAAAGCTTAAACAATAGTTGAGTACACTCCCTGATCATTCATTGTCCACCCAAACTGATTTTGATTTTAGGCGCATTTTGATGGTTTGCAGTGTATAAAAATTACAAATGAACTGAGCTGAATTTGACAAAGTTTATCTGAGATTACACACCAAAGGTATAACATTTGGTTTTTATATAGACAAAAGAACACAAAAAAAATTTAAAAAATTTTCATTAAAAAAACAGATTCAATATAAAAAATGAGCAAACAAATGTTTTTTAAAAGATGTACTTAAGCACTCGAAAAAAGAATTGTTCATATTTCTACAGACAGTTTTTTTTATCTAAAAAGGTTTGAAAATTGAGTATCACACATAATTAAACTTAATTATGAAATTTAAAAAAAAATGCCAGTCATATAAAAACAAATATATAAACATTTTTCCTAATAAATGAATTATTATTTTTTAAGTACATTTATGTATATTTAATTATTAAAAAATAGAAATGAGATAATTATTTTTGCATTAGATGAAAGTACACCATACCCAGGGTTTAAAATGAGCTAGAAAAAAAAGCCATCATTACTTACTTGGATTAGAACTTGCATAAAAATTATAATTTTCCAAGTGTAATTTTTTCTTTATATATCATTTATATTAAAATAATTAAAACATACCAAAATAAATAGAACTGAAGCAAAATGAAGTTTGCTTCTACTCCTGGTTCTGTTTCTAAAATCCAGTATAACTTTGCCAATAAAAAAACAAACAATGCAAGACTATGACAAATATTTTAGTCAAATAGAAGCTAGACTGATTATTTAAAATGGTATGTCTTGGCATTTTTAATATAGTCATATTGATACATAAACTAAAGCTACTCATTACTGCTCAAAATAAGAAATACTGTACATCTGTTTATACCTTTCCAGATAAGGCACTAAGTTGGTTCTAACTGAACTGTACTGCATTTTCATCTAGCTTGTGAAAACAACTGGACACCATATAAATAGTTTATACAACACATGAAAATCATAAATAAATAAAATATTTAAAATCAGGTTTTAAATTGCAAGCAGTTTTACAGCTGGAATGAGTTATAAATGTACCAGTAAGTACCACGATAGTACCCATAAAGGTAACTATGATACCACTAATGGTTCACATCTTAAGTACCCAGTACCGGTTATAATTTTAATATTTTCAACTGTTTAAAATGTCATTCATTTCATTTACATGCACTAGTTCTCAGGTAGCATATATCAGTAGATTTACTATTCAAAAAGAATGGTTTGTCTACAAAAAAAAAATATAAATATCAACAGAATTCACCTATCGTTTTTTATTTAAATTTAATAGAGCTTTTAATATAAACCAGTACATTATGAGTTTGGAAACTGTCAAATGTGAACATTTAATAGAGAGGGGAGGTAGAAATTAAAGCATAATATGGCTGAATACCAGGGTACCAGATAGTTTTGTTCAAAGTTCGATGTGCCCACTCATAAAACTTTTTTTCTCAAATTGAATGCTAGCCCCCATGGAGCTGGGCAGAACAATCAACATGCACATGATAAAAGTAGCCTTCCTGTCACCACGTCCTGGCTTGCTTTGATTGAACAATGGACATAACATTCTAGCTACTATAGATTTTCCAGCACATCTGCCCCAACTCAACTTCTCTCTCATTACTAGGTCGCCCTTAGGGTATTTTTTATTAAAAGTTTAAGTACTGTAGTTTATTTATACGGTTGGCATTAAAAGCTTCCATTGTATATTTTGTTAAAAAGGAATAATTTTTAAAAAATTACAAAACAAAGAAATGGGGAAGATAAAATAAAAAAATTAGCATTTAGCACTATAATGTGGAAGATTTTAATCTAAGGATAAAATTGCTATTTAGCACTTTAATTGAAAATACTGTACATAATTAACATTTCTATTTTTCAAAGATAAAGGGAGATGTTAAAATAACTAGAGATAAAACCAAAATAAATAAAAATATATAAAGAATACTCCAGTCCCAAAACACACACAAAAAAATAACAAGACATAAAAAAATAAAATAATTTTAACACTTCGCTGACCCACCAAAAAAATTATTAATTGACTATACAATAAATACATGTATACCGGTATGTCTAATAACAGATTATGTTCTAAATGAAACAAACCTCAGTATATATATTTACTGGTACTATTAATAGTAATTATTGCCTGTTGTATATTTTCTTGTACTTTATTTATGTGGAATATGCATGTTTTAAAGTAAAACACAAATAATTGATAATTTAGTTACAACATTAACTACTAATAAACAGCAACTTTTCAGGATCAAGAAATATTTGCAACAAGCTGAGTAAAATAATAATGTAAAAATAATTAAAAGAAAATCATTAAAAAAAGTAAAATTTAAAATAATAAAAAGAACTTCAAAGATATTTTAAAACTACCCTGTACATGATTTAGAAGTATGAAAATGTTTAATGTCTCTTGATTACAGATAATCTTCAACTCAATGTTTTGCTCCTATTATAAAATATTGTTAACTCAAGAAAAAAATAATATTAACCTAAATCAACACAATACTCCTATGAAAAAAAATCAATGTAATTTTCCATTGACAAAGAAAAAATCAACAAAATATCCCGGTAATTAGGAAAAAAACATTCATATGATGCTACTAAATTGTGAGTCATCAATATTCAAATTTTGTTCATTTAAATTATTCACAAATAAAATACATTTTACTGAACATGCATAAAACTACAAAATTAACTAAACTTACTAATATCTTCCACAGTGGAGAAAATATGTTTTTTAACAAGATGGCATGACAAAAAAACAGGCTTTTTTCTACAGCTATTAGTTTCTAAAATATTTTTTTAAATATTATTCTTCACTTTGCTTCCCTATTTTTTTTTTAAGCTATGGTACTGCTACGAGGTTTCCCTCTGCCAATACCTCCGTAAAATCCCTTGGTGTCATCGGGGCCTTTAGGCTGACGCAAAACATTAGTCATATCCAGCATTCGTGGTATTGACCCATGAACAAATGTTCCATCAGGGTTACGTCGTCCTAAAAGAGGGCTTCCCAGTGGACTACCGCCAGAAATTTTTTCCTGGGCAACCCTCAGGCGCCTTTGCACCCATGGGCTTGACGGGGTGCTATCTCCACCAGATGAATCAATGCCACGACGAACAGTTTCAGGACTACTCCTAGGACTGACACCTGTATTAGAATCAGCAAGAGGTGATTTCCCAAAACCTCTTCGTTTGTTATGTGGACTACCTGCTGGACTGGTGCGACCACCTCTAGGGGGTGTCAAGTTTGGGCTGAGGTGGTCTCCACTTCGAAATTTATTAGTGACTGTGTATGGTTTAGATGGAGAGTCACCTTCTGAACCACTACTGTAGCAAGATGAATCATGTGTCAGCTCATCAACTCTTGTCTTTTTTCGACGTCCACCTCTTCTGCGTCTTTTTTTATCATCAGTGGAATACTCTTCTGGAGATTGTTCTTCATCTTTGTCATTTTTTTTTTTATCTTTCTTGTCTTTCTTTTCCTTTTTATCCTTATCTTCTTTTTTCTTGGGAACCATTAGAGGTACTACACGCATACCTTTCCTCCAGTCATCATTATTTGTAAGAATTTCACAAGCTTTTTTAGCTTGCTCATAATTCTCAAATGCAACAACAGCACACATGGTTGATCCTAATTCTGGATGCTTACATGCAAATTTGTGCAAGTCAGATGGAATCGAGCAGCCTGGCCTTAAAATTCTAAAATTATTAACACATCCACACTTAGAAAAAATTTCAGCCATGTTTTCCATAGTTGGGTTTTCAAGTGGTAAATTAAGAGCAACTACAGTTCTAGATGGAACAGTTTCATCATAATCAGGTAGTGGGTCCTTTCTTCTAACTTTAGTACATTCATCATTAAGTTCTAATTTTTGAGATCCTTTTAAGCTATATGCCACCACACGATAATCTTTTGTTAGGGTTTTCATTTTTTTAAAAGAAGTTATTAGCTTGATACTTACAAAGCCAAATCTATTTCTTCGAACATGCTTGAGAAGAAAAGCATCCTTAAGAATACTTTCATCAGAAAAATAATACTCTACTTGAGATATAATTTTCTGCATCAATTCATTATCAGGGGCATCGATCAAAGCATCACAATCTAGAGCCAAATCAGGAATGCTGCTGTTATTCCCAGAGTGATCTCCATCTCCTTCATCAGAGTAGTCGTGATGTCCACCACCTTCTTCTTCACTAACACAAAAGCTAGAATCGTGACCGCTTCCTTTTAACTTCTCTACTCTTAGAAATGGGGCTATAATAACTGGAGCTTCCGATCCAGGTATTGGACCTTCGTCGCCGTTTCCCCCAGGAGATGTCAATCCCAAATGATGTGAGACATCCTCCACGACAGTGCTCACCAGGCTGTCACCTGGCTCAATCACAACAGGCACGGTGACTCCTTTATTTTCACACATTTTAACGAATAGGTCGCTGTGCAGTTGTCTCTTTCTGTAAGCAAGAAAATACTGCCTCTAACAGCGACCTAAATATTATAAATTTGAAGCCAACCTGTCAACGTCGTGGAGGACACACTCAACAGCGTAGGTGTCTCTGTCTTAAACCAGACTGTTGATTTTTCATGCGATTTGACGTCATAACCGGTTTAGAAGAAATGTTTATACTTCTCCGCGTGATACGATCACTTAGCTATATAAGTACATGAAGTGCACAAATTAAATAGTGCAGTACAAATACACTGAGGTCTATATTTAGTTAAAAATAGAGAGCTCGGTGTACGAATCTAGCAAATGCATTTCATAACTGACATAGGCCAATGCTTTTAGACTCCGCCCTAGGTGGCACTTTTACGTTACTGCAGTGATGGGGTACTTAATGTACATACTTGTTTTACCATTTACTTTTACTCGATACTAATCGAACACGTATTGTGATTTTTAAGTACCGGTACTTGTACTTAAACCTTGGCACCTTGGGAACTACAGATTAAATCTAATCTATTTTGGGTACTCGTACTTGCACATTGGATACTTGTACTCGCACTTGCATGATCATCTTAAGGAACAAGTTGACGAGCGCAGCCCATAACGAGCAGCTGTGATACGCTGACTGAAATTTTGTTTAGAAATACAGTACAGTTGGTGTGTTATACCAGAGGTTTTCAACCTGTGGTCCGCGGACCCCCAGGGGTCCGCGGGGAGCTTCAAAGGGGTCCGTGGGCAAGTCAATGAAATGAGTGATAAAGTATTTATTGGTTTGGTTGAAAAAAAATACAAGCGATGCCAATGCTTCAAGTACAGACAACAATGTGCAGAATTTAAAACTCCGCTAGTATTTGCTTATGCTACGTCTGAAATATGAACTAGAGTGCATACTACATGTACTTGTGTAGCGAGTTTTTGAGTCATGTCATCTTGGCAATGCTTCTTACTTGCTGGCGTCACTGTTAAAACATCCGCAAGTGCGACAGCGTGTGTATTGTTGATAAATAGTCTGGTTGATCATGCTATAATGTTTTTATAACATACTTTGGAAGGGCGGAAATGCGCCATAGATACTATGAGATTACAATGTCGGTCATGTTTAGAGAGAGTTTGCATTTTTAGGTGACACATACCTGGGAAAAGATGATCTGGTTAGGCTGGAATTAAAAGCAAGGCTTAGCGCCCTGTGTTTTCAAGAGATAAATGTTGTGATAAGCTAATTATATACTGTCTGGTATCGTATGTATGGCGCCGAACTTCTGCATGGGTTTTATTAATGTTACAAAGAATCAGTGTCCCAAAGTTTCTAGGTTGAGCATTGTATTTACAAGAATATGGATCATTGGGTCAGGGATAAGAGTTAGTTAATTAGTTTGTCACTAAATTACAAAAGTTCAGGGTTACTGCTGTTTTGACTGAAATAACAGAATATCCCCAATGAGGCACGGACCCACCAGAGACAACAACATAGGTGAGAAGACGCAGATCTTTTGATAGGTATAGACTAGTATAGAGATTGGAAGAGAGAAAGAGAAGGGAGTAGGAGAACAGACTGTTACAGACATACAGTTCGAAAAAAAAAGGCAGCCCACAGTATAGAGTAGTGATGTTTCAGTGAATATGTATCTTTGAGTGAATACTTTCATGCTACTTAAATCGCTACCAGAGAAGTGAAGACAGACACAATGTATAACTAATAATACGAATAGTTATGACACCTAGTAGCATGGAAACATTTCTGAAGAGGAAAACTGACCAGAACCTGGAAGATTCTGATGATCAAGCAGCCAAAGACGAACGAAAAAGAAAACGGCGCAAGTATAATCCAGAATATATATCATTCGGCTTCACTGCAGTGGGGACCGATGCTGACCAACTTCTTTGTGTCGTGTGCTTGCAAACATTATCGAACGATGCAATGAAGCCTGCCAAATTGAGGCGCCATTTGACCACAATGCATTCGGAACTTGCCAGTAAACCGAAGGAATACTTTGAGATGCAGAAAGAGCTCTATTTGAAACAGAAAGGCAAACTGGTGGCCTGCACTACTGTGAATGAGAAAGCTCTTCGAGCGTCATATTTAGTAGCATTACGAATAGCGCGTTCCAAAAAACCTCACACAATTGCAGAAGAGCTAATTTTACCGGCAGCAGTCGACATGTGCGAAGTCGTTCTTGGAAAGGAATACAGTCAAAAACTGAAAGCCATTCCACTGTCGGATAACACGGTGAGCAGACGAATTGCCGACATGTCTGAAAATGTTCGCTGCCAACTGATTGCACGCCTTCAGCATGTCAAATTCGCAATTCAGCTTGACGAAAGTACGGACATAGCGAATGCAGCCCAATTGTTGGTTTACGTTCGATACTGCAGGGAAGGTGAAGTCATTGAAGACTTTTTGTTCTGCAAGCCACTGCCGGGGCGCACAACCGGTGAAGAACTTTTCCGTGTACTTAATGCATTTTTTTTAGAATCCGGACTGGCCTGGACACTATGTGTTGGCGTGTGCACGGACGGCGCTGCTGCGATGACTGGTCGTAAGTCTGGTTTAGTCGCTTCATCAAAGCCAGGCCACTCAATCAACGTTTGTTTGAAAGTATGTGCCGCGAAATGAATGCCGAACACAAGCATTTGTTGCTACACACGGAAGTCCGGTGGCTATCACGCGGTCGCGTTGTTCAGCGTGTTTATGAATTACGAGACGATCTGCTAATTTTTCTAAACCAGCATAACGAATCGATGGCACACTTCTTTACAGATGAGACATGGGTTGCCGGACTAGCTTATCTTGCAGACATTTTTAACATTTTAAATAGTTTAAATCTGTCATTGCAAGGACCTGACACAAACGTTCTGAAAACGCATGACAAAGTCGATGCCTTCCAGAAGAAACTTCGCATATGGAGGGGAAGATGTGAAGAAGACACATATGATATGTTTCCGTTGTTGGCTGACTTTTTTACTGTGAACAATATTTCGACAGGCGTCTTTGCAGGCACCGTTTTGAACCACCTACATCAGATGTCGTATTACTTTCATCAGTATTTCGGTGACGACGATGTCAGCGCATTTGATTGGATTCAAAATTCCTTTGAATGCGGGCTAACCGATTTAACTGGTCTTGAACAAGAACAATTGGTCGAATTGTCGTCCGACAGGACACTGCGCTTGCAGTTCAGCAGACTGCCACTGTTGTCGTTCTGGCTAACATGTTTCCAGGAGTACTCGCTGCTGTCAGGCAAAGCCATCAATGTCCTGCTACCATTTTCTACGACCTACTTGTGCGAAACTGCATTCTCTGCTGTTACTGCGATGAAGACCAAGTACAGGTCCAGACTGGACATTGAACATGAAATACGCATATGCTTATCACGCATACCACCATGTTTGGACAAACTCTGTAGTGCAAAACAGGCACAGAATTCCCACTGAACAGAAAATTATGTAACGGACATACCAGTGTAATAAATATTCGGTGAGTGTTTCATTATTTGGATAGATAGCTTTTTCCGTAAGTAAAATGACTTTTACATGACGTGCGCATAACCTAGGCTAGGCCTACCGTTTAATAAGACATATTAGGACCAGAGGTGTGCGGATCTTGAAATTTTGCGTCCGCGTCCGTCCGCGGATTTCTATCAATGATCCGCGTCCGCAGAATCTTACAACATTGGTCCGCAGTCAGTCCGCGCGTCCGCATTGCTGAAATTTAGCTGTTTAAATGCCTTGAAATTTTTTATCGTAACGCTAAAGAAGATCCGCGTCAGTCCGCGATTCCGCAACTTAACCATACGAAGCGTCCGCTGTCAGTCCGCGGATTCGGAAAAGTCTGCGGATCTGCGTCCGCAAGCGGACGCGTCCGCTGCCCGCTCATCTCTGATTAGGACCCAACCTGAGGTACGAAAAGTTAAGGCCAGGACGCCTTGGGCTCTGGGGTCCGCCACCCGAGCTTGGTATGTCTGTGGGGTCCGCAGGGTAAAAAAGGTTGAAAACCTCTGTGTTATACAAAGCTTTAGGTAAAACCTTGATGCTGAAGTCCCTCCTGACATGAAACATGCAAAAGGCTCTTGCAAGGATTTGGAAACCAGAACAGTTATCAGATGCTCCCAACCTCGGATGGAATATCGCTGTCTGATGTACTTCTAATGTATTTAATTACATACAATGAACGAAGACCCTATGAATTTTAGAAAGGTGACAGAAGAATCCCGGTTTTCCGATTTGGTCAGGACCTCGATTTTCTGGCTGCGGCCCTGTATGTAACTCCGCAATAGGTACAACCAGATAACATATTAGGGGGGCCTATCCATATAACAAAAATATGCTTTACAATAACTCAGTGGCGTACCCAGGGATTGAGGGGGGAGGCTTGGCCTCGTTGGGGGCCCCTTCATTTTGACATTCGACATCATGGCATGAGATAATACACTTTATAAATTTATGTCTAAATTCAAATTGGTACAGTACATGTATATCAGTAAACTAAACAAAAAGTAATCATTAAGACTCTTTTGACGAATAATATCGTTGTTAATTGGCGAGATAATGCATAAGTGACAAAGCTCAATTCATATCGCCTCACAACCTGCTTTCTGTGTAGCAAAAGCATCTATAACTTCATCTAGATCAATGCTGTCTAGTATTTTTTACTCCAGTGACAGTAAAGCCATGCTACTTAGTCTTTCTTGAATCACTGTGCTCCTGAGATATTTTTTGATTTTGAGAATGATCTCTCACATGATGCAATGGAAGAGACCTGAGTAAGCAGTATTCGGATGGGGGTTGCATTGTATGAGCACACATCATTACCATATGAAGCCAGCTTTCTCAATTGGTGATTGGGTATAGGTTTGTTGATGAAAAGTGCTCATGCATCAATGACATCATTGAACAAGCGATTTGCCTGTATTTCATCAAACAAACAGGAAAAAGTAACTCAGTTTTTACTCAGCGTGTCATCATCTATAGACTCCAAAAGTTGTCTTGGTTCAAGAAGAAACCCAAAGGTGTCCACGTAGTTTTCCATCCTCTGGAATCTGTCCTTTATCTGTCCTTTACGAAGTCTGTCCAGCACTTATGTCGCAATACGTTTGAATTGCAGTTCTATTGACAGTACTACATCAGAACTCAACTCCCCATCAAGTCTTTTCTTTCTTCTGGTTGTATCGCTTATAGGAAATTCATAGCATAGCATTCACTGCCTTCTTTTGCTCTTTCGATGGATTTGGTGATCAGTTTCGTCCATTTCTCATCATTTTGAAGAAAGCATGAATGGGTTCTAATCTCTTCAGCAGCTTCCCGTATGTGCAGTCCAGACTTTTATAGTTTCTTCTGATCTATATTGATTGGGCACAGGAGATTTCGCCAGAATTCGAGATACTCAAAAATTCGTAATTTTCCACTGCATGAAGAAGATTCTGTGCACTACTTCTAGTGTCCATTCTTTCAGTTGTTGATTCTGAAAGTCTCTTCAACAGCTTGATGATTTTGTCTAGATGCAGGGAAACTGACGACGTAGCTTCTTCTCTTGAGGACCACATTATACTATTCTCCTTTTTTAGACTTCCGGCTCCAGCTTCTTTCAGTTTGGCCCATCACTGGGATAAATTTAAAAAAAAAAGTTGAACATTTCATGTACAGTTCCAAAAAAAAAAATTACCATTGCTGGATCTATCTCAGCAGAATGAAGAGCTGCTAGGTTGAGAAAGTGATTATCACAGTTCATAAATGTTACCTTTGGATTTATGCCTAAGAGACGTTTCTGCAGGTCAAACAGACGGCCACTCTTTGTGGCTGCGTTATTATAGGTTTGACCTCTGCACAGATCAAAGTCCAGTCCTATGTCTTTAAGAGTTTTCAGAACAAGTTCTTCATAATCTTGTGCATCTAGCTTCACAATTTCAAAGTAACCAAGGA
This sequence comes from Bulinus truncatus, assembly GCA_021962125.1. Classification (NCBI taxonomy): domain Eukaryota; kingdom Metazoa; phylum Mollusca; class Gastropoda; family Planorbidae; genus Bulinus; species Bulinus truncatus. The sequence goes on along the minus strand of JAGDYQ010000025.1, from coordinate 3,184,471 downwards.
ATGACTCTTTTATTTCGAAATTATCGACATCCAAGTAACGAACTATAAGGGATACTTGTTCTTGGTGATAAACATCTGGAGTGGAATTAAGCATCAGAGAAATGTAAAAAATTGCATGACTTTACCAACAATTTATTCCCTAACTTTATTGCCCATCAAGTTTATGAACTCATTTTGAATTTTTGATGACAAATAATGTGTCTTTTCGGATTCAATTCAATTTGAGTGGTATTTCGTAGCTTCATCAGATTCTGCAAGAAATTTCAAAGTTTCTACGAAGTTCCCAGCACTGGGAGAATCCATTTTTTCTTTGTGACCAATTAAGTAAGCTTGAGTTGGTTTTTGCTAAGTACTTGACAGCTGCTGCTACATGCTTCAGAATTTCTCTCCAATACTGCTGATTTGCATTAAGCCTTTATTCTTCTAACTTCCACTTCAAAAAGCGTGTCTGTAGTGAACTCTTTCTACATGTTCTTTCAGTCTCTCAGGTTTCTTCCATTTGGTGAAACCAACTCCACGTTTGCTCAATGCATTAGATGTCTTTTCTGATGCCTCAGAAAAAAGTATGCATGCAAAACAAAACAGACATTCCAAGTGGGGAGAGAAGAGAAACCAAGATCGGTTGCAAATTTCTCCTGTTTGTGAACCATGATGATGTATTTTTACCAGTTTTTACACGCAAGTTTGAAATCCTTAATCTGTGTGGAATACATGCAATAGTGCCACTAATTTATATAACAATGTGAATAGCAAGATTACATGGCGGTGGCGTAATATTTTTTAATTTAAACAAAATTGGGAAACTCCTTTGGGGGCCCCCTTAAGCTGGGGCCCGGGGACCATAAGGACTTTCGAATTTGAATCCCCCTTCCCTAAGTTACGCCACTGCAAAAACTTAGCAGTAGGTCGGTTAGTATGATCGGGAGGGGCAGTTGATGGAGATTGTCAGTGTCCCAATTTTAAGCTTTTTTCGATACAATACAAATATTTTTTTATTTTAAGTGACAGTCTCAAATTAGTAAATGCTTTTGAACAAAATAGATGTAAATCATTCTCCATCACTAACTGCTCAGTTTAGCATAAAAGTTAATAACATAGATTTAAGTGGAGAAACCCAGATACAGCTACCAAAACAGGACGTCACAAAAATTCACATCGAGGCTTCAGTGGTTGAATTTCTTCTTTAATTAGAAAATGGCCGACATGGAAGCATTGGATGCAATGGGTGACGAGATGCCCGAGGAAAATGGCCATAATTCTGGTTTGATTGACGAAGATGAAGAAAATGATAATATGCACATGCATGACCACACAGTTGATGATATGAGTGTTCATCATGATATGGGTATGGGGCACGAAGAAGAAGATGACATGGGTATGGGTGGTAGTATGATGTCTATGGGAATGGGCAATGAAATGATGATGACTATGGGTTCCGACAGTTATACAGAAATGGATATGAGTATGATGGATGGTATGTCGAATGATTACAGTAAGTTTAGCAGATTTCCTGGCCCACGGGGACGTGGTAATTTTGTTGGACCAAGAGGACCTGGTGTACCTAGAGGGTAAGGCTTTAACTTAAATTTCTATCAACTTCTAGTATTTTATGATTTAGGTGTTCTTCAATCATTTTTATTTCTTTACCTTTTGAAATATGACATGCACCATACTAATACAAAAAACTCTTGATAATTGTTTACGACAGTCCGCCCACGAGATAAATAATTCTTTTATATCTTAATGTAAAGGTCTTAGTGTGTATCAAATGAAATAGACAGTAAAATTGCTCGCAAATGTTTCTAAGTTACTTAAAAAAAATATTTTCTTTGATGCCAATCAATTGAAAAAACAAAACAAATAAGAGTCCCCCCCCCACCGCCCAGGTCTGGCGATATATTGTCCTTTAATCTGTGTGGAAGGTATTTTCTGGTGATAATCATCCTTCGGCACACAATCAGCTGATGATTTCAACACATTGCATTATAGCAAATCATTGTTAATCGAGGTAGCGTTAAACAAGGTCTGACTTATATGCATTCTCTCTGTATCTTATTAATAATTAGAGCTGCTGTTAGATTTTTTTTTAATTGAGGGTAATCCATAAGCATATTAGGCTAATGTTAAGGACACAGCTAATACATATTTTAAATTTAATCAAAATTAACATAGACATAAGTGTAATGTTTAATCAACACAATTTTATTCAATTAAGATTGTCATTAAATTACAGTGGTAGCCAAATGCAGCTCTTCAGTAAGTTTTGTGCGGCGCCTAAAGAGCAAATTTGTTTTGTTCACTAAATATTGTGACTGTTGTGCGGTTCTTTATAGTATTTTTATCCTGTGACCCCTTTTTACCCCTTTTATTAGATCCTATTCTATAAGAATACATTATAAGTTAGTTTTGAATATGGCTGAATTCTCTAAAATTCTTACAGCTGTATTATACTTAGAATATGTGTTTATCAAATTATTAATACTAATAATACAGACTGGTCAATTTAATCTCATGTCAGCTCATTTCATGCCTTTTCCTTCTTAAAAATAAATAATATAGACAGAAAGTGGTCGTTCACATTTTATTAATACTTTTATTCTTGATTTTTACCCCTCCCCTACCTGATCATACCTGACACACTTCACATCCCACCCAGAAATAACAACAATAAATTAAAAATTAACACATTTAGGTGGTGCATTAAACAAGTTAATCATAAGCCTGTTTCAATGCGCCTAATTATTATAATATGTATACTAGCTGTACCCGGCCACGCGTTGCCGTTGCTAAGCCCTATGTAATGTAATAGTAAGTATTGAGAAAGCCCTTGTTTCTAATTCTGTTTATTCAAAAAAAACTTTTTAGAAAATAAATTATCAATTATTTAAAACTATAAACAAAGGAAAATGTATTCTATCTGCTAAACTACGTTTTCTAAATTTGTTATGTTTATTAATGCAGTGCTTTTGGATGTACTTTCGGATTGATGATTAATAGCGCGAATCCTGTTTAAATGTTTGATAAAAAAAATACTGATGAAATAATAATTTACAAACTAAAGTAAAAAGAAATATTTTTTACGATACTGTTTGTTAATTAGAAAAAAATACTGTCAAACTATTAGTTTGCAACTATTAGTTTGCACACGTCAATATTTTTTTAAAAACAAATACTGACAATATATAAGTTAGCACTCTGTGACTTTTGAATTACCTCCAGTGGTTTAAAAAAAAAGTAAAGTGAAAGAAAGAAATAATTTTACCAAACCGATCAATTAAATATTATTTTTAAATATTATAAATGTGATGTCCATATAAAATATATATATCAACAAGTAATTTTCTGCAATTTTGTGTGTAAATTTTAAGGCAATTGGTGAAGAACTTTCGGAGTTATGATTAATAGCGTGAATCCTGTTTACATTTTTATTTATATAGATTAATTATTTTTATAGCATTTATGATTAATGCCATTGCTAAGTCAATAAGTAGAATCCAGATGATTCATCAGGTATAAGCTAACTATGGTCTACCATGCTCTGCCTGTCAAGCTTTTTGATCTGGACAGCACTCTACTCTTCTCCGCTTGTTAGGACAGGCTTTATTAATTAAATTTAGGGGTGCACAACCTTTTCACCCCTGACAGCTGCATTGAATGTTCCATTCTATTTAGAACGGCAGCCGGACTAATCTATATAGACATTAATAAAGAAATATGGATTTTTTCCCCACTGCTCTCATTTACATCTCATATGGCAGCAGGTTATACACCTCTGGTTTAATTGGTCAACCATTATTTAATCATTACCATGTTGCTGTTTAAAAAAAAACAAGATTGTGGAAAGTTGAGGAAATATTAAATTTATTAGTGAGTTTAGTAACATAGGTTTTTAATGCTTTGCTAACAACCTAAGACTTAGGTTGAAGTTGTCATCTAGATCAGTGGGATACAGACTTCATATTGTTATTGATGTTAGAGCCTTTGTAACTTCAGTTACTTATCTTCTGTTGTGTGTCCATGGCCTTTGCAGACCTTGCATTGGTTCAAACATTAAAACTTACTGCAAAACAGTCCCCATGGACGATGGGGGTCACATGTTCAATACACAATCAAGAAATATATATTTTATTGTCAGTGACGTGTTAACATAAAAATTTAGTAACTCAAGCTCTCTGATGGTACACAAAACCTGAAGGCTATTACTGACTTTTTAATAATCATTGAACACAGGTTTTTTCTTACTAGTTATAAAATTTGCAATCTAATAATATAATAGCGATTTGGGGTTCTGCGTTAAATCGAAAGTAAAGAATTAATACAACAGTATTCCAGTTTAAAATACAATCGTGAAAAAATCGGATCTGCCCAAAACCAAAAATAACCTAGCCTACTGATCAAGCCTAAGGGGATATAATTCTATGCAAAGGTTTTGCAGGGTGCAGCTAGTAAAATAAATAATACTAGCTTTAGTCTCAAAATGTGTGAATTTTTTTAGTTTTACTTAAAAATGATATTTTTTTTGTGTGTTTTTATCAATTTAAGGGTAAGTATTTAACCTCTTTGATGTTGTAAAACATAATAACAGTTAAGCATCTTACTAAATCATTTTATTCTTCAACAGTAGTATCTCAACATGACATAATTTCAACAGAATATAACAGATTTCTGGAGTTTAAAAATTCAACCATGAATTAAATATTGATATAGTCTAAATGCAATTAATTAAAGAATAAAAAATGTCAACCAATGTAGATTTTTGGGATGGGCGGTCATGCATTGTAGATCGCTGGACTGTCAAGACCATAGAGGTTATGGGCTGGAAACATAGTAAGAACCTTGGGAAAGTCACCAAGTCTTCCCAGCTTTAAATAGGTACCTAACTTTAAGTTGGAGGAGTAAAAGCAGCAACAAAATTTAATCCCAAACTATAACCAAGATATTTAAGAAAAATTTGTTAAGCTTTGATAAATTTATATATATATATATCAATGGTTCTCATTATTTTGCCTTTGCAACCTTCTAAGAAACTTTTTGCGACCCTACCTGTAAGAATAAAAAGATAAAAGAAAGAAGAAAAAAAACTAATTGTATATCTATACATGATGAAGTGATTATTAAAAGTTTTGGCTATGGGCGCCGCCCACACTTTGATATATAATTTCACATTCTCCTTGTTAGCTTCTTTACTAATGAATTTTTTATCTAATAATTTATTATCACATACTTTATAATTCTGAAAAATTTGTTTAATTTGTGAATTAAATTTTTTTTTAATTACATATATTCAGCAAATTTAACCAGTTACTTACAGCCAAAGTCTATTTTTATAAAACCCCAACTATTTTGACAACTTGTAAATAAGGGCACCATGCACATTAGAACAACAAAATATTATTAAAATATACCATTGAGAAAGAAGAGTAAACATCTGGATCTTCATGACACCTTAGGACAAGAACAAAGTTCATGGATGGCATAAAGATGAGGGGGAAAGAACGCCAAGGATAGAATTCCAAAGTAGCCGTCAGATTCTTAGTTGAAATTTCTATTAGTGAATATTAGGATTCCACATTGTTTGTGTTTTAGGGGGGTGGGGTGAGGGGAAGTTGTTTTGAAATGACTACTTGAAAAACATATGATTGTTTTAATATTTATGTTAAATTAACATAATCACTGATTTTAAAATTTCAGTATGCCACCATTTGGAAGACCACCAATAAATAGATTTGGTGGACCAAGAGGACCAATGGGTATGAGAGGACCTCCAATGGGTATGCGAGGGCCACCCGGCATGAGGGGTCCACCACGAGGTCCACCTTTTGGGAGACCTCCTTTCGATCCTAACTATGGTCCACCAGGAATGGGGCCTAATCAAGGAATGCGAGGGCCTGGCATGAATGGACCTATGATGGGAGGACCTCCAGGAATGGGACCGAGTGGACCTGGAATGGGCCCTGCAGGTATGCCACCAGGTATGGGTCCACAAGGAATGGTAAGCACATTGTTTCATTTTTAGTAGTTTTGTTTAGTATAGGCTTTATAAATCAGCAGAAACACCTAACATTAAATTGTGTTAAGTAGAATACCTACAAATTCCTCTTATGTAAAGAATAATGCTTGAAAATAGTTTGACAAGTATTGAAAAATTATTTTTCAAGGCAAAACTACCAGTTATTAATTTTTTTTTATTATTTAAATATAAAATGCTTCATTTGATTTTCAGAGTATGAATAATAATAAAGTAAGTTGTTACAAATTGCTGAATTAGTAACAATAATTTGACTTATTTTCATGCTCATGATTTTTTTCGTTTTCAAATGTTATATAAATTTAAAATTCCTATTGGTTATTAAAATTTCTTAAATTGATATTGTATAAACTTGATAATCTGACTTCTCTTTAAATGCACTGTAGTGTTTAGAAAATAAGTCTGCAAATTTTGTAATGTGTCTAGGTATAAATTTATATTATATTTATAATTGACATCTTATTGAAAGCAACAAATTTTTACAGTAAATTACTTTTTATTGATCGAACCTCATAATGAGGCTGCTGATTTAGTTTGGAGAAATTTTTTTCCATTAGCACTCATGTTGAGCTTATTGATAAATTAAATTCAAATATTCCAAGTAAATGTTTGAAGCATGGCAGGTTATGTGGTATTATTCAAATCTAAACTGCCAGTGATTATAAACCTATTTTAATTTATTTATGTTAATAGGCATTAGATGAATTAATCTCCATAGTGAGGAGTCCTTTTTTGCATTTAGTTTTGACTCATAGATTTTAAAATTTTCTATAGATTATTAATAAAAGATAGCTGATACCATTAAAATAAAAAAAAAAAGGTTTTCGCATATTCATTAAGTGATAAAATTTAATATAAAAATTATACTATTGCAGAGACCCATGATGCCACCATCATTTCCTCCACCAAATTTTTCAATGCCACCTCCAGGATTTTCAAATGGAATGCCTCCTGGCATGATGAACATGCCGCCTCCTATGCAGCAGCCTCCTCTTGATCCTACAACGCAAGATATTTGGATTGAAACAAAATCACCTGAGGGCAAAGTATGTAAATAAATAATTATATGATTTAACCCATTGGTTCCTTAGGGGAAAAACTAGAGATACCCTGCAATTACTGAGGGTTTTTGGGCTTGAGCAAAAAGTTTTGGGAAAAAACGGGTGGGTGCACAAAAACGCATGTAACTTTTAAAGTAATAGAGATAGTTCTTTAAAAGTATACATTTTATTACAAAGAAATGAATTATCTTTCATTCTGTGAAAGAATTAAAGTTATACAATTGATATTTAAAAAGTTATTATTCAGAAAAGTATGACGATTTTTTTTTTCAATTTTGATATTTTAAACCCTATTTTCAACTGAAAATTTTAACTGGAGATTATAAAAATAGCCTTTAGGTATATCAAGATAACATAAACATCATTCAATTTCCTTTACAACAATGTAAGAATTACTAAAATTGATTAAGATTTGATAAAGTTGTTATGAATTGAAAATAATCACTATTTTTAATGGAGGACCTGAGTGTGGACTGTTTATATAGACTTTATTTATTGTGCAACTATTTATCAACTACAATCTTAAATAGTATGATCTTTATATCAACATGTCGGAAATTAAACAATTTTTCTTATGATATATATTTTATGTATGTTGACTTTATGGTAAAGATAATAAAAGTATATAAATTCGATATAATTTATTCCTTCCAATTGGTTATGCAACTTTCAAACCTTACACATTACAAACGAAAAAACAACAAACTAATTATAACTAATGTTTCCGAATTTACGCTTTATAATAATAAAAGTTAATTTCTCTTCCTATCGGCTATACTTTCTTCATTTTTTTTTCCAAAATTAATATAATAACGAACTTTTGAAATCGGTCACCATATTGGACCATAAAACGGTCCGGACACAAATTATAAATCTCAATAAAATCATAGTGATTTAGAAAAAAATAAGTGATTTAAGTTATAGTACTAAAAGTAAACATAATAGGGACACAAATAATGTTTTAAAATGGTAAATGTAGCTTCTCACATGTTCTTATAACGTCATCATAATTAATGTAATCCATATTGAAATACTTAGTCTCACAAAAACACGCATCCATTAATAACAGAAATATAGCACATTCACAAAACAAAAACAAACTGCAATTGGAAGTGATGATTTTAGATTTCATATATTCTCTTTAATGTATTTTAAGTCTATAGCAAGTTAATATAAAGAAATTGTAATAGTAATTTTAAGACGTTAAACACGCCTATGGCCTCATGTCTGAGGAGGGGGGGATTTTAGTGATGTCATAAATCTGCCGATGTTTATCGAAAATAACTACATCGCCGTAAATCTACTAGAAATAATTCATTATAATCAGTTTTTATATTGTTTATTGTAAAAAAAAATCATTTTTAAACGTAAATGTTAAATTATTGGTAAAATGTGTTTGATTTTGAAGCAACACGCTGTGTTCTGTGTCTAAGGCTAACAATAGTACTGTGCATGCGCGGTGAACCTGTTATGCAATTTTTACCACCAGCGAGCTCGGGACAAAGAAATTCCTCTAACAGGGGGTCTGGTTTCTGCCTCCCTGTTATTACATAATGGGAAAGTTATGCAAATGACCTAGATATTCAAATAGAGGGAAGGCTGAGCTTTACATTGATAACCACACGTGTGTAATCTTACGCTAGAATGCCGGCTTAAACTGGACATCAAAAGCGGCCATTTCGGCCGACTTTTCGATCGGAGAAAGCGTGTCATTTTTACCCCCTTCCCACTAAAAACGTAATAAAAAAAGAACTGTCTAGAAAATGACGAAAAACCATTAATGAATTTGTGTAGAAATGATTTCTCTACAAGAATATATAGGTTACAACGCGATACATTAAACATAAGGTATAGAAATCTATCGCTGAAGTGAAATGTTGTCAAAAATCCGCATCCGTAGTTCGGGCCTTATCGCGATTGTTGTCGAAAATCCGCATCCGGAATGAAAAGGTTAATACATATTGCTTTTCTGATATTATTTTTATGTGTGCAACTATTTTTTCCATTGCTATGGACCTAAGGGGACTGACATTCATTTCAATTTTATTTCATGGAGAGAGCCCTCAGATTTCTTTAGCTTCCCTGCTATTCTATCAGTGTTGCTGTCAAGATCTTTCTCATCCCTCCACATTCTCCCATAATTTGATTTCTAGGTTCATGGTCATACCATGTATTTGGCTCATATTGCATATGTGCCAGGGAAAGTATGCTGCAGCTCTGTTTTGGCCATCTTTATGATGTTTTTTTTATTATCGGAAATATTACTGAAAAATTAGTCAAAATTATTTTCATGATTGTTGTCTGATACTTAAAATAAAAAAAAAATTTTTTAATTATTGTTTTTTCATTATTATGACTTGACCTAAATATTCCTCATTTATAATTTAGTTTTCATGGGTGAAAATAAAATGGTTCTCAATTTTTTCAGACATATTACTACAGTGCTCGTACTAGAGAAGCAGCTTGGACAAAGCCAGAAAATGCAAGAATCGTTACTCAGTCAGAATGGGAATCTTATCAGACCAGCCAGGCTCATGCCCAAGGAGGAGTTCTTCCTTTTGGTTCAGGTGGTACCTCCACAGCAGCCCAGACTGCTGTTGCTCAAGGTAATAATTTATGCATGAAATAGTCATTCTAAGTAAAAAAGAAATAGGTGAAAGCTAATAGCATTTTGAAATATTTGAAGCACTAATATTGATTTAATGAACTATTAAAAATTTCAGTTTTGTGGACTATTATTGGCCATTTAGAAAAATCTTGCATTTCAGAACCCATACAATTTTTATTGTGTTATTGCTTTCAACTTAAGTTTTTTTTAATGGATTTGTAAATAATTTGTGGGATCATACATGCTTTATTTTTGTCACAATCATGCTACTTAAAATATTGAAGCCAAACCAAATATTGACTTTGACTATTTTCCTCTGAAGCTTCTAGCTTACTCATCTGTAACCATTTTTGTATTACTGGTGCTCAAAACATACTAGAAAAATGAATTTTCCTCATATATATATATACATAAAAAGTAATTTTTGATGACTGAATTCTTCTTTTCTTACCTTTCTTTTTATTTCAAAGAAAGTTGTATCAGACACCAATGTGTTTAGGTTTGGCATTTAATTCTGAATTAGTCAGTAATTACATTTCTTATGTTTTAAGTGTTGTATAATTAAAATATTGATAATTTTTGACAGTCAATACAATTTCCTTTTTTAACAAATGACATTTGCTTATTTGTAATCATGTCCAGTGATGAGGACTGGGAGTCTGATACATGTATTGCAGGAATAAATGCCCAAAACACTTCAGTACAGCAATGCTATAAATTACTATTTTGTGGTATTTTACTTGTATCAAGTTTTGCTGAGTGCTTTATTTAATTAATTTTGTTCTTATACTGATTTAAACAATAATTTTTCATTATTACTTCACTTCTATTTAATATTCATTTAAACTTTTATTTCAGTACTTCAAAACTATCTTACTAAAAATTTTTGTTGTATAACTTTTTTAGCCCAGGCAGCATCTCAGCAATTACAGAACACCCTTCCTGACCAATCACCTACTTCAAATGCAGGTAATGTAGAATTTATAATTATATTTTTGTTCAGACATAATTAACCTAACATTATTTTTTAAAAAATCTATGAATCACTTATAATTAAAGTTCTAGACAAAATATTTTTCAACAAATGTGTCTGTCTAGGCAAAAGATTTACTTTAAGTACAATAGGGCTAAAATGTACTCAAGCATTTAAGTTAAATCTGAAGGGAAAAAAGTTTTTTTTTTAATCTTTGGTTTTGATATGAAATAAACCCCTAAGATTTATTGCATCTCAATTAAGCTCCGTTATTTATATATTTTTTTTTTTATTCATTTTTCCTTTATTATGATTTGATTGGTTTGTTGATGCAATGGGGTGTACATTTCACTTCAATATTTTTCTAAAGTCTTAATGTGTTGTGAAAAAACCTATAATTTCTTGTCTAGTAATTATTCTTACTCAAAAAGCCTCTAATTACAGGGTATGTCTAGTTTCCCCTTAGTAACCAGTGGGTTGGCTCCAACTGAATATCTTGTTTGTTTTTCTATTATTTCTTTACTATTTTTTTTTCACTAAATTTTTGTACATCAAAAAAATGTTGCGGCTAATTAGTGTATTTTTTACTTTATATAAATGGGTTGAGGCTCATTAATTATTTTTTTTTTAGTAAGAAAGTAATTTTTTTTTACAATTGAAGCAAGGAGACTAAACAGTTAATTCATTGAAATAAAAAACCCATACAAATTTGGATTTTGTAATCTAATGTAAAAAACTAATATAATATTATTCACTTAATATTTATTTACTTTTGGTGGTTGCTCACAAATATTTTAGTTTTTTTTTACAAAATATTTTAAATTATTATTTTACTATAGGTGCTCCACAGACTTTCAATCCTGGCTTATTGCCACCTGGGTTTACTAATCCATTCATGCAACACTCAATGTCAGGTTTAAATACATCAGGAAACATGGATACTTCTTTGCAAAAAGATGGAACTTTACAAAAGCTGCCTTCAGCTCAGGTAACAAATACACAGCTTGCGAAGTTTCAGATATTTTTCTAGCTTTTGCTTGTCAACAAAATAATTATGTATTTTAAATTATGTTTATTAAATGTCATTCAATACAAATAGAAAGTGTTCACATGAAATGCACATTAGTTATTTTTAAAAGTTTAGATTACAGACAATGTAAATAATTTATTTTAATTTTATGATTAGTACCCACCAAAACCACCAGAAGTTAGTGAGTGGTCAGAGCACAAAAATACTGATGGAAAGAGTTATTATTATAATTCTCGTACATCAGAGTCTGTTTGGGAAAAGCCACTTATTCTAAAAGAATGGGAAGGTATAATGTTTTTTAAATTTATATACAATTTGCTGTGTTAAAATACTAATTCTATATGTTCCAACATCTGTTGTATGTATGTTTATTTATAATTATTCAAAAATTTAGTTAGACAAAGAACCTACATTAGAACATAAGTAATCTGTACTAAAAAAAAAAATCCTATACTTTTTTTATATTTCTAAAATTGATATTATTGGCATAAACTCTTTAGTTTATGGATAGATTAAAAATGTTGGAGCATGCATTCTTACAAATTTGTAACATTTGAAAAAAATCAGCTAAACTTGAGCAGCTGCAGAATACAGGCACTCCGCAAGTATCTCAACAAACTCAACAGCGACAAGCAGAAGTGACTAAAGTTGAAGCTGCTGAAAGTTCTGAAGAGTCTGAAAAAGAGGATGAAGAGGTATCTTATAACAAATTATAACTTTTTCCCATTTTTTATTGACAACTTTATCTTGAGGTAATATTTATTTTTCTCATATTTGTTCTGTTGAATTGGTCAACTGTATTTTTGATTTTTAAAAAAGCTGCATTTGTACATCCTTATTTAATGTATTACATAGTAAATTTAAGACTTCATTGTATCACTACATCCTTAAAAAAAAATTAACAGTGATTAGTCATTTTAACACTTTCTAGTTTATTTGCATTCTAGAACTTTTCAGTACTAGAAATTAATTTAGGGAAAAAAATAATGATTGATGTTACATTTGTAGACAGCATGCCACACTTAATGTACATGAAAAAAAAATTTTTTTAATCTGTGTGGACAGATATATATAAAAAGGGCATTATAGCTTTATTACATTTCCTAATTTGTGCCATAATCACATTAAAAAAGACATCTAATCTATATACATAATCGTCAAACCTATGCGTACGTTCGACAGATCTACACACCGTACGGGTTGAAAGCTTACATCGCTAAAAAAAAGTTCTACGTCACACTTTTGCGGAGTTAAAAAAAAACAGTGCATGTCATCGACCGTCTCTATAAAAAAAATAGTCTGGGGAATTCCAAAATTATAGAAACTAAAAAGAGACAATGTTAAATGAGTGTTAAATGAGAGTATGAATCTTTCTTGAATAAAAATGCGGAATTCTAAACACAACAAGGATTTCTTATTAATGAATTAAGATTTTTAAATGATATTGAGTAGTGTGCGCAAATTATGTTTAATAGTCGGGTTTTTTTTTTTGTTAAGCTTCTGTACCCATAATGAGGATTATTTTCTTTGGTGTGAATTATATAAAAGCTATTTTTTGTACATAGACTGATTGTTAACACGCTCAAATATATATTACCGGGAAGGATGGGTGTGGGGCTAAGTGAAAGAGAATTGATACATTATAAAAAATTAACTATTGAGAAAGAGTCATTTAAAATATTATGAATGAATTAAGATTAGTCAATGATATGGTGTTGGGAACGCATCACCATTTTCAACTCCAACTGCGTGCCGAATAGCTGATCTGGGTACCGGGCCTGTTCAGCTAGTGGAAAATAAAAGTACATACTGTAGATTTTAAAACTATGCTACTTTGATGCATGGAAAAGTTAAGAGAATTAAAATAAAAATTGATTGTTAAGTAAATTCTTTCACAAGTCTAAAAAAATTCTTTTAAAAGCTAAAAATTTAATTAACTTTTGTATAATAAAAGTTTTATATTTATTTATAAAAGTTTGATCCACCTTATTCTTCTAAAGTTCTTTGACAGAAATTATTTTCTTGTAATGATTTAAATGCTCCACATTTCTGGTGATGCCATTTTTTGGAAGTGACTCTTAGTCCATTTGATATTATATATAATTGCAACTAACGGAGTGAGCTTTAAGAATATTGTGATTTTAATTACTGTTTTAGTGAGAGCTACTTTGATAAGCCTATGTGTACATGTTTGTCGTAAAAGATTTTTAATAAAATACAAACTGAACTACTTGAAAACCGCTTAAAATAATCCACTTAAAAGGTTATATCACAGTGTAATATTAAATCAATAGTGATTAATTCTTAATTATTCACCTATTAAAATTGTAATCATCTCATATTACTTAAGAAATATTTAAATAAAAAAAAAACATATTACTTTTGTTATAAAATTATTTAACTTTACAATAGGAAAAGAACGAAAAACAAGAGGAAATGACAGAAGAGCAAAAGGCTGCTGAGAAATCCAGGCCAGTGTCCAGTACTCCAGTTCCTGGGACACCTTGGTACTAATATTAAATTGGATATTATTGAAATAATAGTTTCTTTAACTGAATTAAAAACAATTGAAACATGGGAGTAAATTTCTTTAATCCAAATTTAATTTTAACAAAAGTATTGTTCTTTTGTTCTAGAAAACTTATTAGTCAATTTGGCACCCTTCTATTTACTGATTCTAAGTTAACTTTGCAACATTTATTTGTGAAAAAGGCCTTTATTTTATGAATTTATTGAAAGTAATTTAAGATTAAAACTATTTTGTAGGGTTGTCCATTATGGAAATATAAAATAAAATGCATATTTAATTTTTTATAAAATGTATTTTTATTAAAGTACTTTTGAAATGACTGATTTCATTATTTATTATTAATTTTTACACATAGTACCACAAGTGCTTTTTATAGTAACTTGCTATGGTTTTCATTCTGATCTTTAGGTTATTATTTTATTTCATTTTTTTATGTAGCTTTGTCACTGAATAATTCTATAACTCAAACACTTATCCATTCTCCTTTATCCCCTGTATTGATGGCCTAGTCATTTCAACCCAATGTTAATTGTTCTTATTTAAGCATGGCTATGTTTAGTAGTTTTTCTTCAAAATGTTATGTATTAAAATCTTGTCTCATTTTGGTGCTTGATAAATTCTTTCTACATTCTATAAAATTTCTTCAGTGAAATTTTGATTCTGCATACTGTACTTGAGCAGAATGGTAAACTTTAGACCTTATTAGCTCACCTAGTTTCTATTGCAAAATTAGGTATCCTTTTTTATGTATATGCATATTAATTTTGACCTAATATAAGTTTTTTTCTGCCCTAATTGGATAAGCTCATGTTGTGCTGCATTACATATCATTGTTTATAGACTGGTAAATTTTCATCAATCTGATAGTTTTTCTCTGGCCATTTTCAAGGCTTCTTTCTTTATTGGTTGTGTGTTCTTTAATTGGCAGATTTTTCTTGTTTTGTTTAATCCTAGTCATTAATTTATGATTATCTACAATGTCTGATTATTTGTCCATTTAGCCCTGTCTCATATAACCTCTTCATTATAAAATTTTAAATGATAAAAAGTAATAAAATACTTAACAGAAAAGAAAATAATAATACTTGAAGAAACATTTTTTTTTGGTTTCAAATATTGTTTCAGCTATTGAAAATTCTGTTTTTATTTTTTAGGTGTGTCGTATGGACAGGTGATGGGCGTTGTTTTTTTTATAATCCAAGTCAACGACTCTCAGTTTGGGAAAAGCCTGAAGATCTGCAAAATAGACCAGATGTTGATAAACTACTCACATCTAAACCCGAATCAAAAGTCGGTAAGTCTGAAGCATTTAAATAATTATGCGATTCCATTTAAAAATCTGTTTTTAACAAACAGTCATACCTAATAAATGGTACCTCATTGTCACTCACTATTAATTAGTAAATTATTTCTCTACAAATATAATTCTTATCTGTTTACCAGTTTTAATTTTTGTTGTTTCTGTTTACTTTTAATACTTCACCTCAATATCCTCATGAAAAGAAATATTTTAGCATTTTAAAGAAATGGATTGAAAGTGTATTAAAAATCTAAGTTCTATATTCATTGAGTATTTTTGATTAAATTGCAAACTACGATATTTAGTTTCCCTTACCCAAAAAAAAATCATTTTTCTATACCGTTAATTGCCATCTTTGCAAAATACAACTGTCAGTCTCCATCAACTCTAATCCCAACAGTATAATCACATTTTACTGAAGCTATACCGTTTCAATGCTAATTACTGTCAAACATGCCTTTTATGTGGCACATTACTTGGTTAGTAATGCTATCTTTAATTAAGAGCGCGCCTTATTCCCCCCCATGCAACACACTGCTCAGCTGAACATAGTTTTGGTACCTGGTTTGGGGTCTGTTAGTGATGGCAACTCTTCTAAAATTCACTTAAGCGCACACTCACTTCAAAACAAAACACCAAACAAAGGATATGAACACTTCAATACCTTATTCATAAGACAATAAATTCCACAAAAGAATGATGTTATATAATATGTTTACTCTAATATGTGTGACATATATAAACATCCTCTCTTTATCATTGTCAAACTCACTCAATCTATTTTCACCTTCCCCCTCTTCTCATTTCCATCCCCCAATCACATTCATGCCCCACTGGTCTTACCGGTCACCCTCCATTCACTCAACATTCGTGACTTGACCTTCCAACATTTCTTGTTCAGACCCACCCAATCCCATTAAAATATTCTAACCATTCTCACCCACACGCAGTAATTTAACATGGTAATTCATATATAACAAAATGCCACTTTTCAACATTTCCCCTTCCCTCCTTTTCTAGCTTTTTTTAAAACCATTTCTTAATCATTAACATTGTATGTTAACACTTGAGCGTTACACATAGTAAGTGAACTATCCCTTTATGTATGGTACTGAGATGCTTCCCTCCAATGCCTATCAATTAGCTCAAAGTCAATCCCACATAGTCAGTAATCCTTAATAAATTGTATTTTTTCAAGCTAAATTTCAGTTGACCTCTCAGTCTGGCTTGGTGAATTTTTCCCCTTGCATGGTATATTCCTAATAGTGGTCGATTGTAAATTATAAACTTGTAGCCAGCTAATGAAATCTCTGCCTCACTTTAAAGCTCATTATCTTTTAAATGTTAAAGATGTTTTTTCGCATGCCAAATTTAAGCAAACATGAAAAATTCAAATTATAAAAAAAACTTTGGCAAAAGACTTATTTTTTGAGCACAATATTTGTAGTAAGAAATTCGATACAGCAATTTTTTTTAACATACATTATATAAGTGAAGGGGAAGAGAAAAAAAACGCATTAATTAATAATTTGTTACACTGGAGTTGGTAATAATGACTTTTCATTGTAATTACATTATTATACATGTATGTTTAAAACATCACCAATATAGACCTTTTTTTTTTTTATTATTCCAAAGAGAAAAAAAAAGAGGAGGAGGAGGAGGAACCACCCGCCAAGAAGAAAAAGTAATGTTTAAGTATTGTAAGCATTGTGACCCATTCTCATTCTGAAATTCTGATATTTGTTTTAATTAACATTTATATCTATTTTGTTTTAGGCCAGAACCTGAGCCTAAAGAAGAGAAGAAAGAAACTGTTCCTAAACAAATAGATGTTGGTAAGGAGGCTGCAATTGAAGCTGAGGTACAGGCTGCACGTCAAAGAGCTATTGTTCCATTAGAAATAAGAATGAAGCAGTTCAGAGACATGCTGGCTGAAAAGGAGGTATTAGTGCTAATCACATTTACCATTGTTTTTTCAGACGTTCGCTTGCAGAACATTACATGTCTTACTTTTGTAAAATATTAAAAGCCAAATGACAGAAATGGAGCATTAAAACATACTTTGCAGACTCATAATTTATTAATAAAATACCTTCAAATGAAAAGCTAGACATTGTTTCATAGTCGCTGGCAAATTATGTTGGAGAAAAAAGCCATTTTTGATCCAAGTAACTTAAGAATCATATTGAGTAAGGCTGCTAAACATTTTTATTTTAATTATTTTTTTAAAACTGGTATAAGTAACAAAAAATAATCCTGCAGGGTTTTTATTATGATTTCTGAATAGTTTTTTTTAAATAATCAGGTAATAGTTGAAGCATATGTTGACTAGTTATATTTAAAAAAAAATCTTAATGTGTGAAGCCATCAGTGCTAATAAATGACATTTGAATGAATTAAAAAGCCATGAATAATATATCAGTGATCGATGGTTAAAAGTGAAGTTTTTTCATATTTATGATAATTTATGTATTTAATGTAAATTATTTCAGGTATCAGCATTTTCTACTTGGGAAAAAGAATTGCATAAAATTGTCTTTGACCAGCGTTATCTCTTACTAACTTCACGAGAGCGCAAGCAAGTATTTGAACAGTATGTTAAGGAAAGAGCAGAGGAAGAACGTCGTGAAAAACACAGGAGAATAAAAGAAAAAAAAGAAGCCTTTAGACAGTTGATGGAAGAGAGTAAATTACATGGAAAGTTAGTGGTTTCCTTATATTGTTGATGTTAAAAATACTCATAGAAAAAAAAAGTACTGTAATCAAAGGTAATTAATAATTACTGCAGATTATTTTTTTTACATAGATCATCATTCAGTGACTTTGCTGCCAAATATGGAAAAGATGAACGTTTTAAAGGGATTGATAAAATGCGGGATAGAGAGTCAATGTTTCTGGACTTTGTTAGTGAACTGAGAAAGAAGGAAAAAGAAGAGAAGTCTGTTCTCAAAGAGAAGGTAATTGATCTTAAGTTATATGTAGAGAAAATTTGTAATGTCTTCTGAACAAAAGGGTTTGTTAACTAAAAAATGTATATTATTAAGGTTAAAGTTGTTTTTTTTATTATTAAAAAAAGTTAATAAACACTATATTGTAAATATAAAACCTGGCTTAAACCCTTATTTTCAGAGGATTTATTTTCCAGCCAACTTTATGCATTTTATTTGTCACGCAGATATCTCACTTTGTCTAATCTTTTAAATTAACGATAAATATATTACTTTTATTTAGGTAATATATTACGCTTAATAAAAGACTTATTACATTTTCTTCAATTGCAATTAATTAAGTTACGTGAAGTATTAATTGTAGTTTCTGCTCCCTTTATGTAACATTCAGGGTTGAAAATTATTTTAGTCAATTGACTTTTTTCATCAAACAAAATGCATTAAGAAAATGGTTGTCTTACTTTTTAAATATGTCTAAACAATTTCATAACATTGTTTTCCTGAGATGTGTAAGTAATCTCCGGATCTATTCATTCAGCTTGAAATAATTTGGTACTAAATTATTAAAAGAACTATGACGTTTTATCAATTGATTTAATACAATTATATATGTATACACCCACAAACAAGTATAATAGCTTCTAACTTATAAATAATTTCATTTTTTGTGTATATTTTTTGTTCTATAAATTTACACTTTCATAATTTTTGTGATTAAAAAAGAAATTTCAGCAGAGCTTTTTAGCTGTGTAATAACACTACTTATGAAATTATTTAATTATTTCTGAAAATGTTTTCTACATTAGATAGTTTTCTTGAAATACTCAAAAATATGTAATTGCTACTTAAGGTTTGTTGAAGAAAGTTGTATATTTTTTGTAGGAGATTGAATTTTGTTATAATATCATTATTTTTTTCCACAGCTGTCTAAAGTTTGTTTAATATTACTATATTACTAATTTTTAGATGAAACTTAAGTCTTATGATGATCATGTTATGATGTAACTCTACAGTTTTTAAGTGAATAATCTAAGTTTTATATGTTTTTGGATGTAAAAGAATTTTTTTTTTCAGCCTTCTGCTCTACATCTTTTCGTAAGTTTTGTGAACTGAGAAATGATTTAACCACTACACTGTTAGAAAATTCAAATTATTGTTATAAAAATACTGTTATTTGTTAGTAAATTACTTCTTTAAGTAGTATAACTATTTATGTTTGTGAAGAAAAATGAGCATAATCATTTCTTTCATAAAGTCTAAGTATAAAATACATTTTTTAGAGGTATATTTTTTAAATAGTTAAAGATCATTATCAGCTTTGAAGCTGATGTTTTAGCTATGAAAAAAATTGCTTAGATTTAATATTTTTTAAGGTGACATTTTTTTAATAAATAGCTTGTTAACTAAAGTTCATAATTTAGACACTTATTTTAAACAATAAAAATGTTTGTTTTTTTAATTCCCAAATAAAAATAATGTTGTAATTTGAAGTCACATAGTTTTAGCTGACATTCTAATGTTATTAAACTTTGTGTTCCTCCCATGGAAAGAAGAGGAAGATTGCATCTGGAAGCTGTAGACAGCATGGTTGATATGACTGATGGTCAGTTGCCAGTGCAATTTGACCCTGATGCCGAAAGCCTTTCTGGTGGTCTAACCTGGTATATAGAACCAATACTTTTATGTACTTTCTTTTTATTCTTTACTTACATTATTCTTTTTGACCATAGATATCTTTCTGTCTATTCTTCTTCAGACTTTCATAATTAGTAAAAATTGTAAATTGTAAGTAAAGGATTATGCACTGGAGATGAAGTCAAAAGCAAGGCTATATTTGGTAATGACTAAATGATTGAAAACTTAGCACTAAAAAAATATTTGAAACTAAATACATGTACATGTATTTCTAATGGGAGTTTTTTTCCTTTCTTATTGTGTCCCTTGCTCTTGATTTAATGTTGCCATCTTACATTGATACTTATTGAATACGTTTGGGCTGTCCTTTAATACAGTGGAAATAATGTTAAGAATTTTGAATTATCTTTATTGATAGTTGAAAATAAAGTTTAAATTTAGGCTTTGTTTTAAAATTTAACGTTTAAAGCGGCTTCTCCATTTTATTAGTGCATAAACTTTTTTAAAAATCATGTTTTTTCTTGCAGGAAAAATTATTAATCATATTACCATTTATGGGTATGAATGTGATTGGCTGTGTAATGACTGAAGATAAAAATGAGATGGCAACTCTCTGGTGCATTGTCAGAGTATTGTCTAGTGCCATTTCATTGAATTCTTATACATTACATCTATTTCTTTAATTGTTTTTCTTGTTTTGGCATTACAAATTTCTAAATTTAACATCTATGGACAATGCTTTTAATTTTTTTAAATAATCAAGATGCTAATTTCAACACAGCATTAAATTTGTAATGCCTCAATCTTTATTGACATGTGTTAAATTGGATATCAGTCAAATGTGTTGATTTTAAGATGATATTTATTAATGTAAATGTTAATAAAAAATGTCTTTAGGTACTTCAGAATTAAGTTAGATTATTATAATTGCTTTCAAATGTTGTCAGCTTAATATAAAAAAGAATGTTGATAGCCTAATGCTTGATAATTTTTTGGAATATATTTTGTTATACTACCTTTTTTTAAAGGTATAAATTTCTATTATTTACATCAATCAAATATGATTTATTGTGTGATTATTTTGTATACAATTTGTATAATGACATTTATAATCCTTTGCCTTTTAGCTTATTCTTTGATTATCCATAAATCTTTCAATTTGCAATATTTTTTTTCAGTTGAAGGCAGATTTCTTGAAACTATTGAAAGAGACTTCAGGGATTGAACGCAACTCAAGATGGAGTGATATAAAAAAAAAAATTAATAGTGATCCACGTTATGAAGCTGTTGATAGTAGCTCTAGAAGAGAGGACTGGTTCAAGGATTACGTGAAAAATCTTGATGAGGTGATTTTATTTATTAGCATAAATGCGTAATTAGTGTACAATTTATTGCTGTTACAATTAAAATTGTTTTTTTTTTATTTAGTGAATTATTTCGACATTTCCTTATTAATGTATAAAATTGCAGGCTAACTCTGAAGACGAAGAACGAAAGGAAAGAGAAAAACAAGAAAGAATAGAAGCCAGTATCAAGAAAAGAGAGGAAGAAGTGAAGCAGTCTTTATCATCTTCTTTGAGAGAAAGGGACAAAGAGCGAGAGCAACATAAAAAAGATGAGGCTATTCAACATTTCAATGCGCTTTTGTCTGACTTGGTAAAGTATCCTCTGTCTTTTTTTTTCTTTATAGTTTCAAATAGCAGAAATGTTATAGTTGTCACAAATGAAACAAAGTTATCTGAAATTGTTAAACTGAAACAAATCCTTCTTACACATTTTTTCTAGTAATTAAATAATTATGACAAAATATACTTTTTTTTTATACTCCAAGCTCCGTTGCTTGCTGTCTACAGCAGTATTTTTTCACATTTACTTGATAAAGTTTATCTTTTTGTCCAATAAACTAAAGACCATAAAACTTAACGTAAAAAAAAAGTAGATCTTTTAACTGAGGGTGATTATCAGTTAAGAAGTTACGTGAAATCTGCAAAGCCTATATACATTTGAATGCTCCATTATTAAATTCAGTTCACTAGCTTTAATACTTAATATAACACTATCTTTTTGTCCAATAAACTAAAGACCATAAAACTTAACGTAAAAAAAAAGTAGATCTTTTAACTGAGGGTGATTATCAGTTAAGAAGTTACGTGAAATCTGCAAAGCCTATATACATTTGAATGCTCCATTATTAAATTCAGTTCACTAGCTTTAATACTTAATATAACACTAAATTTGAACATCAAGATTGTAAAGTCTATAAGAAATCTCATGTTTTTTGTTTTTCTTTATGCTAATGAATCTGATGTATTTTTAGGTGAGAAATAATGAAGTTACCTGGAGAGATACTCGAAAGCAGCTTCGTAAAGATCATAGATGGGAATTAACAGATTCATTGGAAAGGGATGAAAAGGAGAAATTGTTTGATTCTCATATTGAAGGACTGTATAAAAGAAATCGTTCTATGTTTCATTCCCTTTTGGATGAAACTGAGGTAATTCATTATTTTGTGTTGTTGTGTTTCTGAAAGGTGGACTAACTTTCCTTTGAAAACTTTTTTTTACAGGTGGGTTATATCAACATATATCTCATTTTACACTCCCCCTTATTTCAAGTGGGTTGAGAAATTTCTTACTCTTTTTTTTTTCTTTTTGGTTTTTTTGGCCCCATTACTTAAAAAGCAAAGTTTGTTGAGAGAAGAACCACAAACATAAAGCTTAGCCAAAAAAAACAGCAAATATGCACTACTCTTGCAAGAACTCACTCTATTTCCAGTTAGAATTTTTTTTATATATATTTTCTTGCCAAGCATTGCTCTATATCAAGGCAAATTTATGTTAAAATTTGTTTGTCTCAAGTAAGCCAATTACATGTACTTGCAAACTAAGGTTTGATTGTATTTTTATATTTGTCAACATTAAAGTGTGAAACCAGATAATTGGCCAATATCCCTTGGAATAGAATCATAAGACAAAGAAAAAGATTAAATACCTTTTTTTTCTCTATCAAAATTTGGTTATGTAAATAATTCACCATGAATTCTGGCCTTGTCAGAAACATGCCACCACAGAATATTGATGAACTATATGAAATTATAATGCTTTTTGCATATGTTTTGTGACAGGTGATATTACGGGGTCATGAGTTGTCAATTTCTTAACAAAAAATTAATGTAAAAACTAATTTATTTAAAATAATCATAATTTTGTTGTGAATAGATGATTTATAGAAGCTTGAAAAATATTAAGATGGCACTTTAGAATACTCGTTTATAGTTATTCAAAAATTATAAAACTATTCTTAAAGTATAATGGTCTCAAGATTAAATTATGCTAATCAACAATCAGATGATTATCCTTATAAAATGCCACTGGGCTACATCCAGTGGTCTAATAGTTTTGTGATTAACTGTCCCCTAATCATATACATGTATATTTATCATAGCACAGTTGTCTTTGATGTTAGCTCTTAAATCTTGATTACATCAAGAGCTAGCTTTATTGTCCTACCCCACCATTTGATTGTCACCTATTTGATACCATGTTGTTTAGATCAGGACATTGTGCTTTAGCCAGGGGTCTATGGCCACTTTACACATTGACGAAGACACTTTTTAGTAAGTTCATGATAAGACTGGCCAGACTTAATGCTATGGCACTAACGAACAGAAATCCTTTAAATGAAAAAAAAAAATTAATTTAATACTTTAAATTCATTCAGACATTTAAAAAAAAATGTTAAACTACTGATTAAGAAATGTATTTTACTTTTTTTTTTTAACAGATTTCTCTTACATCAACTTGGAAAGAAGTAAAAAAGCAAATTAAAGAAGATCCAAGATACGGCAAATTTTCTTCAAGTGATAGAGTTAGTTGTTTTTTTTTCTATTTAATAGTATAAAGATTGCAGGGAATGTAATATTTCTAATGGTAGTTCTACAAATAGTTTACATAGAAATAAACATTATTCTTAAAATAATTAAATATTAAGCATTATTATGCTTTTTATCTTGGCCCTGAAAGTGCAATTACAAGCCTTTGCTTGATATAGAGTCTGTAGACAGCCTTGTTATGCTAAACTTCAAACAATTGAAACTACATGCTTTCGATAGTAATAGTTAAACAAACCCTTTTCCAATAGCTAATAAACATATGCATACCCAGAGGAAAATATTGGAATTTAATCCACTCAAAGAAGGCTTGAAACTAAAATTTATTTTAAAGTAAACATGACAGATGATAGTAGACATAATGATGATCCAATTGTTCATTCCCACTTTCTGAAAACTTAAGAAATATGCGATAAAATTATGAATAGATTAATTAGACAAATCTAAAAAAATTATCTAACCTTAGAAAGTTGGTTTTGAAACATTGTAGTTTTAAGTCTTTTTTTTTTTTGTGAATAAAAATGAACATTATTCATTTGAAATTTTAAAATGGTTAAATGCATATATTTTGTATTACAAACAGAAACGTGAAAAAGAATTTACTGAATACATGCATGAAAAGTTTGTCAATGCGAAAGCTGACTTCAGAGAATTGTTAAGGGAAACTAAAGTAATCACATACAAGTAAGTTTGTTTTATCTTTGCGAGTTTATGCGAGTTCTAAATACTTCTTGTTTGGCATTGATTAAATATCTTGTTATTTTGTTTTTTTAAAGGACAAAAAAAATACTAGAGGAAACAGATGGACACCTTGAAGATATTGAAAAAGTTTTGGAGGTTAGAAATAATTTTCCACTATAAGTTGCTTTACAACTATAATTTAAAATCATCCAACACATAATACTTGTATTATAACTGGCTCAGTCTTACAAAAATTGGTCATGCCGGTGTATAGACAAACTCCTGAACAATATTGTGTTGAATAAATATTCTAAAATTATTACTTGTGTTAAATGGTGAACTACAGGATGTAAAAATATGTTAGAAGATATCAAAATATATTTATTTATGTTCATTTTTTACTTACATTAATTTTTATCTTGTTTTTCTTTATTTTTTTTAGAATGACAAGCGTTATCTAACACTAGACTGTGTTCCCGATGAGCGAAAAAAGATACTGCTTTCCCACATTGATGAATTATTTCAGAAAGGCCCACCTCCTCCACCAACTGCATCTGCACCTTCTCATAGAGGAATAAAATAATTTACCTTATTGAGAACACAACATTTTATTTTCTCTCAACTTATTTAAAAACCTGTTTCATCACTGAGAACCAAAAAAAAAACATCATTTAAAAAAGTGAATGTTGTAATGCAATACATGATCTAAGATAAATTGTTTTAATTGTTAATTACAATGTTAAAAAAAATAATTAATGTAATATTATAAAGAGTTAAAAAAAAATCAATATTTTAAGCTTTTCTAGTTCAATTTTGTCATGTATCAAGTTATTTTAATATTTTATTTTTCAATGGAGCGTATGACGTTTAGCTTATCTGTCAACAAACTTCATGTTTATGTTGATAAAAGTTTTAATAAAGCTTCATATGAAACACTTAATGACTTTTTTATTCTTTCTATTGTGTAATTTGTTTAATAGAAAGAAAACATGCAGCCTGCATGTGAAATATTTCAATCATTTGTAGACATATTTCTGGAGCTATAGTGGTATTATTTGTATTCTTCTAATGTGACCATATCCTTAAGATTAAGTACCAAATAAAATCTATTGTAGATATCGTAAAATAACTTTGCACAAATGTTAATGAGTGTGTTTCAAACAAATGTCCAATTTTTTTTTTTTGGAAATATTAAATAGAATTTTTTTTCTTACCTACCCCCCCCCCCCCTTCGAAAAATTAACTTCATTTCTAATTCTATTTATGGCATTTCTTATTAACTCCACCAACACATTATCTCTGGCAGATTTCTATGCTGCAAATATTTAGAAGTTACTTGAGATCATCCATTCAGTAACCATGTTTATTAAATATGAAATTAATGAAGGCATTTAAGCTTCAGGCATCCTTACTAAGAGAAATATTGCAAACATCATTAATGAAAAATGTTTATTACTACTGGTATTACAAATTCAATGAAAAAAATCTCTGTAGAAAAAATGCATTTCTTGTAAAAGCAAAGCATTAGAGTTTAGTGCGAAAAGAAACAATTAATTATGTTTTAAATACAATGCATACTTTTAAATACAAAAAAAACTAATTAAAAAAAAATTGAATATAGTAAAGTTACCCTCATTGACAAAGGATCCTACAATGAACAATTAATAAGTGAAACCTTATGAATGTGCTTTCAAATAACCAGCAAAGAACCAAAAATATAGCGTCTATGTCAAATTATAATAATCTTTTAGTTTAAAATATAGAAGCATTAAATATATTTAACATTCTCCTTAATATATATATATATATATATACTTTTCCCCTTGAATTCTTACCATTAATACATTCTTAGTGCGGTTTTCTCATAATATTTAACATAGCCCTATTATCTGTTTTTTAAAATTAACCTATTCAGTGATGTAGATTTTTCAATTATTGGAAGTGGAGCATGAAAAAAACAGACAGAAAGAAGGATATAGTCCTTTAAGTAAATGTCTTAAGAAAAACTGCTCCAAATTTTATACAAGGATTAATCAGTGCCGGCTTTAGGTATAGGCGATATAGGCAGCCGCCTAGAGCGGCATTATTTCAAGGAGCGCCAAATTCCAGCAAAATCAAATAAAAAATATAAATACTAAAAATAAAATAAATGAATTTGATTTAGATATAATGGAGGATCCTGCTAAATGACCAGATCGTTGTTTTCTTATTCAGCATGATCCAAAGCAGATCAAATTTGAGTCTTGTTTCCAAAAGATGAAAGTGGGAGACAATTTTCTAATTACCGCTATACGCGCAAACTGGCTAACGGAGAAACTTTAAAAAGGAAATGGTTGATTTATTCTACGTCAGTAGAAAAGGTATATTGTTTTTGCTGCAGAATATATAACAGGAGTAAATCTGCCTTAGCTACACATGGTAGTTGTGACTGGAAAAATTTGTCAAGTATATTGCAGCATCATGAAAAATCTCCAGATCATTTAACCAGTTATCATGAGTGGAAAGAACTAAAAATGAGGATAACAAATAATTAAACTTTTGATGACGTGAATCAGCGCCTTATAAATCGTGAAGCGAAACACTGGAAGGATGTATTAGAAAGAATATCTTTGGTCAGAGTACATGGAGTTCAAAATTTACCCCTGAGAGGGCAGACTGATCGGTTATATACATCTCATAATGGAAACTTTTGAAATTTGTTGAAGTAATTGCTGACTTTGATCCGGTAATGAAAGAACATATAAGACGTATAAAATCAGATGAAATTCATGACCATTATTTGGGAAAAAATATTCAGAATGAGATCATTCAACTGTTGAGTAAGAAGGTAAAACAGAAAGTGATAAATGATCTAAAAATGCAAAATATTACGCTATAGTTCTTGATTGCACACCAGACGCCAGTCACAAAGAACAGATGACAATGATTGTTAGATTTGTTACAGCTAATGAATCGACAAATGACAAACCTTCAGAAGTTTCTATCAATTGGATTCGCAGAACTTGAAAGTCTACAGGTGCAAGTATGTAGGAAATTTTACTTAAAGAGCTGTCAGATTCAGGCATTTTTTTAAATGATAAGAGGGGACAAAGCTACGATAACGGAACGAACATGCGGGGAATACACAATGGTGTCCAAGCAATAGTTAAAGAGCTAAATTGAAGAGCCTTTTATGCCCATGCAATGCGCATTCGTTGAATTTGGTGGTGAATGATGCCGTAAACTGTTGTTTGGAAGCAGTAAGGTTTTTTGAGGTAATTCAAAATATATACACCTTTTTTTCTGCATCAACACATTGCTGGAATGTATTGTTAGAATATGTCCAAAAACAAAGAGGCAGCAGGTTTAACTGTTAACAAGATATACGCAACACGTTGGGAAAGTCGAGTTAATGCCGTGAAGGTAATCGATACCAAAAGTTGAAATTTACGATGCACTCGTTTCAATTACTGATGACATTTCCCTTTCTGGACCACGTGGAACCCAGTCCCATGCAGAAGCTAAGGGAATAGCACAAAAAATGCTCGATTTCAAGTTTATTTGTTCATTAGTGATTTGGTATGATGTTTTATTTGAGATCAATATATCTAGCAAAACATTTCAAGAAAAAGATCTTGATTTAAAGAAATCAATTCAACAATTGAATGCAACTAAAACAATGCTCCAGAATTATAGAACAGATGAGGGTTTTGCCAAAGCAATTACAACAGCTAAATCATTGGCAGAAGAATTTGGTATTGAGTGCAATTTCAATTATAATACGGAAATACAAATAAGATCTCGACTAAGAAAGAGACAATATGACTATGAAGTTTCAGACGATCTCGAGCCAGAAATGAATTTCAAAGTAATTTTTTTAAACCAGATATTGGATACCGCAATTCAATCAGGTAATGATCGATTTATGCAGTTAACATCTCATAGCGATTTATTTGGATTTTTGTATGACATTAAAAACTGGAGAAATGTGATAAAAGAGAGGTTTTCAAAGATTGCATGGACCTTCAATTAGCTTTAACATCTGAAAACGAAGATTCAGCAGACATTAATGCAACAGAACTGTGTGATGAATTATTTGCTTATACAAGGAGAATTACAGAAAAATCAAGCCCTATATTTATATTAGACTATCTATGTGGAATGGGCTTGGTTGCCTAGAGTTATATTAGACTATCTATGTGGAATGTGCTTGGTTGCCTAGAGTTATATTAGACTATCTATGTGGAATGAGCTTGGTTGCTCTTTTCCCGAATGTGTACGTGGCATTGCGAATTTTGCTTACACTCCCGATAACAGTGGCGATTGCAGAGAGAAGCTTTTCAAAGCTCAAACCTAATAAAAAACATATCTTCGTCCTACCATGTCTCAGGATCGTTTGGTTGGTTTAGCTACAATATCTATAGAGAAAACGATTGCAGAAGATTTGGATCTGACTGAAATAATTGAAGAGTTTGACGCTGCAAAAGCTAGAAAAGCATATTTTTCTTGAATTCTCTTCTATCTTTTTAACGCTTAATAAACATGACATTTCATTTTTTTTTATTTTTCATTACTTTTTTAACTTAGCCAAAAAAAAAAAAAACTTCCTAAAATATACTAAGTATACTTAAAACTCTTTAACTTTTATAAAGTTGCCAACTGTAAAAAATGTATTATAATAAATAGCATTTATAGAGTTTTCTTAGAAAAATGAAACTAAAAAGGGCGGCATTTTTGTCCTTGCCTATATCACAAAAATGTCTAAGGCCGGCACTGGTGGGTCCTTTGGAGACACTCTTGGCTACAGTCAAAAAGTAAAAGTTGACTTGGTTTGGTCACGTTTCACACTACAATACTCTGTGAAATACTATCATGCAAGTACTATCAATACTGTACAGTACTATAATGCAAGGTACATTGAAGGACCATGGAAGAGAGGCCATCCTAGGATGAATCGGATTGCCAACATTAAGGAATGAACAGGCCCAAATGCAGCAAATTTATTCAACATCTCACAGAAAAGAGTGGGATGAAGAGATCTAACCATGGCACTGTCCCTGAATTCCCCCTCTAAACTTGTTAAAGGGCACATACATGATAAAAAAAACTAAAAACAAGCTAAAAAAGTAATAATCACATTCATAAAATAAATAAGCAAAATGACAATTTAGGAAATAGCATTCAAAAATTATGCTGAACTTGAAAACTTTAACTGAACCATAAAATACTCAATAAATATTTTTGTTAACAAACATTCTTTAAAATATTTAACAAAGAAAATGTAACATTAATTTATCAGAAATCTATGTTTAAAATGTAACAAATATTTCCCATGATGCATTTAAAAAAAAAAGACATGAGGATACCACAAAAATCCTGATGCTCCAAAAGCTCGAACAACGTAGAAATTGTGAAGTAATTTTACCTAGACAGTGCCTTATTTCATAGTTTTTTTTTGTACTATTTCCTAACACTCATGCCATCTTTATGCCAATATATCTCTTTATAGTGAAAGCATCTTCTGATGCTAATTTTAAGCTTTTCTCCCTTTTTTTCTTTTTCAAAACAAATTAACAGCATAAAGTAATCCCCAACAATATTCTGCATCAAGGAAAGTATCAATTAGTTTTAACATGATTTATGAAGGAAAAAAAATATTTGGAACTCAATCTCCAGGAGTAGATAAGTTCACATTCTGAGGTATCCTGGATTTTTTTAATACATAAATGCACAAAATACATTTTCAAAGCCTGTTTATCTGGGTTTTTTTTTTATTAAAAACAGTGTTATATTTTCTGTCTTAGTTTGATGTGGTGCAAACTTTCATCAACTAATTTTGCAACTTTTAGTACTTACAAAAAATTATGAGGCAGTAAATAATGACGTTTTTACTTTCACTGGTTAAGTGGTTTTCTGAGATCACCATAACAAAAATGGCACTTTTTTGAAGACAGTGTTTGTGTGAATGACAACTTAAAAAGTTAAATAGTAACCTTTATTTACAATAATTTACAATTTTAAGTGTAACATTATTATTATGCCTGGAATGTATTTGATATATTTGAAAGCAAATAGAAAGCAAATTCAACAAAGGGATTTATAATATGATTAATCATAACTCATAATAAAACATAACAAAACTATCTAAAAAATAACAATACACTAAAAGCTGAAAAAATCACAACATCCGCTCTGAAATCTAAAAAATACTCTTAAATGTCAATAATGTGACATAGGATTGAACACAACATCTGCACAAAGCAAACAAAATTTATGTACAAAATCTATATAAAAAAAAAATCACACCATGTCAATTAATTTCTGCTAGTTATAGTCTCACATTTTTTTTAATAACCATCATTTTTATCTGTTATTGAGATCAGTTACATTTATTCTAGGCAGGGCTTAATGTAATGTTTCCATATGGCTTATACCCTCTGCTAAAAAAACCGCTGTTTAAAGACTTTTTATCTGTATCTAAATATTTTTCCTGATCTGATTTATAAGCTTTATATATCTGGGATTGGTTTTTAAGCTTTCTGATAGGTTTTTTATTCACTTTTAAGAACGAAGTCATGTTATTTTTAATGTCCAGATTTAAAGGTGGAATGTTAGGGACATCTTCTGAAAGATGATATCTGAAGCTTGGCCCATCTAAAACTGGCTTTTGTGGCTGTGCTGCAACAGTCACATTAATGCTTTTTGGATTTATAGTGTTAGTATGATCCTCTTTCATGCTACCAAGATCATGATCATCCCGTTTTTTTTCCTCATAATCTTCATTCAATAGGCTGCTCAAAGTTGATTTTTCAATCTGAAGGAAATCTTGTCTGTCTGCTGATGGAAAATTTAACTTTAAAGATTTCAAGGGACGACGAGGCCAGGTGTTAGTTTTCATTAAAATCTCAATCTTAGATAATGCATCTTTAATATTATTTATTCTTTCTTCAATATTTTCTGCTATCCATTCCTCAACAGTGTCTTGTGAAAATATTTCAGACAAACTGTTTTTAAGAGGATAAGAGACTTTGGTGAAGCCAGATGACTGTTTAGTCAGCAGCAAGCCAAGTGATCTGAGCTGTCCAGGGTTAGAGAATCTGTGAGAAACTTGGTACTCAGATAACCAACCTTCAATTTTAGACTTAGTGTTGATTTCTGTGTAGCCATAAAGCTCTTGCATTGCATAATAAACAATATGCCCAGGGAATCTAAAAAAAAAAATTGATAATAGTAATTCATATTTTAAAAGTAGCATGGAAACTTTTTACTCACAAAGTTACAACATCATAATGTGAAAAACAAACCAACTAAAAACAATATACAATATTTATTTGAAATATTGTTTAAATTTATTTTAACAGTCTGAGTCTTTTTTTTTGTAGTGCCTTTTCTTTCATCTAACTATAGCAGACAGTGCAATAGCTATGGAGGCATCACGGAAGACATACCACATGCAACTTTGATAACAGTTTTCAAATAACAGGGTAAACTGTCAAAGAAATTTTAGAGAGAAAGAAAATATATATATCAGGACTATAACACTCCTAAATAGTACATAGGACTGCTAATTAATCGCCGTT
This sequence comes from Bulinus truncatus, assembly GCA_021962125.1. Taxonomy (NCBI): domain Eukaryota; kingdom Metazoa; phylum Mollusca; class Gastropoda; family Planorbidae; genus Bulinus; species Bulinus truncatus. Next base: position 3,152,226 of record JAGDYQ010000025.1, on the reverse strand, counting down.
AACCTATGATTAAAATGTTACAAAAAAGTATGCGATTTAAGTTTTTAACGCAACGACTAAATGTGTTTTATTAGACCTAAATGCTTTTATTTTGGAGTTTCAGAACAAAAAATAACTCCCTAACCAAATTCTATTAACAGAAATGTGCACGTCGCGGTTTATTAGCAATAATGGGTTTTATTTGAGGTCTTTTCTTATAATATACATGATTCAGAAAAGTTTGATTACTTTTGAGAAGCTATAGTGAATAATTTAGATTAAACTTAGATTGATCATCACTGATCAGAACAACTGTCAATAGCTGAAAATTTTAGCAGCTGCATGACCTAGTAATTTCTTTAATTCATTTTCTGACCCAGAAAATTATAATTAATAAATGTGTACGGAAGCCAATTAGCCCAAAGTTTCAATATTTTTTTATTCAATTAGTTTTGAGCCACACTATAATCAAATTAACAAGATTATGTAATAAAATAAAAGAATTAAACTAATTCATAGGGAGCCGGACAAAACTCTGAAAAGCGAACAAAAAAAACAACAGATTATACAAATTATTAAGTTAATGAATGACTCAAACAGTGTTCTGTACTCTTGACAATATTTATGGCTCTGAAGCATCTACCAGCAATTATGATATATGTCATTTTTTTTTTTTAGCAATGGTAGACGGAGGTGGCGGCAGGAAAGGATAAACCAGACTAGTGTGTAGGTGAAGTGTGACGGATGGAGAAAATGGGGGGGGGGGGGGCTTACACATGTCATCTGTTTGGAACCTACACTCAAGTAAAAATCACGTTTGACATTGTTGACAAATTGTTCTTAGTAAAAATCTAGTATTAATTGAATTGTTTAATACATGTCAATAAACTGGTCTGAATAAGAAATTTAATAGACATAAATACTAATGCTTAATCATCATCATTGCCCGTCACTCCTATCGGGGTATGGGCCACCAACTAAAGTTCTCCAGCGACTTCTATCCTGAGCCATTCTCTCCAGCTGCTTCCAGCTGAACCCCATCCTGGTGATGTCCACTTCAAATTCTCGCCTCCAGGTGTTTCTAGGCCGACCTCTCTTTCTTTTTCCTTGAGGATTCCAACTCAATGCTTGCCTAGTGATATTGCTTGCCGGCTTTCGTAATGTGTGGCCTATCCATCCCCACCTTCTCTTCCTGATCTCCTCTTCTATTGAAGCTTGGCCGGTTCGTTCTAAGAGGCTGGCATTGGTGATGGTGTCAGGCCATCGTATTTGGAGAACTTTCCTAAGGCAGCTGTTGATAAAGGCCTGGACTCTCTTAGTGGTGGTCTTCGTAATCCTCCAGGTCTCAGCTCCATATAATAGGACTGACTTTACATTGGTATTGAACAGGCGAATTTTGGTGTTCAGAGACAGCTCTTTGGAATTCCAGATGTTCTTGAGCTGGATAAAGGCGGCTCTTGCTTTTCCGATCCTTGCTTTGACATCTGCATCTGTTCCACCCTGCTGATCTATGATGCATACCCAGATAAGTAGAAAGACTCCACTTCCTCCAGTTTACTTCCGATTAGGGTGACTGCATTTGTGCTGGTGGAGTTAATTTTCAGGATCTTGGTTTTAGATGTGTGTATGCTAAGGCCGACCTCCTTTGCAGTGGCATTCACTAGATTTGTTTTCTCTTGCATCTGTTGATAGCTATGTGTAAGGAGAGCAAGGTCATCTGCAAAGTCCAGGTCGTCCAGCTGTTTTAGCAAAGTCCATTGGATTCCATTTCTTCTTTCCCTGGTGGATTTCTTTCATAATCCAGTCTATAGCCAGTAGGAAAAGGAATGGGGAAAGCAAGCATCCTTGTCTGACTCCTGTTCTGTACCTGGAAGCTGTCTGTTAGCTGCCTCCATGGATAACTTATGCAGGACATACCCTCATATGATTTCTCAATCAGTTTAACTATTTTTAAGGGGACACCATAATGTCGAAGAAGTTTCCAGAGGATTTCTCGATCTACACTGTCGAACGGCTTTCTCAAAGTCAATAAAGTTAATGTATAGCGGCTAGTTCCACTCCAGGGACTGTCACTCAACTATGATGCGGAGCGTTACGATCTGGTCTGTGCATGACCTGTTTTGACGGAAACCTGCCTGTTCGTCTCTCAGCTGTGGAGTCGAGCTCATGTCTTTGATCCTCCCAAAAGGACTCGGTTGAAGACTTTGCCTGGCACTGATAGCAATGTGATGCCCTGTAGTTGCTGCAGTCGCTAAGGTCACCTTTTGGGAAGCTTGATGAGATATCCTTCCTTCCAGTTTGTTGGTACGTTCTTCTTCCTCCCATATCCTTTCAAAGAGTGGGTACATGACATCTCCACTGTCGTATTGAGGTCTGCCTTTAGTGCCTCTGCTGGGATGTCATCTGGTCCAGCTGCTTTCCCATTTTTATCAGAGTGATGGCTTTTCTGATCTCCTCTTTGGTTGGCTTGTCACAGTTGATTGGCAGATCTGCTATGGCTGGTTCAATGACAGGGGGTTCAGTGGTGCTGGTCTGTTCAGGAGTTCCTCAAAGTGCTCAGCCCATCTATTCAACTGCTGATCTAATTCATTAATAGCTTTCCCTTGCTTGTCTTTGACAGGTCTTTCTGGTTTGTTGGTCCTCCCTGAAAGTCTCTTTGTTATGTCATATAACATTTTCATGTTTCCACTGTAAGCTGCCTGTTCTGCTTCAGCTGCCAATCCATCCACATAGTCTTTCTTGTCCTTCCTAATACTTCTCTTCACTTTGTTGTGTGCTTCTGTGTATTCTTCTTGAGCTTTTGCCTTTAGCTGATCTAGTTTTACTGTTGTTGACTGTTGCTTTCTTCTTCTTCCTCCTGTCCTCTATCTTATTCAGGGTATCTAGTTGTGATCCACGCTTGATGGTGTTTTTCATTGGCCCCAGTACCTCTAGACATGCTGATCTTAATGACTCTTTCACTTGGGCATACTCATTTGATACACTGTACTCCTCTTCCACCAGTTCATGGAGCACTTCATATTTGTTCTTTCAGCACCAAGTTGAACTGTTCTTTTATCTTAGGATTCTTTCAGAAGGTTAATGTTGTACTTTACTCTTCTGTCTGCCGTGCTTGTCTCATATCTCTTCAGCTTCAGTTTCAATTTCGCTACAACCAGATGGTGATCAGACGCTACATCCGCCCCTCTTCTCACTTTTACATCTTGTAGGGATCTTCTAAATTTCCTGTTAATGCAAAAATGGTATATCTGATTCTCTGTTACTTTATCGGAGGAGATATCCATGTATTCTTGTGGATTCTTTTTATGGGGAAATATGCTCCCTCCTATGACCATGTTATTGAGTGCACACAGGTCTGCAAATCTCTCCCATTCTGGATTCATCGTTCCCAGATGCATGTGTGCCCATGACTTGCTCATAACCCGTGTTTTCGGACCCAATCTTTGCATTGAAATCTCCCATGAGGATGGTTACATCTTTTCAGGGAAGGTCTCAAGTATCTTCTGTATTCTGCTGTAGAACTGGTCTTTGTCATCTTCATCACTGTCGTTTGTTGGTGCATAACACTGGACTACATATTAGTTTTGATCTTCTTCTTGGTAATGGAAGGAGAAGCAGTAATGATCCTCGGACCGTGTGCTTCCCATCCAACCAGTGCCCCCTGTGCTTTTCTGGACAGCATGAGGGCCAACTCCCTGTGTGTGTGGTGCATCATTCTCTTCGTGTCCGGAGTACAGCAGCATCTCCCCTGATAACAGTCGTCTCTGTCCAGCTTGCAGTCCACCTTAATCTCTTGCCAATGCCTAAAATGGTCAGTTTGTTTCTCTCCATCTCTGCTGCTATCTGATGCCATCTCTTCCTGACTCCATACATGGCCCTGACATTCCATGTGCCGATAGTGGTTTTCCTGGGTTGTCAGAAGGGTAGTCGGCTTTGTGGCTTCCTTTAGGCTTCACCACAACTGTACATGAGTCTTCGTGATGAAGAGCCTTCTTCTCCCAGGACTGAAATATCTGTTTTTTTTTTCTTTAGTTAGTGTTTCTGTAGACACACTCAAGTAATAGTTATTAATAATAATAAACTAATAATACATACACACAAGTAATAATTATTACACACACACACAAATAATACTACACACACAACTATACTATTAATAATAAAGTAATACTACACTACACACAATAAGTAATACACACATAAAGTAATTAGACAACAATAAAGTAATACTACACACACACAAATAAGATCTCACTCTAACTAAGACATTTAAGCACCTAACAGTTGTTATTATATTCTAATGCAAAATAAATCAACAGACATTACGTCATAATATTTATATTTGTCCGTTTCAAGCTGTGCTATTTTCAGTCTATTGGTTATTATTCTCAAAAAAGTATTTTGCAAAATACAGATAGAAATTTTTTGCAATTTCTCTTCTCAATATCCTCCTCGCCCCTAAGGCCATCATTATTTATTAAACAAAAACCTCATAATTACTATTTTACGGAAATACTCATTTGGTAAATTACAAGATATGGACATATTTTTAACAATATCAGATATAAATTAATATTTGAAAATTCACATATGACATATTTTAACAATATCAGATATGCCTCAATATTTGGTAAATTCAAACATATGGACATATTTTTACTCAATATCAGATATGTTCAATGGTAAATTCATTATATGGAGATATTTTTACCAATTATCAGATATGTTTCTCATTATTTGGTAAATTACCATATGGACATATTTTAACAATATCGCATATTCAATATTTGGTAAATACGATATATTTTTGTCAATATCAGATATGCTCTCAATATTTGGTAAATTCACATATGGACATATTTTCAATATCAGATATGTTCAAATTTCTTAAATTCACATATGGATTACTATTTTACTACACATATGCTCAATATTTGTAAATTCACATATGGACATATTTTTACCAATATCAGATATGCTCAATATTTGGTAAACAAATGGACATATTTTTTACTAACATCAGATATGCTTCAATATTTGGTAAATTCAATATGGACATATTTTTAACAATAATACATACCAATATTTGTACTCATTAATATGGACATACTTTTTCTTTATCAATATTGATATGCTCTCAATATTTGGTAAATTAATATATGATTTTTACAATATCAGATATGCTCAATATTTGTACCCACATATGGACATATTTTTAACAATATCAGATATTTCAATATTTGGTAAATTAAATATATGACATATTTTTACCACATCAGATATGCTCAATATTTGGTAAATCAATATGGACATATTTTTAACAATATCAGATATGCTCTCAATATTTGTAACCACACATATGGACATATTTTTACCAATATCAGATTTCCCCACATTACTTAACCCATATATACCTATTTTTACCAATATCAGATATTCAATATTTGCTTAACCCATATATAAATCTATTTTTAATAATATCTTCGTTGATTTTAGTGACTAATTTTTTGAAATTTCGATTTTTGAAAATTTGTTACAAAATGGACATTTTTTACAAACACCACACCAAAACAAATTTCGTTTATATATATATATATATATATATATATATATATATATATATACAAAACGACTTTTTTCTTATTTATTGGTTTGATGCACATTATGTGCGTTGTAGAATGTAGAATAATAGAAACGGAAAAAAAAGTTATTGGCAGGTGAAGTTATTTTTTAAGAAAAAAATTGTTTCGTTCATTTCTCGACGGGGATGTGAAGGAAAAATGGGAGTAAGGCGAGGGAGGCATATGTCAGGCGCCAGTCCGCAAAGATATACACAGTATATGGTTTTCAAATGGGGGGTTTTAGCAAACATATGGAATCCTACGTCGCGGGTAGCTTCGCTAAACCACTGATGTTCTGCCTTGATGATACACTCTGATGTTGGTTTTCCAGTCATTTCACTTACATAGCTGATTATAACGATTAGTGACGGATAAGCAGTTATCACATATGAAGTTCTGCAAGACAATGACTGATGTATAGTTATCATGAAATATAAATTCTCCGAAGAAATTTTACACCGCAAAGATATTAGCGATTCCCTTTTTTAAATTGTAGCAAAATACACCGCACGGTTTTGACAACCCCTTCCCTTATATATATATATATATATATATATATATATATGAATATCGCCGGATAGATTGATTGATTAGGATGGAACGATAGATTTTTATACAAATTTATTCAGTGCGTTGATTAATCCCAGCGCTACCACTTTGCAGTTGACACAAGTTTTTAACCATCGTCAGGCTTCGCAATGAGGGATGCGTAGAGATATAACAAGGAAGAAAATGACGATACAAATTAAATAGCCAAAACATTGTTAATCACGCACGGCTGCGTTGCCGAGGTTCGAGAGACCTTCCAAGGCGGGGGAACTACATGTTTACCAGAGTTACTTCCCCCCTCCTTTCCACCCCGACATCTTACAGTTGAACTACATCTGTATAGAATATTATTCAATTTCTCACAAAGTCATCTACATAGTGAAAAGCCACTTCATCCAAAAAACTCATCTTAATACCTCCTCAACTAAACTTCACCCTGGGTAACTATGGTGATCGATAACTCATCTCATAAATACATTTCCAACGCTTAAAGTTCAATTACGCCTATTTTTAAGTTTCATTCTTCTACATTATCGGATTTTCCCGACATTGTCTTTGTACTACAGCGGATTTCTTGAAATTTCCAGTTACAACAACTTCGTCGGAAACGTAACAAAGCCGTTACAAGGAAATATCGATTTATTCGCTTTCCTTTATAACGACTTAATATCTTCAAATTGCTCACAATATTATAGTTGTCACCGGATATTTGCTTACAATTCGATAACAACTATATTGTAGGATAGCCGCGGTTGTTTCTTCAAATCGTGTAGCACTTCACTGAAAGTAACATCATCAAATAATACGCTTAAAAATGTCGTAATTTGGCTAATAAAAAGTAAGAAGACCCGACCAAACGTGCCTTTTATAAGGTACCTATCGCCAATGAAATTTCTTCTCCTGTTGTGAACTCATGACGAAAAAGACAAAAAGTATTAGATCCTGGAATATATATATATGTGGGCTCCAAACTAGCGAATTCCGAGAACTGAAAATAAAAAGATAAATATGATATCCATGTCTTTTTATGGAATATGGAAATTTCCTGAAACATTCGTTGTTATTTTGCGTCAGTAAGACAAAAAAAAAAAAGATAATGTGTGGCCTGTGAATGAAAGGATTGGCCATTAATCTTTTAAATATAACAAAGTTCTAAATATTCAAATTCTATCAAACCAGTTTTTTGTTCGTTTAATACAGTGGTTTAATACAACATACTCAATCTTCGGCCTCCTAATCCTTTTAGCCAGGAAAATAATTTTTTAGCACAGTGGTGGTAAGTTGGTCAGTGACTATCCGAGACCGTATTCACAGCTGGGGTTGGTGACGGATAGTCGGCACACAACAATTTTCCACTCGTTCCACAGCTTGACACTGCCCCGGCGGGGGTTCGTTCCTTCGAGTGGCAGAAAGAACTCACTGCCTGCACTTGCCGATCAGCAGTGTACACTTTCGCTGTTGTAGGTCGTAGTTACTAAGTTTTTAGGTTTCGGGCAGATAAAGTAGAATACATCTGTAACCCGGCATGAAGGATTGTGTGGCTAGCACAACGCCTTGCCGACATAGCGCTAGGTACCCATTTAAATCTGGGTGGATCTGGGACTTATTCCAAGGCTTTACTGCAGTTTACCGAGCGTCTACACCGCTCGACACCACTCCGTCCCCCTAGACTAGGCAGTCTTAAATTCTTTTCTGCAATCCTGGCGCTACTCACCCAGTTGTAGGCATAGAAGTCATGCACGCAAGCCAATACTTTGGTGTGGCAGGGGAATATACACTCCTGTCATATTGGCAATGGAAAGAAGTAAAAATAAATAAACCTGTTTTTTAGTTTATATAACTAGGTTGTATACATTCAGTAAAAAATATTTTAAACGCATTAAGATAGTCGAAATAAACGAAACAATACATATATATTTCACAGCATTCTTAATCACCCAAAATAGATGTGATGTGCCGTACTCAGGTTGTTCATACAAAAAAGGTAAACAACGGCCAAATTGAATATAAAGTAATCGCTGTTTCCTATTACATTGCATTTTAAACATTACTCTACAAACACAATTACCTGAAGACATACAAAGTGATGCTGTAAAGCGTTGAAATATTGTGCCTATGAAGGGACAGTCAGAAAGATATTAGTACGCCTTTTCCCCTCACACAAACACACACACACACACACACAAATACACTCCTACGCCGCCTTTTTTATTTTTTTATTCAATGAAAATAAATTTAAATTAATAAAGTAATGGAACATGAATAAATTGAACATTAAATGTTGTTGACAAAATCAGTTTTATTAGTCGCAATACCACTGTCATTTTAAACATTTTATCATTCTTTTTTATAGCAAATTAATAGGACAAAGAAATTTCTTAAAGTTTGTGTCTATCGAAAAAAACTTGAATTTTATTATTTATCAGTCATGTAGACATGTTTTTTTGAAATGAATATTTCGAAGCTTTTACTTATCATTTCTGTGAAGTACTGCCGTATACTTTAGCCGTGAGTCATTAGCTTATATTGTAAATAATATTGTTATCTTTTTTTTGTAAACAAATTTTTATTCTAAAACTTTCTGCACACACAAACACAATTCAAAATATTATAAAAATAATTCATATAATATTTTAATCTCAACCAAATAAATATAAAATTTTTCAACAAAAAATAATTGTTAAAGAATAATAAAAACACCAACATTTGGGTTTTTCTTATAACCCAGTGACTTAAGGGTAATGATGCAATGAACAGCTTTAAATAATGATTAATAGGATGTTATGGAGAAAATCAGATGCAGTGATATTAACATTATATGAAATTAAATAAAAAAATTTGCTATGTAGTGGAGAGAACTCCAGGTACAATATAGGTGTCATCGGAGTTGTTTGAAAATCTCCTGAGCGGATCTTGAACATATTGCTGCCAACTGACATACAGCTGGCGATCATCACAACCGAAATAATTAAATGTGTTGTGACATAAACATGGATATGTACAGCACATACACTAACACACAAACACGGAGAGAGAGAGGGACAAACAAACAGACACACAGACAGACAGACAGACAAATCAAACACACAGACAGATAAAGATAGATAGATAGACAGATAGATAGATAGATAGAGTTAGATAGATAGATAAGATAGTTATTATTATCACATACATACATAGATTGAGATAGATAGACAGACAGACAGACAGATATAGACAGAGAGACAGAGATAGATATTAGAGAACAGAGAGAGATAGATAGATATTATTATATGCTTAGACAGAGAGACAGATAGATATTTCATATAGACAGACAGATAGATAGTGACAGACAGACAGACAGACAGACAGATAGAGATAGATAGATAGATTGATAGATAGATAGATTGCGATGTACAGTAGGTAGGCAGAGACAGATCGATAGACAGACAGACAGAAGACAGGCAGAAAGATAGCAGACAGATGACGGATGGATGGGTAGGGCAGATAGATAGACAGATAGAGATAGATAGATAGACAGATAGATTACACATACATATACATTAAAGATAGCACAAGAATAGATAAGAAATAAGACAGACAGTAGACGACAGACAGTAGTCAGATAGAAAGATAGAAGGACAGAGAGCTACACAGAGATGAATATACTGCAGAGACAGAGCCAGATGATTTGACAGAGCCAGACACGACAGAGAGACAGACAGATGACAGATAGATAGATAGATTAGATAGATAGATTAGATAGATAGATAGATAGATAGATAGATAGATAGATAGATAGATAGATAGATAGATTAGATTAGATAGATTAGATAGATAGATAGATAGATAGATAGATAGATAGATAGTAGATCGATAGACGCAGACTACAGACAGAAGACGTGGTGGCAAGGCAGAGATATAGATTACAGATGGATGGATGTAGATAGATAGATAGATAGATAGATAGATTGTAGACAGATAGTATAGATAGATTAGATAGATAGATAGATTTAGATAGATAGATAGATAGATTAGATACATGTTCGTTCCTCCTCGTCTCACTCAAACAAAATTGTTGGGGGACATTTTCAAAACTCCTTATATTTACTCACAAATATTTTTTTAGATAAAACGTTTTCATGTTTAGTAAAGAAAAAATTGTTATTTACTACTTTACAAATCTAACAGTTCGATCTCTCTGAGAATTCTCGCTGTTTGATCACGAAACACATGGGATCGTGTCGTCGTCATCGACTTGCCACTTCGCGTTCGAGAAACGTCGCTTAATTATCACTTTAGCAACGTGCCATAGTGGTGACAGTAGCATTTCAGTAAAGCGCCTGCTTGTTGAGTTACATTCAACGAAAATAATAATAATAATACATACATATACGCTAAATTGTTCAAGGTCTTTCTGTATGTGAAACAAGAGTAGCCGTGCGCTTTCCATTGCCCAATATCCAATAGTGGACCACAGCTAAAGTAAATCCACGATATAGGGGCCCATGATACTTTATACAATGATCACTATGGGGGCTCACGACAGACAGGGCTCTGTAGAAGGGCCCATGTTTGATATCGGAGCTTATAATCACTTAAAAATCCCAAACATTTGTATAAACCACGATATCACTTGCAATCCCACGATTATCATCAGTAGCCTAAATATATTTATCCAACACCAACCCTTAGTACTTTCCTTCATCTTCTACAGATCATCTAACATCGGCCCTATGTTAGACGAAAGTAACAATCAAGAATATTGTTTCTCCTGCTTGAAAATATAATCATGGCTTGAAGGTGTTCTGATTCGATAAATATTTAAACAAATGTTCAGTTTTTATGTAATTTCTGTAAACGTGAAATGCATAAGACCTCTAAATATCAAAAGTAAAATAATATTATTATCATTCGTTTTTTAATTTTTTACTACAACAGATATATTTTTAACTTTGGCAAACGAAAACAATTGTGTATTCAAAATTTCAAAAGATAAAAAAACCCGTAACATCGCAAATAATTTCGTAAATAAATTATTTTTAATAAAGTCTACACTTAATATAAAAAAGCAAATTCTGCTAAATTTGCATATAAAATTTTCAACTATCATATTATTTTATTTTTAAATTAAATAACGCTTGATTAATTTTAAATTTAAGTAGCATTAAGACTCTGGGCCTATGGTTAGCTATCCATGCTGCCGCCCCAGGTTTCGAATCTCTTCATTAATGGATATTTATTCTTTTCTACTGAAAAAATGTTTCATAATATCAGCAAATCATCAAATGCAACCCCGCGGAACAGTATATCTATGCATAGACAGGTTTCGGTTAAATGTAATGTAAATAGCGAGATTTTGTAAAGGGTAATAACCGTGCGGTGAAAGTAACAGGTTGAAAGCGGGGAGAAGCGCTATTACACAGATGGGGCGGGGGCAGCCAAGTTTATTTGCAATGCACGACCGTCATCAAACGTCATCAGTCACATAGCCATGAGGATGGTAGGTGACAGTCCACTCAATTGCAGATTTAGACATAGGAAGTTGCCTCAAAAACACAGTTACAAATTTTCCATATATACATTTGAATAAATGAATAAATGGAGGTTTCTAGTATAGGATAAACGGTTAGCAAAATATAAACTAAGACTGTCAGACATCGGTGACTTCTTACTTTACCCCTAGGCCACGACCATTGTAGGCGTGAGGCAAGATGAGGTGTCAATCCTTACGATCTTATACACACGATGTAGTTGAGGCGCACGGCTTAAATACTATTCGAACAAATTTGTGCCTAGAAACGTTCCTGCACACGTTTACTGTCGCCGATCAGATTTCATTTACGCGAGCAATTTGTCATACGTAGTATGATTGATGTACAGTGATTGATGCATTGATGTAATATGACTGATGCAACAGATTAGGATTTACACCGTTAAGATAATTGATGAAATATGACCGTGTAATATGATTGATGCAATACATCGATATAAATATGATTGACAATGTAAGATGATTGATGTAATATGATTAATGTAATATGATCGATGGGTTAATAGATTGATGGATCAATAGATGTAATATGATCGATGTACTGTGATAGAAAGCTGCCGATGAAGGTGTAGAGACTTACGTTGATGAACAATTGGGCGTAAAATGACTGATTAAAAATGACTGATGGATGATTGATGCAGGATGATTAATATTTATTTAATTAATAATAATTTCTGATTAAACTTACAGCGCAATAAATGTAGTGCCGTGACAAAGAAACAATTCAAATAATTCGATTTACGATTTTTCACAACAAATACTGATTTTTTTTCAATTTGATAAAACTTCACTAAAAATAATATTATCGCAGAGAACACAGATCTTGTTAAACAGCGAAATTTTGAAAATTTCCAGTTGATATGCTTTTCTATGCAGCTGATGAAACCTAAACTTCGACTGAAGTAGACAAAGAACAATCAGCTGAGGTTTTACATCATGTATCCACACTGGGATGTACTATGTTTACTTATGCTTTTCATACAGATCATTGTTTTGTTATTAATGAACAATTTGTTTCAAAACTACTTGATTCAGTTAAGCTGTACCTGAGAAAATATATGACATCGCTTCTACTGCCAGGTCAGAGTCAGTTATCAACAATGAGCAAAGAAGATATATATTTTCTGGCAATTCGGCATTGTGATAACTGAAAGATGTTGTGGGTGCATGGTTACGTCTTGTGCGTTTCTGTTTACCTTCAAAGTTAGCAGAAATACGGCTTGCGAACCAGCCAATGAGAGGTGAGCTCTCCACATTTGTTTTCACGTGGCTTTTTAAAAAAGAGTTCATGGCCTATATATATAATTAGTTCACAATTAGTTTTGGGAGGGGCGACGCGACACACACCTCAATGTATGAAATGAAGCTTGGAGTGACGCAGATTCATGGGGCAACCTTTCAGATTTGCTTTTTTTTAGTCCCTTTCTTCCCATCACTTGCTTCGTGCCAAATTATCCCGACTACTGCGAAATTTTTTATTGTGGAGGACACAAGACATTTTAGAGGGATGGGTGGGAAAAAAATTTATGAAAGAAATTTCCAAAAAACAGGGAAATCGTGGCTCAAAATGCATCTTAGAGAGAAACCATGGGAAATAGTATTGATGACTGTAAATACAATCTTTCCATGAATTATGAATCTAACATTTTTCATACGAAATTCCAATTTAAAAAAACAATGTAAACTTCGTATCATTAATTTAAGATCGATTCTGTTCGATGAGAAAGTAATGGATCGATCAGTTGACTGATGAGTAGGATCGATCAGACTGACGAGTAGTGCAATGGATCGATCAGGGTTGGACTGACGAGAAAATGGATCGATCGCTGACTGACGAGAAAGTACCGATCGATCAGTTGATCGAAGAGATGATTAGATTTTGGCAAAACATTGTGTAAATATCATATCAGTTCCGCTATAGAAAGTATTTACAAATGTGTATTATTTCCGACATTTTTTACACAGTTTTATTTCTAGCGGCACACGAATGTTACCCATTTGCTGACTACAGTTTTACCGTTCATAGTTAATTTCATGGCCTGAAGCAGAGTATAAATGATATAAGCCTCCCACCCGTGGTGGAGGCCTCTAGTCGACTCCATGTCGATAAATTCTACGTAAACACCCATAGATTGTGTGGGCTCAAGAGACGTCACAAATTAAATAGAATGTTTAATCTTTATCAGAAGTTCTGAAGGCCGCAAGCTATCGCTGTATTCTTAAATGCCTGTGGTATACGGGGAAATTGACATTCAGGGCCTGTGACAAATTTCAGGCTGCGCTCCTCCTCCGGCGGGAGGGGGGTCTAAAAACAGATAATACACTTGTACAAATAAATAAACGCTGTTTTTTTTTAATGTTTTAGACCCAAAATAAATAATAATTTCATAAAAAAAATATTTCATTATTTTGAATAAAAACAAAATAATGGTCTAGTTATTTGCGCTAGGCCTGTAATTTTTATCTATTGACGACTACTGAATATAAATTTACAGAATGCGATCGTTGAGTTGCCTGATTCCCGAAGTTACATTTGCGTGTGTCATTTATTGCGTATCAATATTGTGGAAAAATAAAAATAGAAAATAACATAAAAGTCGCTATTTTTTATGCCATTGAAGAGGAATTTTTAAATATAAATACGCGTCCTGAATCTAATTAAAAATCGGTTAGCCTGCGTAAGCTGCAAGTGAACGAGCGTGAATTTCCGCGGCTGGGACTGGGGAATTCCAAAATTTTAGTCTTATCAAAGGGGATTTAACTCTATTTGGCTAAAGTCTGAAATTCCAAGTAGTGCGCAAATTATGTAAAGGTAAAGATGCATCAAAGGATACAACACAATATAAGAAGTCGACTAATCAATTGCATAGTTAAATCTATTCTCAAATGTATTTTGGCTACAATAATCTCTTGATTTTTTGGGGCCACTGTGAGAGATACGCACAGTCATATTTTTCACTATTTTCAATTCAGAACTGTGTCCTACGCTTCGCGGCTTGTACTGGGCCTTGATGGGTCATGTATATACAGGTGGTGACCGACGTGGGACCAGCTGTACCACTCTGGGAATTCAACGAGCAAGTGCGAACAGTTTTCGTTTCACTTAGGGGAGCAACTTGCTCGGCTAAAAATAAATTAAATTCCAACTGAAAAATCTAAACACAACAAGTGACTTCTTATTATATCGTAGGTATCAGCCAGTCAGCAGGTTTTCAACTAGTATATATAAATATATATTTAAAGGAGGCGGGAGACTCCCGATTAAATAGAAATATGAGATACAGGACAAGCGACCTGATGTATATGTGCCACGGCAATTTCACAATTGGTCCACTGCGAGGGAGAGGAGTGGGGGATGCGCGCGCCACTTTGTGTGGTTGTGTGGTTGTGGTCTTGTATCACGAGTGATTTTTGCAAAGGATAGTAGGGGAGAGAAGATGTTGCTTATATTTTATTAACTTTTTGTGTAGCTAGCTGTCACCTACTCCCCACTCGCCACTTTTTATTTGTATTAGAAGACTCTCACAATCTTATCGAGCTCATGATTAGAAAACACAGCAATTTATCTGCCATGGTGGACGGCGGGGGTGGGAAGGTCGTAGTTAGGGAGGCTTAACTCCACGCTCGATCAGCAGTCATGGGGCCAACCAATTAGCTGGAGTGGTCATTGCCAAATATTATTTCGTCTCAGACAAAAAAGTTGCCATGGTACAAAACCATTTTAAAAAAATAGCTTAGTTCGAATCATAAACAAAACATAACAAAATAAATATAACAAAACAAAAACATGTCAAACAAAACATAACAAAACAGATAACAAAATGTAATCACGCGACAACCTTCACGCAGTGATAGTTTATGTAAACTTTGGGCAATTTTGTTTCTTTTATATAACAGGGTAAACACTCAAGAACAACAGCCTTGCTGTTGTGCCAGTCAATAGAGACAGCTTATTACTGTCTGCCTGCTTGGGTTCTTATCGTTCATTGGCTCATCGTGTTAGATCAACCTTTGGAGCTGTCAATCACCTTGCCAAGTGGTAGACCCAACTCATTTTTATATATAAACGTTATTTTATAATTCCCAATACTTTGTATTTTATTTATAATGTCATGGATTCACAGATTTTGAAGGAGATATGCTTACATTAGAAATGATATCAGCTCAATCACTGGGGCTTACGTTGGAATTAGTTGAATGGTATAAAGATCAAGTTGACATTTCATTTCTAACATTTTTTTTCTTCATTTTATGGAACACGTTACGTCAGAGTTTATATATTGAGGTAGGCTCGCCAAATGTTACGTTGCTATTTTCAAATATGTATTGTTAACTTTTCTAACTAATAAATGTATCAACGCCAGCGTTTGTATATGAGCACAACAGATCTAACTTTAATTGCTTCTAAACATAGGTGAATATATGTATATACAATATAAGTCCTTTGTCTAATGATGTCTACTTAAACAAGTCGTCACTATTAGTAAGTCTTAGAATGTCTACACTATGACTGTCAGCACCTTACTAACTCAGAGCGCCTTACCAACTCAATCCACACATTCACCTTATAAGGTTGGGCTAGTTTTAACGTTTATGGGGGGGAAAAGACGATGTTCACCGAAACGTTTGGGGGGAAGAACGTCAGTGAAACGATTGGGGGAAGGCAACGTCAACGAAACGATTATCGGCGGAACCTTTTCGGGTGATAAATTAGTGAGGGCAACAGTCACGCCAATACCTTCTCTCTTTCCAAGTTTTTTACGTAGTAAAATAAACTAACAAACATTGCCATAAAAAGTCTAGTGTAGGGGTCAGCATCACACTGAAAATGGTGGATGACAAATCAAACATGTCAGACTACCTGTCAAGCATCTATGCATAAGTCAATGTAATATAACGTACTACATTTTAATAAATTACAAAACTTACACGAAACAAAAAAACATAATGAATGCAATGTTCTATAATAAACAAGTTCATTCTGTTACTGGCTTGTATTGCTCTTGATGTCTTGGTTCAAATAGTGATAAAATAATTAATAAGGTCGTTTTACACAACGTGTCGAACGGGAAAGACGAAAACGTTCCATTGTCTGTAATGTCACTCGCTGGTGAACTTGAATGAAGTGACATTAACAACTCTTGTGAGATAAACGTGTCAATGTATGAGGCGTGGCTTTAGTTTTGTCTGTTTCATTGATGTAAATGATGACGTTCTGCATATCGTTGGTAACAGGAAATTGTTGAGTGCGTCTTTGACTGGGTTTACGCTTGAGTGAGGGGCTACACGTACAACAAATATGATGAGTGAAAACAGGTGAAATTAGATCGTTGGTAACAGATAAATGTTTAGGCCCTCACAAAGGTGGCGACTTGAACATGTGAGATATGTAGGTACTGGTCTTTGTTAGTCAGCCTGTGAATAACTAGCTATGAAAAGGCATATTCTTTAGAGGGGGATATTGAACATATTATCTCAGTATCTTAGTGCACGAGTCAAAGAAACAAGACATCTAAACTTACCGTGTAACTTGGACTTAATTCAGTATATCTATCTAGTGTGACCTATATCACTTACCTTTGACTCCGCATTTGCATATATTACTTAGCCTTAGCAAAACATCTATTATAACAACATATCAACTTATAACTTATGGTTTAATTGACATTCTACTTAGTAATTAAAGCTATAAACTCATAGTCTGCTTCAACTTGGGTTAATTTATATTTCTGGCGGTAACTTATTATATTCAGCAATTGTAGAGCAGAACGTTCACATTGTACAACACTGTCTACAAATAACTTCTGTACACGCTTTGGACAGGCCCTAGACTTGTGGTTGTGTAACCCACAACGAAAACAAATTATTGGCTTTACACTACGGGTACTACTGTGCTGTACGTCACTGAATCTAACTGTGTGCTTTGTTTGTAATTTGTCCTAGTTTGCCTGTTATTTCTATCGTCCTTGATCTCCATAACACTATTACCTATAATAAGGTCTGTAATGAGCCTGTCAACTACCTGTGCTTCCACTCTACCATTAAAAATATGTATGTATGCTATTGGGGAGGTTACAATTTGTCCGTCAAAGCCTCCACATTTACCAAATCTGCCAGTGTATTGGGAAGGTTGAAAAATATTTCTTAACTAAGACTGTATTATCCTGAATCTCAGCACGTCTACGCTATTATGTCCTACTCTACCTTTTGTTACTGTCAAGGGCTTGGACACATAATGAACCCTGCGTCATGAACTGTCTTTGAACTACTTCTTCCTTCCCTGATAATTGTCTCTACGGTTGTCAGGTGACCTAGATTGTCTATTATTATGGTTCAAAGGACAGTCCCTAGCAAAATGTCCTTTTCTGTTGCAGCTTCGACATATTAATTCTGTCCTACCTGCCGGTCTATTCTCATTTACTCTGTTCTGACTATATCTTTGATGGGACCTGCTTGTGTCGCTACCAAAACATATAATGTCCTGTATATCATTTTCTACTGTAGTTGTGGGTCTATCAGGGTGAGCGGTTTTATATTTCCTTATTAGGTCCACAGCTGTCTCTACTGTCTTTGGTCCCTTTCTAAAATGAATGACTTCAATTCAGGGTGAATGAATGGCCTTGTCTAACAATGTCCTAAAGGCTTCGAATGTCCTTTCTACCTGAGCATTGTGCCATTTATCCAAGGCAGTACCTAATTTGTCAAAATATGTCTGGGGTCATCGTCCTTTTGTAAAACTGTCTGATGAAACGCCTTCCTAAAACTTGCTTCTGTCTGTCCATATGTCCTTAGAAGCTGCTCCTTTCTAGCTACCTGGTAACTGTCCTGGTTTACACATATCTTAAGGGAAACGTCACTAGTAAAAGATTTACCTAACAAGTACGCCCATTTGGATTCGGGGAAGTCGAGTTCCTTCATGTCACGCTCGAATTTAGTAAGGAAATTGTCGACGTTGTCTTCTGTTCGTATAGATGGTATTTATAGTGAGCTATTTATTTTGCAAGACTATGATCTATGGTTGACATTGGTAGGTAGGGAGGGCGGAATTGTTGGCTATCCCTTAACTCTTCTAATTCTAACTGCTTGATTCTTAGCTGGCTTTCTGTTATGTTGAAAGAATGCCTAGCCTGTTCTCTCTCATGTTCTCTTACTTAGCCTGTTCCTTTTCATGTTCCTTATCTAATCTAGCCTGTTCTCTAACCTATCCTGCGCCCATTTCTCTATTTTTGTCTCTATCCCTAATGTTTGTCCTAAGGTAACGAAATGTTCGAATGATGACATTCTGAGTTATGAATAATGATTTACAAACAAATTGAGTTTGAATTACCTTAATATTAACTTCAACTAAGGATAATGAAATGCTCATTATCTACAATCTAACACACAAACTAAGTAAATTTCTGCGGTACAAATACAATACGAAATAAACAAGACAAAGGGCAGAGAAAACTGATAGTAACAACAAATAAAACAATACCAACACATATACAACTGTCCGTAGACAGTAACGACAAATAAATGTTATGTAATCTCTCCGAGCATTTCACTCCGTTACAAAAGTAACAAAGATGTACTCAGTGAGAGACTACCAACAAAAATCTATAAGGATTCAAAATAAACGAGACATTTGATTGTGCACCAAGATAAAATTTAAAAAGAAAACTTATCTGGTTTAAGAATATATTAACACAGACTGACTGACTCCTCTTGTCGCCTTCTCTCTGCTCTCCTAGATTATGTATGAGTCAGTGTGACTCCTTCTCTTGGCTGCTGCAGTCAGTGAGACTCCTCTGTTGGCTGCTCTCGAGTCAGTGAGACTCCTCTGTTGGCTGACTCTCTTTCTGTCTGGCCTGTTTCTCGAGTCAGTGAGACTCCCTATTGGCTTCTCTCGAGTCAGTGAGACTCCTCTGTTGGCTGCTCCAGTCAGTGAGACTCCTCCGTTGGCTGCCTCGAGTCAGTGAGACTTCTCTGTTGGCTGCTCTCGAGTCAGTGAGACTCCTCTGTTGGCTGCTCTCGAGTCAGTGTGACCTCTGTTACTGCCCGAGTCAGTGAGACTCCTGTTGGCTGCTCTCGAGTCAGTGACCTTCTGTTACTGCTCGAGTCAGTGAGACTCCTCTGTTGGCTTGCCTGAGTCAGTGAGACTCTGTTGGCTGCTCTGACTTAGATGAAGATTCCAAAATATTTTGGGCAGGCTCGCCAAATACGTTATTATTTTCAAATATGTAACGTTAACTTTTCTAACTAATAAATATATCAACGCCAAGGCTTGGTATATGAACACAACAGATCTAACTTTAATTGCTTCTAAACATAGGTGAATATATATGTATATACAACATAAGTCCTTTGTCTAATGATGTCTACTTAAACAAATGTCACTACAAGTTTACAACTAACTCTTAGAATCTTAGAACTGTCTACACTATGACTGTCAGCACCTACTAACTCAGAGCGCCTTACTAACTCAACTACTACTATTCACGTCTTTTATAAGGTTGGGGCGAATACGTTGGTGCAACGTTTATGGGGGTGAAAACGACGATGTCTGTCACCGAAACGTTTAGGGGGAGAACGTCAGTGAAACGATTGGGGGAAGGCAACGTCAACGAAACGAATTATAGCGGCTGGAACATTGACCCGGTGATGAACTGGGTGAGGGCAATATTGCACGCCACAGACACATATAAAAAAATTATATATCAAAGATTGAATACAGTCTATGTGAAGTATCGAATTGAAAAGAATTGATTTAAACAGGGACTTGGTGGAATTTTAGTTCTGCTTTTCAGGGTCGAATTCGGACTTGATAAGGCCCTAAGCTGTTTGAGATACTGACCTACAATATCACACTACTTATACTGACCATTAATATCACACATTTTATACTGACCAATAATATCACACATCTTATACTGAACAATAATATCACACATCTTATACTGACCAACATATCATTATATATACTGACAATATATCACACATCTTATACTGACCAACAATATCGCACATCTTATACTCAATACACACATCTTATACTGACAAACAATATCACACATCTTATACTGACAAACAATGTAACAAATTGTATTTACATATCTATCCCAAGCTGTATCCGTGACACGTAGTGCACTGTCAATAGCTATTATAGATCCTAGATTAGTGACATAGATCTTGTCTTTGCCCCTCCTCATTAAATTGTATTTCTATTCTATCAAGGTAGCGCTAAAACCGAATGAGAAATTGTTTACTGAAAAACTTAAACAGGGGTAACAACTCTGTTTTTTTTCAAAGAGTTTTTTAATGAATTGTCTACCTTCATAACATCTATTATTTGACGAGTAATGGGATTTGCTGGATAACAAAAGCCCGTGGGCGGTTCACGGGCAACTGTGAACAACTTTAATTATACTGAATTCTCACCAATATCCTGAAAGTGGGATAAAGGTTTTTAAAAAGCTAAACCGGAAGATACGAATTTAAAGTAAAAAAAGTCATAAATACTATTAGTTTAACTATTTTTACAGCTAAATGTGTCAATGATATATCAAAAAAATTATCCTAAAATAAGATTTTACCTATATTCTTTTTACTTTTTTTTTCCTTTTTTTTTTATTACGCTTTTATTGCCAGCATGCTATAGTGTTTACCACACCAGTATTGTTGGTTGAGCTGATGCATGCCTGCCTACAGAGCGGCGGGTGAGTGTGCCCGCTATCATCTGGCGGGATGGCAGAAAGAGGGTTTTAAGATTTTCCCGAAATGGCCAGACCAGCAGGGTGTGTACTGCCGATCTGCAAGAATGGCAAGGCAAGGGTTATTTCCTGCCACTCGGACAGAGGGTGTAATGTGCCTGTACCCTCAGCCTGAATTGGCAGGCCGCGCTGTGCTGAGTGGGACAGAGTGGAAGGGTGTTCGACCACATCCGTCACCACCGTGCTGTGAAAACTACGGTCCGGATAGTCCTCATTGACCACAGTACCACCACCCTCGCAATTTTTTTTCGTCCTGACCCCGATCTTATCCCCGTAGACCATGGTATGTTCTTAGACCAGGACTAGCAATAACCACGTCTCGGTAAAAACCTTATTGACAATGGTGCCGCCACATATACAAACACGCAAGCGCACAAAAGATACAAACTAAAAAAAAAAAATTTATAAGGATGAGCAACTGTCTTAGAAGACAAATACAAATTATAAATATAATCACATATAAACACTTATTTGGTTTTTCTGTTGCACTTTTAGCTACATTAGTTTAATATAGCTGTGCCATATATATATATATATATATATATATATATATATATATATATATATGTTACGTTTAGAATTTACCCCCACCCCATCAGTTGACCATGGAATTTAACGCAAGGTCATGGACATGTTACGTCAAGACTTAACCCCTTCAATGCCATCACACGCACTGTTCTCCACCTTCCCCGCCAACGTAACGTCTAGAATTTAACCCCGTTAATACAGCACAAGTCGGGTCCAATCCCAACGCACACTTCCTGCCAGTGATGATGACCATCATGGAGTGGATGGAATGAAAATGACCCCTTCCACCTCCCCGCCAGTTACGAATACCTGCACCAGCAGTACTAATTCTAACGCCCCACCCACGAGTGACCATGACTCAACGTTGTTACGTTAGCATCTACTCCCCCCCTTTCACCTCCCCGCCCAGTAGCACGGTTTATAAAGACGCCATACCCCTTCCAGCCTTTATAAAGACGACCCAGAAGGTTTTTCAAGAGTCGCCCTGAACTAGAGCAGTCAGTCGGGCCAGTAAATTTAGAGAATCTGTAGATGATTTAGAGTAGACTTATAGCTAGACGTGTAAAATATTGCTTCACTAAGAGTTGTATCATAGTGCCAAACACAGGAAACAGTTCTGCAATGATTTACCAGGACACAATCTGATTGCAATTGGCAAATCTGGCAGCAAAGAAATACAGGTGGATGTCCCTCTGGATGCGAAGAAATGAAGGGCTGTATAGGTGGGAACGGATCCAGCAGGAATGGATGAGGAATCACCCAGATCATGACAAAAACGACCCCTATTATAATATTCCCAGACACGCTCAAAATATTATCTCCAGACTCAGAACTGGGCACAACAGACTAAGACAACACATGTTCCGAAGTGAGGACTACCCATGTGGGATGTCTCCAGAGAATGCAGAACATGTTCTCCAAACATGCCCTTTACACACACAGTTCGCAACAGGTTCTGGCACAGAGACCTCCTTCAATCAAAAACTTTATGGGAGCGAGACGGACCTGGATGCCAGTGCAGTTCATCATAACTATAGGCCTGGTCGTTTGAAATCCTCCATACTCATATATCGAGAACACAGAAGAAGAAGAAGAAGTGTCATAGTGTATTAAATAAGTAGTGTACGCTCCTCTGAGTTGTGTTATTTATACATTAGCATCTATACCAGTTAAGAGTTACAGTTGAATATTTGGTGATAAGATACCAATCACCTGACGAGCCTGTTTCAATTTGTTTACAGAATATATACAACAATTCTGACTGCCACACTATATATATATATATATATATATATATATATATATATATATATATATATATATATATATATATATTTATTTATTTATTTATTTATTTATATGTGTGTGTGTGTAAGCATGAATGGTTCTGTCCCTAGTTATAACCCCTTGTTTGTGTGAATAATTTCCTTTGTTTTGTGGTGTTTGTTTATGATTATAAGTGACCTTAAAGTTTAGGCATGAGATCAAACATGAAACTTAGCGTAAGCATTCTGAGAGTAAAATACTTTAACCCACGGGTATAGAGAGGCAGCTAAGGTCAGACCGTTGTTGTGAAGGAGATAACCGTGGAGATAGATGGTTGATTGGTCTTTGTTGGTTATATGAATCGTATTATTTTATATGTGATGTTGTATGGGTTTTATTAATACCATTCTGATATCTCACTGGTCTTATGAACGTCGGATACGACTTTAAACAAACATATACATACATATATATCTCCAAACTTAACATAAATTCAGAATTTAAAAAAAAAAAAAGAAAATATATTCTAAAAGAAATAGGTTAACGGGTGATTATTGATATGTTAAGCTAATCGATATCCAAAATTACTATTCCGATGAGGCTCTCATTGAGAGCCTCACGGTGCTGTATTTCATTCAATCCCACCCGTGCCACTAGTTTCACCACTCAGATACCAGCTGAAAGAACATAATCTCATAACAACATGTTTTAACTAGCTACAAACACTGTCTGTACAGTTAGATGAAAAACAAAATAAATCATCAATTTATATTAAGATAAATGAACAAGACAAATTATTTCGGAACAAATGAATCAGCAAATTGATATTTAAAAAAAAGAAAGCAGCGAAATTTATATTCAAAAAATAAACTTCAGATTGATATTTAACTAAATAAAGACACATTAAGTACAAGTTTTAAGGCATAAGTGTTGAAGTTTTATTTTGGAAAATAGACAATTTACCACAGCCGATCCATGACATATCTCTTTAAACGCAGCTATCATATTGCTGTTACAACCAGTATAGGGCAAAGCCGCATCAAATAGTCCAGCGTATTTGCTTGGCTCTCTAGTCCTATTTTGTCCCTGGTTAGCCTCGGCTAGACACTGTTTGATCCATGTGTAAAAAAGGCAACGTAATTCACCCCATTTATTCAAATCTACCTCAGAATCCTGACCAAACACCTGGGATTACAACATGTCTTCACAAGCGTTATATTTCGAGGCCATGGTTTATCTATTCTCTGCTTGCTTGGTTACTTATCTTATTTATTGAAGTAATAAAGGAATAAAATGCCAACCCCGTGCTATACTCTCTGCTCCTCAACCCCTTTAAAAAAAAATAAAAAAAAAATAATAATCATCGTCTTCTTCTGGCTTGCAAAAGTTGTGTGAATAATGTCTTAAATACGTTTTTCTGTTCAAAACAATCATTTCCTATAGTATTACAAATTATTATTTAAATGATGACTGCATGATTTATAAATATTATAATGCTTACTGACTTAATACAAATTATCTAAATGCTTAACTGCGTCAGTTCCGTATTTTAAAATCTCCCTCCCTAACACCAATTATCTTTATACTTTTCATTTTCCTGTTATACCATATTTTTTTCTGTCTTAATACGATTTATTTTAATTGCTTTATATATTCTATTCATTTAACTGTAATGTGACTGTCTGAATATCAGTTTTCCTGACTTCATAACAATGTGTCGTCGTTTAATAATGTTTTATAATAATCAATAATAATCACCATTTAAATCAGTGAATGTATCGATCTATTGATCAAATAGTAAACGTTACCCTAAGTGAGTATTGGTATGGCTCATATAGCCAACTCAAGATCAAACAACCATCTATCTCCACGGTTATTCAACTAAAATACCTTTTCACCTGTAGATGTTATTTAAACAATCAAGTCAACAAGCACGGACTCTTGAATATTTGCAGTCGTTGTTTCAAATGGTTAAAAATACTTAAAAAATAATTTTAGACTAATTTTGTAAGCAAATCAATTTACGATTAAGACTTAATTATTTAACTAAACCTTTTGCAAGAAAAAGAAAGGGAAATAACTGCACGAATTGAAGCCCTTTAGTTTGACAACTGCTGTTAAAATATATTCTTTAATGGCAATTAGAAAATAGCATTTATTTGAAAACAAATAAAATAGCATTTATTTGAAAACATAGATAAATATCCAGATAGTTAGAACATAAACATGTCCTAAATAAATAAATATCTATAGCGTACTTCCGATGCACAGCAGTTGTCATTAAGCCCTCTAACCACGTCAAGGTAGGCTTCAGGTAGAGGAAATAGAGTTATAACAATAAAGAAAAAGGTTAGCTATTCATTTTAACACATCCTTAATAAACGAAGAAGTCACGCATATTATCTAACGTCCATAACAAGTTTTTTCTGGTCGCTGTAATTACGAAAAGTATATGAAATTTCGTTTTCAAACGGTCTATCTATTTTATCGCCAAGTCTTTGGGCATGTCGCAAGGATAAATGGTTGCCAATGAATATTCATTTTCTATATTTTCTATAACAAATTTTATGTTTTTCACACACTTTTGTATACTTCCCTGTTGTTCTTTACCGCTTTAAATCCAATGACGTAATTAAAAGATACAAAGAAATAGAATTTCGAAAGATAATAAATTTTCACGAGTTGTTAAATAGTTTAATAGCTTCTCTATATTTCTATTAAATGTGTCGATAGTTGGAGCAAGTCGTTCATTAAAATAAGAAATATCCGACCCACTTTTTGTTGGCTCAAAAATATGTTTATTGTAAATGTGACTTACGGATATCGATATTTTAACAATTTCTTTATTGTTATAACTCATTATATGACACATCTATAAAATGAATGACTACGCAATCTTATATAGGCAGGGAAAAAGGAAACCGCGCATTGTTAGAATGGAACTAAAAAAAAACTTATCGTCGTAATGTCAAGTTACGTATGTGTGCTGTATCCAAGGACGCTAAGCTAAACTATGTACGTAAGGAGGCATTTATAATGACGTTTTTGCAATTATACAGACTTATATTTTTTTCATATCACTATGCCTAGGTTTATCTATTGTTATCGTATATAACATTAAAAGCCCGATGTGTAGGTACGTTTAGCGACCTACGGCAAAGGTATATTTTGGGCCCCATGCTAACAGCTATATAGACCACCGCTTGCGAACATTGTATCCTTAATAATCTTGTAAAACTAGACACCCTCTTTCCTTCCCCCCCCCACGACAGACAAAGACCACACTACTGTTCATTTTACCACTGTTCATATTACTGTTCATATTACTGTTCATATTACTGTTCATATTACTGCACATATTACTGCATTATTACTGCACACATTACTGTTCATATTACTGTTCTTATTATTGTTCATATTACTGTTCTTATTACTGTCATATTACTGCACATATTACTGTTCATATTACTGTTCTTATTACTGTTCATATTACTGTTCTTATTACTGTTCATATTACTGTTCTTATTACTGTTCATATTACTGTTCTTATTACTGTTATCTTATTGTAGCTGTCAAAAAAAAAAACTAAATAAAAAACGGTTCGCATTGCATCGATACATTTAGATAAGTACGTTAATTTTAAAATCTAATATATAATAATAGCGGTCTAAAGTCTGCGTTAAAACGAAAGTTCAGAATTAAGAATACAACATGACACCACTGTATTCCAGTTTTTAAAAAAGTATCCTATGCAATGGTTTTGCAGGGTGCAGCTAGTTGTAATATAATAATATATAAAAAAACATTTTTCAGAAAATCAGATTACCCAGAAAGACTGCACAGAAAAATACTGGGCACCTGCCAATATAGGACTACCTTGGGGTCACCTCATTCCCCCCACCCCTTAACCTCCCAATGTTGCCTCCCAATGTTAAACAACAAAATTGTGTGTCGAGACACATTCATCGGTTCGCAAAAGTTTGTGGGGGGGGAATGTGACGTAAACTTGGGGAATCCATTTAGATAACCATTGAGAACCGTTGAGATACAGCCACTCTTGCGACGTGTGGCTATTAATAGTGCACATACCTACAGACGCCCGAGAAGGCCCTCATCTCGCGAATGGCCGAAATTGGAGAGAGAGTCCCACCGAATCACGTGGTCAATTTATCCTCCTCAAAGCTTTAGGTAAAACCTTGATGCTGAAGTCCCTCCCTTGATGAAACATGCAACAGGCTCCTGCAAGGATTTGGAAACCAGAACAGTTGTCAGATGCTCCCAACCTCGGATGGAACATCGCTGTCTGATGTACTTCTAATGTATTTAATTACATACAATGAACGTAGACCCTATGAATTTTAGAAAGGTGACAGAAGAACCCCGGTTTTCCGATTTTGTCAGGGGCCTCGATTTTCTGGCTGCGGCCCTGTATGTAACTCCGCAATACTAGGTACAACCCGATAACATATTCGGGGGGGGGGGGGGGCTATCCATATAACAAAAATATGCTTTACAATAACTCAGTGGCGTACCCAGGGATTGAGGGGGGAGGAGGCTTGGCCTCGTTGGGGGCCCCTTCATTTTGACATTCGACATCATGGCATGAGATAATACACTTTATAAATTTATGTCTAAATTCAAATTGGTACAGTATATCAGTAAACTAAACAAAAAATAATCATTAAGACTCTTTTGACGAATAATATCGTTGTTAATTGGCGAGATAATGCACAAGTGACAAAGCTCACGACCTGTTTTCTGTGTAACAAAGGCATCTATAACTTCATCTAGATCAATGCTGTCTAGTATTTTTTACTCCAGTGTCAGTAAAGCCATGCTACTTAGTCTTTCTTGAATCACTGTGCTCCTGAGATATTATTTGATTTTGAGAATGATCTCTCATATGATGCAATGGAAGAGACCTGAGTAAGCAGTATTCGGATGGAGGTTGCATTGTTTGAGCACACATCATTACCATATGAAGCCAGCTTTCTCAATTGGTGATTGGGTATAGGTTTGTTGATGAAAAGTGCTCATGCATCAATGACATCATTGAACAAGCGATTTGCCTGTATTTCATCATACAAACAGGAAAAAGTAACTCAGTTTTTACTCAGCGTGTCATCATCTATAGACTCCAAAAGTTGTCTTGGTTCAAGAAGAAACCCAAAGGTGTCCACGTAGTTTTCCATCCTCTGGAATATGTCCTTTATCTGTCCTTTGCGAAGTCTGTCTAGCACTTATGTCGCAACACGTTTGAATTGCAGTTCTATTGACAGTCCTACATCAGAACTCAACTCCCCATCGAGTCTTTTCTTTCTTCTGGTTGTATCGCTTATAGGAAATTCATAGCATTCACTGCCTTCTTTTGCTCTTTCGATGGATTTGGTGATCAGTTTCGTCCATTTCTCATCATTTTGAAGAAAGCATAAATGGGTTCTAATCTCTTCAGCAGCTTCCCGTATGTGCAGTCCAGACTTTTATAGTTTCTTCTGATCTATATTGATTGGGCGCAGGAGATTTCGCCAGAATTCGAGATACTCAAAAATTCGTAATTTTCCACTGCATGAAGAAGATTATGTGCACTACTTCTAGTGTCCATTCTTTCAGTTGTTGATTCTGAAAGTCTAGCTCTTCAACAGCTTGATGATTTTGTCTAGATGCAGGGAAACTGACGACGTAGCTTCTTCTCTTGAGGACCACATTGTACTATTCTCCTTTTTTAGACTTCCGGCTCCAGCTTCTTTCAGTTTTTACTCAGCGTGTCATCATCTATAGACTCCAAAAGTTGTCTTGGTTCAAGTTGTCTTGGTTTAAAAAAAAGTTGAACATTTCATGTACAGTTCCAAAAAAAAAAAAAAATTACCTTTGCTGGATCTATCTCAGCAGAATGAAGAGCTGCTAAGTTGAGAAAGTGATTATCACAGTTCAGAAATGTTACCTTTGGATTTATGCCTAAGAGACGTTTCTGCAGGCCAGACAGACGGTCACTCTTTGTGGCTGCGTTATTATAGGTTTGACCTCTGCACAGATCAAAGTCCAGTCCTATGTCTTTAAGAGTTTTCAGAACAAGTTCTTCATAATCTTGTGCATCTAGCTTCACAATTTCAAAGTAACCAAGGAATGACTCTTTTATTTCGAAATTATCGATATCCAAGTAACGAACTATAAGGGATACTTGTTCTTGGTGATAAACATCTGGAGTGGAATTAAGCATCAGAGAAATGTAAAAACTTGCATGACTTTACCAACAATTTATTCCCTAACTTTATTGCCCATCAAGTTTATGAACTCATTTTGAATTTTTGATGACAAATAATGTGTCTTTTCGGATTCAATTCAATTTGAGTGGTGTTTCGTATCTTCATCAGATTCTGCAAGAAATTTCAAAGTTTATAGGAAGTTCCCAGCACTGGGAGAATCCATTTTTTCTTTGTGACCAAGTAAGCTTGAGTTGGTTTTTGCTAAGTACTTGACAGCTGCTGCTACATGCTTCAGAATTTCTCTCCAATACTGCTGATTTGCATTAAGCCTTTATTCTTCTAACTTCCACTTCAAAAAGCGTGTCTGTAGTGAACTCTTTCTACATGTTCTTTCAGTCTCTCAGGTTTCTTCCATTTGGTGAAACCAACTCCACGTTTGCTCAATGCATTAGATGTCTTTTCAGATGCCTCAGAAAAAAAGTATACATGCAAAACAAAACAGACATTCCAAGTGGGGAGAGAAGAGAAACCAAGATCGGTTGCAAATTTCTCCTGTTTGTGAACCATGATGATATATTGACAGTTTTAATACACTTTTTACCAGTTTTTACACGCGTAAAGTTTGAAATCCTTAATCTGTGTGGAATACATGCAATAGTGCCACTAATTTATATAACAATGTGAATAGCAAGATTACATGGCGGTGGCGTAATATTTTTTTAATGTAAACAAAAATTGGGAAACTCCTTTGGGGGCCCCCTTAAGCTGGGGCCCGGGGGACATAAGGACTTTCGAATTTAATTGGATCCCCCTCCCCTAGTTACGCCACTGCTATTAGGAGTTAGTATGATCGGGAGGGGCAGTTGATGGAGATTGTCAGTGTCCCAATATTAAACTTTTTTTGATACAATACAAATATTTTTTATTTTAAGTGACAGTCTCAAATTAGTAAATGCTTTTGAACAAAATACATGTAAATCATTCTCCACTTTAAGTGACAGTCTCAAATTAGTAAATGCTTTTGAACAAAATACATGTAAATCATTCTCCATCACTAACTGCTCTGTTTAGCATAAAAGTTAATAACATAGATTTAAGTGGAGAAACCCAGATACAGCTACCAAAACAGGACGTCACAAAAATTCACATCGAGGCTTCAGTGGTTGAATTTCTTCTTTAATTAGAAAATGGCCGACATGGAAGCATTGGATGCAATGGGTGACGAGATGCCCGAGGAAAATGGCCATAATTCTGGTTTGATTGACGAAGATGAAGAAAATGATAATATGCACATGCATGACCACACAGTTGATGATATGAGTGTTCATCATGATATGGGTATGGGGCACGAAGAAGAAGATGACATGGGTATGGGTGGTAGTATGATGTCTATGGGAATGGGCAATGAAATGATGATGGCTATGGGTTCCGACAGTTCTACAGAAATGGATATGAGTATGATGGATGGTATGTCGAATGATTACAGTAAGTTTAGCAGATTTCCTGGCCCACGGGGACGTGGTAATTTTGTTGGACCAAGAGGACCTGGTGTACCTAGAGGGTAAGGCTTTAACTTAAATTTCTATCAACTTCTAGTATTTTATGACTTAGGTGTTCTTCAATCATTTTTATTTCTTTACCTTTTGAAATATGACATGCACCATACTAATACAAAAAAACTCATGATAATTGTTTACGACAGTCCGCCCATGAGATAAATAATTCTTTTATATCTTAATGTAAAGGTCTTAGTGTGTATCAAATGAAATAGACAGTAAAATTGATCGCAAATGATTCTAAGTTACTTAAAAAAAATATTTTCTTTGATGCCAATCAATTGAAAAAACAAAACAAATAAGAGTCCCCCCCACCGCCCAGGTCTGGCGATATATTGTCCTTTAATCTGTGTGGAAGGTATTTTCTGGTGATAATCATCCTTCGGCACACAATCAGCTGATGATTTCAACATATTGCATTATAGCAAATCATTGTTAATCGAGGTAGCGTTAAACAAGGTCTGACTTATATGCATTCTCTCTGTATCTTATTAATAATTAGAGCTGCTGTTAGATTTTTTTAAATTGAGGGTAATCCATAAGCATATTAGGCTAATGTTAAGGACACAGCTAATACATATTTTAAATTTAATCAAAATTAACATAAGTGTAATGTTTAATCAACACAATTTTATTCAATTAAGATTGTCATTAAATTACAGTGGTAGCCAAATGCAGCTCTTCAGTAAGTTTTGTGCGGCTCCTAAAGAGCAAATTTGTTTTGTTTTATTACTTTTGTTCACTAAATATTGTGACTGTTGTGCGGTTCTTTATTATTTATAGTATTTTTATCATGTGACCCCTTTTTACCCCTTTTATTAGATCCTATTCTAAAAGAATACATTATAAGTTAGTTTTGAATATGGCTGAATTCTCTAAAATTCTTACAGCTGTATTATACTAAGAATATGTGTTTATCAAATTATTAATACTAATTATCTAATAATACAGACTGGTCAATTTAATCTCATGTCAGCTCATTTCATGCCTTTTCCTTCTTAAAAATAAATAATATAGCCAGAAAGTAATCGTTCACATTTTATTAATACTTTTATTCTTGATTTTTACCCCTCCCCTACCTGATCGTATCTGACACACTTCACATCCCACCCAGAAATAACAATAATAAATTAAAAATTAACACATTTAGGTGGTGCATTAAACAAGTTAATCATAAGCCTGTTTCAATGCGCCTAATTATTATAATATGTATACTAGCTGTACCCGGCCACACGTTGCCGTTGCTAAGCCCTATGTAATGTAATAGTAAGTAATGAGAAAGCCCTTGTTTCTAATTCTGTTTATTGAAAAAAAACTTTTTAGAAAATAAATTATCAATTATTTAAAACTATAAACAAAGGAAAATGTATTCTATCTGCTAAACTACGTTTTCTAAATTTGTTATGTTTATTAATGCAGTGCTTTTGGATGTACTTTCGGATTGATGATTAATAGCGTGAATCCTGTTTACATGTTTGACAAAAAAATTACCGATGAAATAATAATTTACAAACTAAAGTAAAAAGAAATATTTTTTACAATACTGTTTGTTAATTAGAAAAAAATACTGTCGAACTATTAGTTTGCACTTGTCAATATTTTTTTTAAAACAAATACTGACAATATATAAGTTAGCACTCTGTGACTTTTGAATTACCTCCAGTGGTTTAAAAAAAAAGTAAAGTGAAAGAAATAAATAATTTTACCAAACCGATCAATTAAATATTATTTTTAAATATTATAGATGTGATGTCCATATAAAATATATATATCAAGTAATTTTCTGCAATTTTGTGTGTAAATTTTAAGGCAATTGGTGAAGAACTTTCGGAGTTATGATTAATAGCGTGAATCCTGTTTACATATTTATTTATATAGATTAATTATTTTTATAGCATTTATGATTAATGCCATTGCTAAGTCAATAAGTAGAATCCAGATGATTCATTAGATATAAGCTAACTATGGTCTACCATGCTCTGCCTGTCAAGCTTTTTGATCTGGACATCACTCTACTCTTCTCCGCTTGTTAGGACAGGCTTTATTAGTTAAATTTAGGGGTGCACAATCTTTTCATTCCTGACAGCTGCATTGAATGTTCCATTCTATTTAGAACGGCAGCCGGACTAATCTATATAGACATATTATTAAAGAAATATGGATTTTTTCCCCACTGCTCTCATTTACATCTCATATGGAGCAGGTTATACACCTCTGGTTTAATTGGTCAACCATTATTTAATCATTACCATGTTGCTGTTTAAAAAAAAAACAAGATTGTGGAAAGTTGAGGAAATATTAAATTTATTAGTGAGTTTAGTAACATAGGTTTTTAATGCTTTGCTAACAACCTAAGACTTAGGTTGAAGTTGTCATCTAGATCAGTGGGATACAGACTTCATATTGTTATTGATGTTAGAGCCTTTGTAACTTCAGTTACTTATCTTCTGTTGTGTGTCCATGGCCATTGCAGACCTTGCATTGGTTCAAACATTAAAACTTACTGCAAAACAGTCCCCGTGGACGATGGGGGTCACATGTTCAATACACAATCAAGAGATATATATTTTATTGTCAGTGACATGTTAACATAAAAATTTAGTAACTCAAGCTCTCTGATGGTACACAAAATCTGAAGGCTATTACTGACTTTTTAATAATCATTGAACACAGGTGTTTTGTTACTAGTTATAAAATTTGCAATCTAATAATATAATAGCGATTTGGGGTTCTGCGTTAAATCGAAGGTAAAGAATTAATACAACAGTATTCCAGTTTAAAATACAATCGTGAAAAAATCGGATCTGCCCAAAACCAAAAATAACCTAGCCTACCGATCAAGCCTAAGAGGATATAATTCTATGCAAAGGTTTTGCAGGGTGCAGCTAGTAAAATAAATAATACTAGCTTTAGTCTCAAAATGTGTGAATTTTTTGTTAGTTTTACTTAAAAAAGATATTTTTTGTGTGTGTTTTTATCAATTTAAGGGTAAGTATTTTACCTCTTTGATGTTGTAAAACATAATAAAAGTTAAGCATCTTACTAAATCATTTTATTCTTCAACAGTAGTATCTCAACATGACATAATTTCAACAGAATATAACAGATTTCTGGAGTTTAAAAAATTCAACCATGAATTAAATATTGATATAGTCTAAATGCAATTAATTAAAGAATAAAAAATGTCAACCAATGTAGATTTTTGGAATGGGCGGTCATGCGTTGTAGAGCGCTGGACTGTCAACCATAGAGGTTATGGGTTGGAAACATAGTAAGAACCTTGGGAAAGTCCCCAAGTATTCCCAGCTTTAAATAGGTACCTAACTTTAAGTTGGAGGAGTAAAAGCAGCAACAAAAATTAAGCCCAAACTATAACCAAGATATTTAAGAAAAATTTGTTAAGCTTTGATATATATATATATATATCAATGGTTCTCATTATTTTGCCTTTGCAACCTTCTTAGCGACCCTACCTGTAAGAATAAAAAGATAAAAGAAAGAAGAAAAAAAACTAATTGTATATCTATACATGATGAAGTGATTATTAAAAGTTTTGGCTATGGGTGCCACCCACACTTTGATATATAATTTCACATTCTCCTTGTTAGCTTCTTTACTAATGAATTTTTTATCTAATAATTTATTATCACATACTTTATAATTCTGAAAAATTTGTTTAATTTGTGAATACAATTTTTTTTTAATTACATATATTCAGCAAATTTAACCAGTTACTTACAGCCAAAGTCTATTTTTATAAAACTCCAACTATTTTGACAACTTGTAAATAAGGGCACCATGCACATTAGAACAACAAAATATTATTAAAATATAGCATTGAGAAAGAAGAGTAAACATCTGGATCTTCATGACACCTTAGGACAAGAACAAAGTTCATGGATGGCATAAAGATGAGGGGGAAAGAACGCCAAGGATAGAATTCCAAAGTAGCCGTCAGATTCTTAGTTGAAATTTCTATTAGTGAATGTTAGGATTATACATTGTTTGTGTTTTAGGGAAGGTGGGGTGAGGGGAAGTTGTTTTGAAATGACTACTTGAAAAACATATGATTGTTTTGATATTTATGTTAAATTAACATAATCACTGATTTTAAAATTTCAGTATGCCACCATTTGGAAGACCACCAATAAATAGATTTGGTGGACCAAGGGGACCAATGGGTATGAGAGGACCCCCAATGGGTATGCGAGGGCCACCCGGCATGAGGGGTCCACCACGAGGTCCACCTTTTGGGAGACCTCCTTTTGATCCTAACTATGGTCCACCAGGAATGGGGCCTAATCAAGGAATGCGAGGGCCTGGCATGAATGGACCTATGATGGGAGGACCTCCAGGAATGGGACCGAGTGGACCTGGCATGGGACCTAATATGGGACCCAGTGGACCTGGAATGGGCCCTGCAGGTATGCCACCAGGTATGGGTCCACAAGGAATGGTAAGCACATTGTTTCATTTTTAGTAGTTTTGTTTAGTATAGGCTTTATAAATCAGCAGAAACACCTAACATTAAATTGTGTTAAGTAGAATACCTACAAATTCCTCTTATGTAATGAATAATGCTTGAAAATAGTTTGACAAGTATTGAAAAATTATTTTTCAAGGCAAAACTACCAGCTATTAATTTTTTTTTATTATTTAAATATAAAATGCTTTATTTGATTTTCAGAGTATGAATAATAATAAAGTAAGTTGTTACAAATTGCTGAATTAGTAATAATAATTTGACTTTTTTTCATGCTCATGATTTTTTTCATTTTCAAATGTTATATAAATTTAAAATTCCTATTGGTTATTAAAATTTCTTAAATTGATATAGTATAAACTTAATAATCTGACTTCTCTTTAAATGCACTGTAGTGTTTAGAAAATAAGTCTGCAAATTTTGTAATGTCTAGAAATAAATTTATATTATATTTATAATTGACATCTTATTGAAAGCAACAAATTTTTACAGTAAATTACTTTTTATTGATCGAACCTTATAATGAGGCTGCTGATTTAGTTTGGAGAAAATTTTTAGGTTTTTCTCCATTAGCACTCATGTTGAGCTTATTGATAAATTAAATTCAAATATTCCAATTAAATGTTTGAAGCATGGCAGGCTATGTGGTATTATTCAAATCTAAACTGCCAGTGATTATAAACCTATTTTAATTTATTTATGTTAATAGGCAGTAGATGAATTAATCTCCATAGTGAGGAGTCCTTTTTTGTATTTAGTTTTGGCTCATAGATTTTAAAATTTTCTATAGATTATTAGTAAAAGATAGCTGATACCTTTAAAATAAAAGAAAAAGGTTTTCGCATATTCATTAAGTGATAAAATTTAATATAAAAATTATACTATTGCAGAGACCCATGATGCCACCATCATTTCCTCCACCAAATTTTTCAATGCCACCTCCAGGATTTTCAAATGGAATGCCTCCTGGCATGATGAACATGCCACCTCCTATGCAGCAGCCTCCTCTTGATCCTACAACGCAAGATATTTGGATTGAAACAAAATCACCTGAGGGCAAAGTATGTAAATAAATAATTATATGATTTAATACATATTAGCTTTTCTGATATTTTTTTTATGTGTGCAACTATTTTTTCCATTGCTATGGACCTAAGGGGACTGACATTCATTTCAATTTTATTTCATGGAGAGAGCCCTCAGATTTCTTAAGCTTCCCTGCTATTCTATCAGTGTTGCTGTCAAGATCTTTCTCATCCCTCCACATTCTCCCATAATTTGATTTCTAGGTTCATGGTCATACCATGTATTTGGGTCATATTGCATATGTGCCAGGGAAAGTATGCTGCGGCTCTGTTTTGGCCATCATTATGATCTTTTTTTATTATCGGAAATATTACTGAAAAATTAGTCAAATTATTTTCATTATTGTTGTCTGATACTTAAAATAAAAAAAAAAATTTTAATAATTGTTTTTTCATTATTATGACTTGACCTAAATATTCCTCATTTATAATTTAGTTTTCATGGGTGAAAATAAAATGGTTCTCAATTTTTTCAGACATATTACTACAGTGCTCGTACTAGAGAAGCAGCTTGGACAAAGCCAGAAAATGCAAGAATCGTTACTCAGTCAGAATGGGAATCTTATCAGACCAGCCAGGCTCATGCCCAAGGAGGAGTTCTTCCTTTTGGTTCAGGTGGTACCTCCACAGCAGCCCAGACTGCTGTTGCTCAAGGTAATAATTTATGCATGAAATAGTCATTCTAAGTAAAAACAAAATAGGTGAAAGCTAATAGTATTTTGAAATATTTGAAGCACTAATATTGATTTAATGAACTATTAAAAATTTCAGTTTTGTGGACTATTATTGGCCATTTAGAAAAATCTTGCATTTCAGAACCCATACAATTTTTATTGTGTTATTGCTTTCAACATAAGTTTTTTTTAATGGATTTGTACATAATTTGTGGGATCATACATGCTTTATTTTTGTCACAATCATGCTGCTTAAAAAATTGAAGCCAAACCAAATATTGACTTTGACTATTTTCCTCTGAAGCTTCTAGCTTACTCATCTGTAACCATTTTTGTATTACTGATGCTCAAAACATACTAGAAAAATGAATTTTCCTCATATATATACATAAAAAGTAATGTTCTGATGACTGAATTCTTCTTTTCTTACCGTTCTTTTTATTTCAAAGTTGTATCAGACACTAATGTGTTTAGGTTTGGCATTTAATTCTGAATTTGACAGTAATTACATTTCTTATGTTTTAAGTGTCGTATAATTAAAATATTGATAATTTTTGACAGTCAATACAATTTCCTTTTTTAACAAATGCCATTTGCTTATTTGTAATTATGTCCAGTGATGAGGACTGGGAGTCTGATACTTGTATTGCAGGAATAAATGCCCAAAACACTTCAGTACAGCAATGCAATAAATTACTTTTTTGTGGTATTTTACTTGTATCAAGTTTTGCTGAGTGCTTTATTTAATTAATTTTGTTCTTATACTGATTTAAACAATAATTTTTCATTCCTTCACTTCTATTTAATATTCATTTAAACTTTTATTTCAGTACTTCAAAACTATCTTACTAAAAATTTTTGTTGTATAACTCTTTTTTAGCCCAGGCAGCATCTCAGCAATTACAGAACACCCTTCCTGACCAATCACCTACTTCAAATGCAGGTAATGTAGAATTTATAATTATATTTAAAAAAAAATCTATGAATCACTTATAATTAAAGTTCTAGACAAAATATTTTTCAACAAATGTGTCTAGGCAAAAGATTTACTTTAAGTACAATAGGGCTAAAATGTACACAAGCATTTAAGTTAAATCTGACGGGAAAAAAAGTTTTTTTTTAATCTTTGGTTTTGATATGAAATAAACCCCTAAGATTTATTGCATCTCAATTAAGCTCCATTATTTATATTTTTTTTATTCATTTTTTCTTTATTAAGATTTGATTGGTTTGTTGATGCAATGGGGTGTACATTTCAGCAATATTTTTCTAAAGTCTTAATGTGTTGTGAAAAAACCTATAATTTCTTGTCTAGTAATTATTCTTACTCAAAAATTTTGCTCAAGCCCAAAAAGTCTCTAATTGCAGGGTATGTCTAGTTTTCCCCTTAGTAACCAGTGGGTTGGCTCCAACTGAATCTCTTGTTTGTTTTTCTATTATTTCTTTACTTTTTTTTTCACTAAATTTTTGTACATTAAAAAAATGTTGCGGCTAATTAGTGTATTTTTTACTTAATATAAATGGGTTGAGGCTCATTAATTTTTTTTTTTAGTAAGAAAGTATTTTTTTTTTTTACAATTAAAGCAAAGAGACTAAAAAGTTCATTCATTGAAATAAAAAAACCCATACAAATTTGGATTTTGTAATCTAATGTTAAAAAACTAATATAATATTATTCACTCAATATTTATTTACTTTTGGTGGTTGCTCACAAATATTTTAGTTTTTTTTTTACAAAATATTTTAAATTATTATTTTACTATAGGTGCTCCACAGACTTTCAATCCTGGTTTATTGCCACCTGGGTTTACTAATCCATTCATGCAACACTCAATGTCAGGTTTAAATACATCGGGAAACATGGATACTTCTTTGCAAAAAGATGGAACTTTACAAAAGCTGCCTTCAGCACAGGTAACAAATACACAGCTTGCAAAGTTTCAGATATTTTTCTAGCTTTTGCTTGTCAACAAAATAATTATGTATTTTAAATTATGTTTATTAAATGTCATTCAATACAAATAGAAAGTGTTCACATGAAATGCACATTAGTTATTTTTAAAAGTTTAGATTACAGACAATGTAAATAATTTATTTTAATTTTATGATTAGTACCCACCAAAACCACCAGAAGTTAGTGAGTGGTCAGAGCACAAAAATACTGATGGAAAGAGTTATTATTATAATTCTCGTACATCAGAGTCTGTTTGGGAAAAGCCACTTATTCTGAAAGAATGGGAAGGTATAATGTTTTTTAAATTTATATAAAATTTGCTTTGTTAAAATACTAATTCTATATGTTCCAACATCTGTTGTATGTATGTTTATTTATAATTGTTCAAAAATTTAGTTAGACAAAGAGCCTACATTAGAACATAAGTATTCTGTACTAAAAAAAATCATACACTTTTTTTTATATTTCTAAAATGGATATTATTAACATAAACTCTTTAGTTTATGGATAGATTAAAAATGTTGGAGCATGCATTCTTACAAATTTGTAACATTTGAAAAAAAATCAGCTAAACTTGAGCAGCTGCAGAATACAGGCACTCCGCAAGTATCTCAACAAACTCAACAGCGACAAGCAGAAGTGACTAAAGTTGAAGCTGCTGAAAGTTCTGAAGAGTCTGAAAAAGAGGATGAAGAGGTATCTTATAACAAATTATAACTTTTTCCCATTTTTTATTGACAACTTTATCTTGAGGTAATATTTATTTTGCTCATATTTGTTCTGTTAAATTGGTCAACTGTATTTTTGATTTTTAAATAAGCTGCATTTGTACATCCTTATTTAATGTATTACATAGTAAATTTAAGACTTCATTGTATCACTACATCCTTAAAAAAAATGAACAGTGATTAGTCATTTTAACACTTTCTAGTTTATTTGCATTCTAGAACTTTTCAGTACTAGAAATTTATTTAGGAAAAAAAAAAAATGATTGATGTTACATCTGTAGACAGCATGCCACACTTAATGTACACGAACAATTTTTTTTTTTTTATCTGTGTGGACAGATGTATATAAAAAGAGCATTATAGCTTTATTACATTTCCTAATTTGTGCCATAATCACATTAAAAAAGACATCTAATCTATATACATAATCGTCTAACCTATGCGTACATGCGGTGTAAAGTATGCTCATGGCGATAAAAGCCCCAGGTCTTTATGTTAAAAATACACGGCACCGTACGGGTTGAAAGCTTACATCGCTAAAAATAAGTCATCGACCGTCTCTATAAATAAATAGTCTGGGGAATTCCAAAATTATAGAAACTAAAAAGAGACAATGTATGTTAAATGAGAGTATGTTTGGTGCGCATTTTGTTCATCAAATGAATCTTTCTTGAATAAAAATGCTGAATTCTAAACACAACAAGGATTTCTTATTAATGAATTACGATTTTTAAATGATATTGAGTACTGTGCGCAAATTATGTTTAATAGTCGGGGTTTTTTTTTGTTAAGCTTCTGTACCCATAATGAGGATTATTTTCTTTGGTATGAATTATATAAAAGGCTATTTTTTGTACATAGACTGATTGTTAACGGGCTCAAATATATATTACTGGGAAGGATGGGTGTGGGGCTAAGTGAAAGAGAATTGATACATTATTAAAAAAATAACTATTGAGAAAGAGTCCTTTAAAATATTATGAATGAATTAAGATTAGTCAATAATATGGTGTTGGGAACGCATCACCATTTTCAACTCTAACTGCGTGCCGAATAGCCGGTCCGGGTACTGGGCCTGTTCAGCTAGTGGAAAATAAAAATACATGCTGTAGATTTTAAAACTATGCTACTTTGATGCATGGAAAAGTTACGAGAATTAAAATAAAAATCGATTGTTAAGTAAATTCTTTCACAAGTCTAAAAAATTCTTTTAAAAGCTAAAAATTTAATTAATTTTTGTATAATAAAAGTTTGATCCACCTTATACTTTCTAACTTCTAAAGTTCTTTGACAGAAATTATTTTCTTATAATGATTTAAATGCTCCACATTTCTGGTGATGCCATTTTTTGGAAGTGACTCTTAGTCCATTTGATATTATATATAATTGCAACTAACGGAGTGAGCTTTAAGAATATTGTGATTTTAATTACTGTTTAGTGAGAGCTACTTTGATAAGCCTATGTGTACTTGTTTGTCATAAAAGATTTTTAATAAAATACAAACTGAACTACTTGAAAACCGCTAAAAATAATCCACTTAAAAGGTGATATCACAGTGTAATATTAAATCAATAGTGATTAATTCTTAATTATTCACCTATTAAAATTGTAATCATCTCATATTACTAAAGAAATATTTAAATAAAAAAACATATTACTTTTGTTTATAAAATTATTTAACTTTACAATAGGAAAAGAAGGAAAAACAAGAGGAAATGACAGAAGAGCAAAAGGCTGCTGAGAAATCCAGGCCAGTGTCCAGTACTCCAGTTCCTGGGACACCTTGGTACTAATATTAAATTGGATATTAATGAAATAATAGTTTCTTTAACTGCATTAAAAACAATTGAAAAATGGGAGTAAATTTCTTTAATCCAAATATATAAATTGTCATTTAAGTTTAATTTAATTTCAACAAAAGTATTGTTCTTTTGTTCTAGAAAGCTTCTTAGTCAGTTTGGCACCCTTCTATTTACTGATTCTAAGCTAACTTTGCAACATTTATTTGTGAAAAAGGCCTTTATTTTATGAATTTAATGAAAGTAATTTAAAATTAAAACTATTTTGTAGGGTTGTCCATTATGGAAATATAAAATAAAATGCATATTTAATTTTTTATAAAAATGTATTTTTATCAAAGTACTTTTGAAATGACTGATTTCATTATTTATTATTAATTTTTACACATAGTACCACAAGTGCTTTTTATAGTAACTTGCTATGGTTTTCATTCTGATCTTTAGGTTATTATTTTATTTCATTTTTTTATGTAGCTTTGTCACTGAATAAATCCATAACTCAGGCACTTATCCATTCACCTTTATCCCCTGTATTGATGGCCTAGTTATTTCAACCCAATGTTCTTATTAAAGCATGGCTATGTTTAGTAGTTTTTCTTCAAAATGTTATGTATTAAAATCTTGTCTCATTTTGGTGCTTGATAAATTCTTTCTACATTCTATAAAATTTCTTCAGTGAAATTTTGATTCTGCATACTGTACTTGAGCAGAATGGTAAACTTTAGATCTTATTAGCTCACCTAGTTTCTATTGCAAAATTAGGTATCCTTTTATGTATAAGTATATTAATTTTGACTTAAATAAGTTTTTTATGCCCTAATTGGATAAGCTCATGTTGTGCTGCATTACATATCATTGTTTATAGACTGGTAAATTTTCATCAATCTGATAGTTTTTCTCTGGCCATTTTCAAGGCTTCTTTCTTTATTGGTTGTGTGTTCTTTAATTGGCAGATTTTTCTTGTTTTGTTTAATCCTATTCATTAATTTATGATTATCTACAATGTCTGATTAGTTGTCCATTTAGACCTGCCTCATATAACCTTCATTATAAAATTTTAAATGATAAAAAGTAATACAATACTTACCAGAAAAAAAAATAATAATACTTGAAGAAACATTTTTTTTTGGTTTCAAATATTGTTTCAGCTATTGAAAATTCTGTTTTTATTTTTTAGGTGTGTCGTATGGACAGGTGATGGGCGTTGTTTTTTTTATAATCCAAGTCAACGACTCTCAGTTTGGGAAAAGCCTGAAGATCTGCAAAATAGACCAGATGTTGATAAACTACTCACATCTAAACCCGAATCAAAAGTCGGTAAGTCTGAAGCATTTAAATAATTATGCGATTCCATTTAAAAATCTCTGTTTTTAACAATCTGTCATACCTAATAAATGGTACCTCATTGTCACTCACTATTAATTAGTAAATTATTTCTCTAAAAATATAATTCTTATCTGTTTACCAGTTTTAATTGTTTGTTGTTTCTGTTTACTTTTAATACTTAACCTCAATATCCTCATGAAAAGAAATATTTTAGCATTTTAAAGGAATGGATTGAAAGTGTATTTAAAATCTACACTGGAGTTGGTAATAATGACTTTTCATTGTAATTACATTATTATACATGTATGTTTAAAACATCACCAATATAGACTTTTTTTTTTTATTCTTCCTAAGAGAAAAAAAAAGAGGAGGAGGAAGAGGAACCACCCGCCAAGAAGAAAAAGTAATGTTAAAGTATTGTAAGCATTGTGACCCATTCTCATTCTGAAATTCTGATATTTATTTCAATTAACATTTATATCTATTTTGTTTTAGGCCAGAACCTGAGCCTAAAGAAGAGAAGAAAGAAACTGTTCCTAAACAAATAGATGTTGGTAAGGAGGCTGCAATTGAAGCTGAGGTACAGGCTGCACGTCAAAGAGCTATTGTTCCATTGGAAATAAGAATGAAGCAGTTCAGAGACATGCTGGCTGAAAAGGAGGTATGAGTGCTAATCACATTTACCATTGTTTTTTCAGACTTTTGCTTGCAGAACATTACATGTCTTACTTTTGTAAAATATTAAAAGCCAAATGACAGAAATGGAGCATTAAAACATACTTTGCAGACACATAATTTATTAATAAAATACCTTCAAAGGAAAAGCTAGACATTGTTTCAATAGTTGCTGGTAAATTATGTTGGAGAAAAAAGCCATTTTTGATCCAAGTAACTTAAGAATCATATTGAGTAAGGCTGCTAAACATTTTTAAATACGCTCTTAATTATTTTTTTAAACTGGTATAAGTAGCAAAAAATAATCCTGCAGGGTTTTTTTATGATTTCTGAATTAGTTTTTTTTTAAATAATCAGCTAATAGTTGAAGCAAAAGACAGATGTTGACTAGTTATATTTTTAAAAAAATCTTAATGTGTGAAGCCATCAATGCTATTAAATGACATTTTAATGAATTAAAAAGCCATGAATAATATACCAGTGATCGATAGTTTAAAAGTGAAGTTTTTTCATATTTATGATAATTTATGTGTTTAATGTAAATTATTTCAGG
This sequence comes from Bulinus truncatus, assembly GCA_021962125.1. Classification (NCBI taxonomy): domain Eukaryota; kingdom Metazoa; phylum Mollusca; class Gastropoda; family Planorbidae; genus Bulinus; species Bulinus truncatus. The sequence goes on along the minus strand of JAGDYQ010000025.1, from coordinate 3,107,961 downwards.
TATCAGCATTTTCTACTTGGGAAAAGGAATTGCATAAAATTGTCTTTGACCAGCGTTATCTCTTACTAACTTCACGAGAGCGCAAGCAAGTATTTGAACAGTATGTTAAGGAAAGAGCAGAGGAAGAACGTCGTGAAAAACACAGGAGAATAAAAGAAAAAAAAGAAGCCTTTAGACAGTTGATGGAAGAGAGTAAATTACATGGAAAGTTAGTGGTTTCCTTATATTGTTGATATTAAAAATACTCATAGAAAAAAAAAAAGAGTACTGTAATCAAAGGTAATTAATAATTACTGCAGATTATTTTTTTTACATAGATCATCATTCAGTGACTTTGCTGCCAAATATGGAAAAGATGAACGTTTTAAAGGGATTGACAAAATGCGGGATAGAGAGTCAATGTTTCTGGACTTTGTTAGTGAACTGAGAAAGAAGGAAAAAGAAGAGAAGTCTGTTCTCAAAGAGAAGGTAATTGATCTAAAGTTATATGTAGAGAAAATTTGTAATGTCTTCTGAACAAAAGGGTTTGTTAACTAAAAAATGTATATTATTAAGGTTAAAGTTGTTTTTTTTATTATTAAGAAAAGTTAATAAATACTACATTGTAAATATAAAGCATGGCTTAAACCCTTATTTTCAGAGGATTTATTTTGCAGCCAACTTTATGCATTTTATTTGTCACGCAGATATCTCACTTTGTCTAATCTTTTAAATTAACAATAAATATATTACTTTTATTTAGGTAATATATTACGCTTAATAAAAGACTTATTACATTTTCTTCAATTGCAATTAATTAAGTTATGAGAAGTATTAATTGTAGTTTCTGCTCCCTTTATGTAACATTCAGGGTTGAAAATTATTTTGGTCTATTGACTTTTTTCATCAAACAAAATGCATTAAGAAAATGGTTGTCTTACTTTTTAAATATCTGTCTAAACAATTTCATAACATTGTTTTCCTGAGATGTGTAAGTAATCTCCGGATCTATTCATTCAGCTTGAAATAATTTGGTACTGAATTATTAAAAGAACTATGACGTTTTATCAATTGATTTAATACAACTATATATGTATACACCCACAGACAAGTATAATAGCTTCTAACTTATAAATAATTACATTTTTTGTGTATATTTTTTGTTCTATAAATTTTTACTTTCATAATTTTTGTGATTAAAAAAAAAATTTCAGCAGAGCTTTTTAGCTGTGTAATAACAGTACTTATGAAATTATTTAATTATTTCTGAAAATGTTTTCTACATTAGATAGTTTTCTTGAAATACTCTAAAAATATGTAATTGCTACTTAAAGTTTGTTGAAGAAAGTTGTATATTTTTTGTAGGAGATTGAATTTTGTTATAATATCATTATTTTTTTCCACAGCTGTCTAAAGTTTGTTTAATATTACAATATTACTAATTTTTAGATGAAACTTAAGTCTTATGATGATCATGTTATGATGTAACTCTACAGTTTTTAAGTGAATAATCTAAGTTTGATATGTTTTTGGATGTAAAAGAATTTTTTTTTTCAGCCTTCTGCTCTCCATCTTTTCGTAAGTTTTGTGAACTGAGAAATGATTTAACCACTACACTGTTAGAAAATTCAAATTATTGTTATAAAAATACTGTTATTTGTTAGTAAATTACTTCTTTAAGTAGTATAACTATTTATGTTTGTGAAAAAAAATGAGCATATTCATTTCTTTCATAAAGTCTAAGTATAAAATACATTTTTTAGAGGTATATTTTTTAAATAGTTAAAGATCATTACCAGCTTTGAAGCTGATGTTTTAGCTATGAAAAAAAAAATTGCTTAGATTTAGTATTTTTTAAGGTGACATTTTTTTATAAATAGCTTGTTAACTAAAGTTCATAATTTAGACACTTATTTTAAACAATAAAAATGTTTGTTTTTTTAATTCCCAAATAAAAATAATGTTGTAATTTGAAGTCACATAGTTTTAGCTGACATTCTAATGTTATTAAACTTTGTGTTCCTCCCATGGAAAGAAGAGGAAGATTGCATCTGGAAGCTGTAGACAGCATGGTTGATATGACTGATGGTCAGTTGCCAGTGCAATTTGACCCTGATGCCGAAAGCCTTTCTGGTGGTCTAACCTGGTATATAGAACCAATACTTTTATGTACTTTCTTTTTATTCTTTACTTACATTATTCTTTTTGACCATAGATATCTTTCTGTCTATTCTTCTTCAGACTTTCATAATTAGTAAAAATTGTAAATTGTAAGTAAAGGATTATGCACTGGAGATGAAGTCAAAAGCAAGGCTATATTTGTTAATGACTAAATGATTGAACACTTAGCACTCAAAAAATATTTGAAACTAAATACATGTACATGTATTTCTAATGGGAGTTTTTTTTTCTTCCTTTCTTATTGTGTCCCTTGCTCTTGATTTAATGTTGCCATCTTACATTGATACTTATTGAATACGTTTGGGCTGTCCTGTAATACAGTGGAAATAATGTTAAGAATTTTGAATTATCTTTATTTATAGTTGAAAATAAAGTTTAAATTTAGGCTTTGTTTTAAAATTTAACGTTTAAAGCGGCTTCTCCATTTTATTAGTGCATAAACTTTTTTAAAAATCATGTTTTTTCTTGCAGGAAAAATTATTAATCATATTACCATTTATGGGTATGAATGTGATTGGCTGTGTAATGACTGAAGATAAAAATGAGATGGCAACTCTCTGGTGCATTGTCAGAGTATTGTCTAGTGCCATTTCATTGAATTCTTATACATTACATCTATTTCTTTAATTTTTTTTTCTTGTTTTGGCATTACAAATTTCTAAATTTAACATCTATGGACAATGCTTTTAATTTTTTTAAATAATCAAGATCCTAATTTCAACACAGTATTAAATTTGTAATGCCTCAATCTTTATTGACATGTGTTAAATTGGAGATCAGTCAAATGTGTTGATTTTAAGATGATATTTATTAATGTAAATGTTAATAAAAAATTTCTTTAGGTACTTCAGAATTAAGTTAGATTATTATAATTGCTTTCAAATGTTGTCAGCTTAATATAAAAAAGAATGTTGATAGCCTAATGCTTGATAATTTTTTGGAATATATTTTGTTATACTACCTTTTTTTTAAAGGTATAAATTTCTATTATTTACATCAATCAAATATGATTTATTGTGTGATTATTTTGTATACAATTTGTATAATGACATTTATAATCCTTTGCCTTTTACCTTATTCTTTGATTATCCATAAATCTTTCAATTTGCAATATTTTTTTTCAGTTGAAGGCAGATTTCTTGAAACTATTGAAAGAGACTTCAGGGATTGAACGCAACTCAAGATGGAGTGATATAAAAAAGAAAATTAATAGTGATCCACGTTATGAAGCTGTTGATAGTAGCTCTAGAAGAGAGGACTGGTTCAAGGATTACGTGAAAAATCTTGATGAGGTGATTTTATTTATTAGCATGCTTGCGTAATTTGTGTACAATTTATTGCTGTTACAATTAAAAATTTTTTTTTTAAGTTTAGTGAATTATTTCGACATTTCCTTATTAATGTAAAAAATTGCAGGCTAACTCTGAAGACGAAGAACGAAAGGAAAGAGAAAAACAAGAAAGAATAGAAGCCAGTATCAAGAAAAGAGAGGAAGAAGTGAAGCAGTCTTTATCATCTTCTTTGAGAGAAAGGGACAAAGAGCGTGAGCAACATAAAAAAGATGAGGCTATTCAACATTTCAATGCGCTTTTGTCTGACTTGGTAAAGTATCCTGTCTTTTTTTTTCTTTATAGTTTCAAATAGCAGAAATGTTGTAGTTGTCACAAATGAAACAAAGTTATCTGAAATTGTTAAACTGAAACAAATCCTTCTTACACATTTTTTCTAGTAATTAAATAATTATGACAAAATATACTTTTTTTTAATGCTCCAAGCTCCTTTGCTTGCTGTCTACAGCAGTATTTTTTCACATTTACTTGATAAAGTTTATCTTTTTGTCCAATAAACTAAAGACTATAAAACTTAACGTAATAAAAAAGTAGATCTTTTAACTGGGGGTGATTATCAGTTAAGAAGTTACGTGAAATCTGTAATCTATATACATTTGAATGCTCCATTATTAAATTCAGTTCACTACCTTTAATACTTGATATAACACTAAATTTGAACATAAGATTGTAAAGTCTATAAGAAATCTCGTTTTTTGTTTTTCTTTATGCTAATGAATCTGATGTATTTTTAGGTGAGAAATAATGAAGTTACCTGGAGAGATACTCGAAAGCAGCTTCGTAAAGATCATAGATGGGAATTGACAGATTCATTGGAAAGGGATGAAAAGGAGAAATTGTTTGATTCTCATATTGAAGGACTGTATAAAAGAAATCGTTCTATGTTTCATTCCCTTTTGGATGAAACTGAGGTAATTCATTATTTTGTGTTTGTGAAAGGTGGACTAACTTTCCTTTGAAAACTTTTTTTTTACAGGTGGGTTATATCGACATATATCTCATTTTACACACCCCCTTATTTCAAGTGAATTGAGAAATTTCTTACTCTTTTTTTTTTCTTTTTGGTTTTTTTGCCCCCATTACTTAAAAAGCAAAGTTTGTTGAAAGAAGAACCACAAACATAAAGCTTAGCAAAAAAAAAAAAAACAGCAAATATGTACTACTCTTGCAAGAACACATTCTATTTCCAGTTAGAATTTTTTGTATATATATTTTTTTCTTGCCAAGCATTGCTCTATATCAAGGCAAATTTATGTTAAAATTTTGTTTGTCTCAAGTGAGCCAATTACATGTACTTGCAAACTAATGTTTGATTGTATTTTTATATTTGTCAACATTAAAGTGTGAAACCAGATAATTGGCCAATAACCCTTGGAATAGAATCATAAGACAAATAAAAAGATTAAAAACCTTTTTTTTCTTTAAATAATTCACCATGAATTCTGGCCTTGTCAGAAACATGCCACCACAGAATATTGATGAACTATATGAAATTCTAATGCTTTTTGCATATGTTTTGTGACAGGTGATATTACGGGGTCATGAGTTGTCAATTTCTTGATAAAAAATTAATGTAAAAACAAATTTTTTAAAAATAATCATAATTTTGTTGTGAAGCTTGAAAAATATTAAGATGGCACTTTTGAATACTCATTTATAGTTATTTAAAAATTATAAAACTATTCTTAAAGTATAATGGTCTCAAGATTAAATTATGCTAATCAACAATCAGATGATTATCCTTATAAAATGCCACTGGGCTACATCTAGTGGTCTAATAGTTTTGTGATTAAATGTCCCCTAATCATATACATGTATGTTGATCCTAGCACAGTTGTCTTTGATGGTAGCTCTTAAATCTTGATTACATCAAGAGCTAGCTTTATTGTCCTACCCCATCATTTGATTGTCACCTATTTGATACCATGTTGTTTAGATCAGGTTATTGTGCTTTAGCCAGGGGTCTATGGCCACTTTACACATTGACGAAGACACTTTTTAGTAAGTTCATGATAAGACTGGCCAGACTTAATGCTATGGCACTAACAAACAGAAATCCTTTAAACGGAAAAAAAAAATTAATTTAATACTTTAAAATTCATTTAGACATTTTAAGAAATGTATTTTACTTTTTTTTTTTTTAACAGATTTCTCTTACATCAACTTGGAAAGAAGTAAAAAAGCAAATTAAAGAAGATCCAAGATACAGCAAATTTTCTTCAAGTGATAGAGTTAGTTTTTTTTTTTTTTTCTATTTAATAGTATAAAGATTGCAGGGAATGTAATATTTCTAATGGTAGTTCTACAAATAGTTTACATAGAAATAAACATTATTCTTAAAATAATTAAATATTAAGCATTATTATGCTTTTTATCTTGGCCCTGAAAGTGCAATTACAAGCCTTTGCTTTGATATAGAGTCTGTAGACAGCCTTGTTATGCTAAACTTCAAACAATTGAAACTACATGCTTTCGATAGAAATAGTTAAACAAACCCTTTTCCAATAGCTAATAAACATATGCATGCCCAGAGGAAAATATTGGAATTTAATCCACTTAAAGAAGGCTTGAAACTAAAATTTATTTTAAAGTAAACATGACAGATGATAGTAGACATAATGATGATTCACTTGTTCATTCCCAGTTAACCTGCTGTAATTTTTGGTGAACATAATGAACATGCTTTCTCACTTTCTGAAAACTTAGGAAATATGCGATAAAATTATGAATAGATTAGACAAATCTAAAAAAAATTATCTAACCTTAGAAAGTTGGTTTTGAAACATTGTAGTTTTAAGTCTTTTTTTTTTGTTTTGAATAAAAATGAACATTATTCATTTGAAACTTTAAAATGGTTAAATGCATATATTATGTATTACAAACAGAAACGTGAAAAAGAATTTACAGAATACATGCATGAAAAGTTTGTCAATGCGAAAGCTGACTTCAGAGAATTGTTGAGAGAAACTAAAGTAATCACATACAAGTAAGTTGTTTTATCTTTGCGAGTTCTAAATACTTATTGTTTGGCATTGATTAAATATCTTGTTATTGATCTTATTTTTTGTTTTTTTAAAGGACAAAAAAAATACTAGAGGAAACAGATGGACACCTTGAAGATATTGAAAAAGTTTTGGAGGTTAGAAATAATTTTCCACTATAAGTTGCTTTACAACTATAATTTAAAATCATCAAACACATAATACTTGTATTATAACTGACTCAGTCTTACAAAAATTGGTCATGCCGGTGTATAAACAAACTCCTGAACAATATTGTGTTGAATAAATATACTAAAATTGTTACTTGTGTTAAATGGTGAACTACAGGATGTAAAAATATGTTAGAAGATATCAAAATATATTTATTTATGTTCATTTTTTACCTACATTAACTTTTATCTTGTTTTTATTTATTTTTTTAGAATGACAAGCGTTATCTAACACTAGACTGTGTTCCCGATGAGCGAAAAAAGATACTGCTTTCCCACATTGATGAATTATTTCAGAAAGGCCCACCTCCACCACCAACTGCATCTGCACCTTCTCATAGAGGAATAAAATAATTTACCTTATTGAGAACACAACATTTTATTTTCTCTCAACTTATTTAAAAACCTGTTTCATCACTGAGAACCAAAAAAAAAAACTTCATCATTTAAAAAAGTGAATGTTGTAATGCAATACATGATCTTAGATAAATTGTTTTAATTGTTAATTACAATGTTAAAAAAAATAATTAATGTAATATTATAAAGAGTTAAAAAAAAATTTTTTTTCTTTTAAAAATAGTCAGTGAATCAATATTTTAAGCTTTTCTAGTTCAATTTTGTCATGTATCAAGTTATTTTAATATTTTATTTTTCAATGGAGCGTATGACATTTAGCTTATCTGTCAACAAACTTCATGTTTATGTTGATACAAGTTTTAATAAAGCTTCATATGAAACACTTAATGACTTTTTTATTCTTTCTATTGTGTAATTTGTTTAATAGAAAGAAAACATGCAGCCTGCATGTAAAATATTTCAATCATTTGTAGACATATTTCTGGAGCTATTCTGGTATTATTTGTATTCTTCTAATGTGACCATATCCTTAAGATTAAGTACCAAATAAAGATTTCCTAGCCCTGGCAGTGAATAAACTGATTCTGTCATTTTTTAATTTACAACTTAAACCCCACCTAACAACACTTCCATAAATAGTGTTCTGCACCAGTGTATAAATATATAGTCCTCTGATTTGTGTTAAAAATTCTTGTGCCATTGTTGTTATTCGCTTTTGTTTCCAATGACGCTTTCTATTCATAAAAAAACAGACCTACTTACACCTAGAGTTTTTTTCAAGACATGAAATATGAAAAAAAAAGCTTTCAATTGGCTTTATAAATATAAAAAAGAGATAATATTTAATTAATTAATGAGTTTTTAGGAGCTTTATATATATATATATAATAAACATTTCTATTCAATGAATGGACGGATGAGTTAAATATCATTAATGGAGGCGATGAAAACATTGTTTTAAAACAAGGCTTGAGCAATCTGTATAATATCTAATCTGTGATCTGCACTAACAAATTAAAAAAAAGCAACTTAATTTTCAATAAAGTTTAAAAAAAAGTTGTAACTAAACTTTAAAAAAAAATCAGCTTAACTTCTAACATTTATACATTAGTGCATTTTTTAAAATCATATTTAGAGAACATTCATTAGATGAAACACAAGTCGAATAAATGACTATATTGTACATGATTACTGATAAAAACGATGTAAGAATTCAGAATTTATTTCATAAAATAAAAATGTATAATGATAAAAAAAGTAGGCCCTAGTAGTTTTCTAACATACTATCTGAGCTCAGTTATTTTCAATCTTGATCAAAGAAAATCTTCATACTGACAGTTTCGAACATTTGCTTCTTGCAGACCCTGGAACTATTTCATTACTCATTTAAATTGCTTTGGGAAAGATAGGCCAATTAGTACATGATAGCTAAAAATATTTTAACAATAACATTAGATTTAGCACTTGGGGAAAACTGAATAATCCTAAATAGATTTTTTTAAAATTGTGAATGAGTTACTGTAACGTTATGGATTTTTGTATAACGCTTCGTAGTTAAACGTTATGTAGTTGTTGATATTAGGTTGTGTAGTAGCCAATATTCTCTCTGTTTTTACTTCAAAGATGGTAGCGTTCAGTCTCGTGGCACTCACACACAACACACCATTAATAAAGCCAAGTTCCACGATTCAATAACATTTATTTAAATAATAATAAGACACATTTAGAATGCACTCAAGTGCCGAAATATTCACAAATATGTTTTAGCAGAATAAACGTTGACTGTGTACTGTAAATCTTCAATTTATCTCTGAATGTATACTGTCTTCTCGTATGAGTAAGAGTACGTATACTTAATAACTTGTCAATATATGTATACTGTCTTGTGGTAAGAGTACGTATATCTAATATATATACTGTCTTACAGGCAAGAGTACGTATATCTAACATGTATACTGTCTTGCGGTAAGAGTACGTATATCTAATATGTATACTGTCCTACAGGCAAGAGTATGTATATCTAATATGGTGTCTTGATGTTTCTATATTTATCGTCAGTCTGTAGGTGTTGGTCTCTCCTCGGTCTGTCGGTCTGTCGCTGGTCTCTCGAAATCTGAGTTACATCTCATATTTATATGATGGTGGATCATCATGTGACTCCAAAGCCCAGAACTTTTGATTGGCTCCCAAACACCCTTTCTAACTCATCTACATATTAATGACTCTTATTCCAGCCTATGGATTGGTGCGGCCAAATATTCACTCTGGGCTAGTATTCCTTTGTCTGCCTAATTACATCTATCGTCACCTACCTCAGGGGTCATAGACCTGTGATGACAACCTAATTCTACCCTAAACAAAGATACCGCTGGAATTCTAGTTATCAAAACATATGACTGTATCCTGGACCCATGAGCTTTCCATGTTGACTTAACCAACTAACCAGTGGTTCTAAAATTGTATGGATCTATCTAAAGCTATTGTTACAGTTACAGTATTAGTAAATTTACCCTTTTTCACTAGGAATATGAAATGTTGCATTCTGAAATATTCTGTAAGTAACTAAATATTTTGAATAATTTTTTTTAAATTTAGCAACAGGAAATTAAACTACACTTTCAAGTTCAACTGAACTTTTTTAACTTGGTAAACTTTCCTTGTAACTAGAAAAGATAGTATAAAAAATAGTAAATTTTTTGTTAACTTTGGTCCATCACTGGCTTTAAACTTTATGATGAAACTAAAAAAAAAAAAAATTAAGTACTTTTTCTATTTAGTCAAATGAATATTTTAAAAATAATATTAAGAGAAAACATTGCATAATGAGACAATGCACAACTAATCCGATGTCGTATTCCTTCTTTAAAAATTTTTTTATTGATAGATGATGATCAGGTATTATGTATTATAAAATTTCTGGCAGAATGAAACTTCAATAGTAGACTGGGGATTAAATCTAGTTAGAATCTTAAAATTGGCTGAGGATAGAGCTGCCAGTTCTGCCATCAGAAAAAAAATTCAACAAGTCTCCTTCATTTCTAATTCTATTTATGGCATTTCTTATTAACTCCACCAACACATTATCTCTGGCAGATTTCTATGCTGCAAATATTCAGAAGTTACTTGAGATCATCCATTCAGTAACCATGTTTATTAAATATGAAATTAATGAAGGCATTTAAGCTTCAGGCATCCTTACTAAGAAAAATATTGCAAACATCATTAATGAAAAATGTTTATTACTACTGGTATTACAAATTCAATGAAAAAAATCTCTGTAGAAAAATGCATATCTTGTAAAAGCAAAGCATTAGAGTTTAGTGCGAAAAGAAACAATTGTTTTAAATACAATGCATACTTTTAAATACAAAAAAAAACTAATTAAAAAAAATTTGAATATTGTAAAGTTACCCTCATTGACACAAAGGATCCTACAATGAACAATTAATAAGTGAAACCTTATGAATGTGCTTTCAAATAACCAGCCAAGAACCAAAAATATAGCGTCTATGTCAAATTATAATAATCTTTTAGTTTAAAATATAGAAGCAATAAATATATTTAACATTCTCCTTAATATATATATATACTTTTCCCCTTGAATTCTTACCATTAATACATTCTTAGTGCGGTTTTCTCATAATATTTAACATAGCCCCATTATCTGTTTTTTAAAATTAACCTATTCAGTGATGTAAATTTTTCACTTATTGGAAGTGGAGCATGAAAAAAACAGGCAGAAAGAAGGATATAGTCCTTTAAGTAAATGTCTTTAAAAAAAAACTGCTCCAAATTTTATACAAGGATTAGTGACCTGGTGGGTCCTCTGGAGACACTCCTGGCGACAGTCAAAAAGTAAAAGTTGACTTGGTTTGGTCACGTTTCACACTACAATACTCTGTGAAATACTATCATGCAAGTACTATCAATACTGTACAGTACTATCATGCAAGGTACCTTGAAGGACCATGGAAGAGAGGCCATCCTAGGATGAATTGGATTGCCAACATTAAGGAATGAACAGGCCAAAATGCAGCAAATTTATTCGACATCACACAGAAAAGAGTGGGATGAAGAGACCTAACCATGGCACTTCCCTGAATTCCCCCTTTAAACTTGTTAAAGGGCACATGATAAAAAACTAAAAACAAGCTAAAAAAGTAATAATCACATTTATAAAATAAATAAGCAAAATGACAATTTAGGAAATAGCATTCAAAAATTATGCTGAACTTGAAAACTTTAACTGAACCATAAAATATTCAATAAATATTTTTGTTAACAAACATTCTTTAAAATGTTAAACGAGAAAATATAACATTAATTTATCAGAAATCTATGTTTAAAATGTAACAAATATTTCTCATGATGCATTTTCAAAAAAAAAAAAAGACGAGGATACCACAAAAATCCTGATGCTCCAAAAGCTTGAACAACGTAGAAATTGTGAAGTAATTTTACCTAGACAGTGCCTTATTTCATAGTTTTTTTTTGTACTATTTCCTAACACTCATGCCATCTTTATGTCAATATATCTCTTTATAGTGAAAGCATCTTCAGATGCTAATTTTAAGGTTTTCTCCCTTTTTTCTTTTTCAAAACAAATTAACAGGATAAAGTAATCCCCAACAATATTCTGCATCAAGGAAAGTATCAATTAGTTTTAACATGATTTATGAAGGAAAAAAAAATATTTGGAACTCAATCTCCAGGAGTAGATAAGTTCACATTCTGAGGTTCATGGATTTTTTTAATGTGGGTTTTTTTTAAAACAGTGTTATATTTTCTGTCTTAGTTTGATGTGGTGCAAACTTTCAACAACTAATTTTGCAACTTTAAGTACTTACAAAAAATTATGAGGCAGTAAATAATGAAGACGTTTTTACTTTCACTGTTTAAATGGTTTTCTGAGATCACCATAACAAAAATGGCACTTTTTTGAAGACAGTTTTTGTGTGAATGACAACTTAAAAAGTTAAATAGTAACCTTTATTTACAATAATTTACAATTTTAAGTGTAACATTATTATTATGCCTGGAATGTATTTGATATATTTAACAATATTCAATTGAAAGCAAATAAAAAGAAAATTCAACAAAGGGATTTATAAAATGATTAATCATAACTCATAATAAAACTATCTAAAAAAATAACAATACACTAAAAGCTGAAAAATCACAACATCCGCTCTGAAATCTAAAAAATACTCTTAAATGTCAATAATGTGACATAGGATTGAACACAACATCTGCACAAAGCAAACAAAATTTATGTACAAAATCTATAGAAAAAAAAAATCACAGTATGTCAATTAATTTCTGCTAGTTTTAGTCTCATATTTTTTTTAATAACCATCATTTTTATCTGTTATTGAGATCAGTTACATTTATTCTAGGCAGGGCTTAATGTAATGTTTCCATAGGGCTTATACCCTCTGCTAAAAAAAACGCTGTCTAAAGACTTTTTATCTTTATCTAAATATTTTTCCTGATCTGATTTATAAGCTTTATATATCTGGGATTGGTTTTTAAGCTTTCTGATAGGTTTTTTATTCACTTTTAAGAACGATGTCATGTTATTTTTAATGTCCATATTCAAAGGTGGAATGTTAGGGACATCTTCTGAAGGATGATATCTGAAGCTTGGCCCATCTAAAACTGGCTTTTGTGGCTGTGCTGCAACAGTCACATTAATGCTTTTTGAATTTATAGTGTTAGTATGATCCTCTTTCATGCTACCAAGATCATGATCATCCGGTTCTTTTTCCTCATTATCTTCATTCAATAGGCTGCTCAAAGTTGATTTTTCAATCTGAAGGAAATCTTGTCTGTCTGCTGATGGAAAATTTAACTTTAAAGATTTCAAGGGACGACGAGGCCAGGTGTTAGTTTTCATTAAAATCTCAATCTTAGATAATGCATCTTTAATATTATTTATTCTTTCTTCAATATTTTCTGCTATCCATTCCTCAACAGTGTCTTGTGAAAATATTTCAGACAAACTGTTTTTAAGAGGATAAGAGACTTTGGTGAAGCCAGATGACTGTTTAGTCAGCAGCAAGCCAAGTGATCTGAGCTGTCCAGGGTTAGAGAATCTGTGAGAAACTTGGTACTCAGATAACCAACCTTCAATTTTAGACTTAGTGTTGATTTCTGTGTAGCCATAAAGCTCTTGCATTGCATAATAAACAATATGCCCAGGGAATCTAAAAAAAAAAATTGATAATAGTAATTCATATTTTAAAAGTAGCATGGAAACTTTTTACTCACAAAGTTACAACATCATAATGTGAAAAACAAACCAACTAAAAACAATATACAATATTTATTTGAAATATTGTTTAAATTTATTTTAACAGTCTGAGTCTTTTTTTTTTGTAGTGCCCTTTCTTTCATCTCACTATAGCAGACAGTGCAATAGCTATGGAGGCATCACGGAAGACATACCACAAAGTCTGGCGCCCTTTAGTACCCCACTAATATTGGAGCGCATTTTAAGCTGGGTCGACTTGGGTACTTCACCAGGTCCTGAAAAGCCCTGGGTATCTCAGCAGAAATAAAAACAGCTTTCAGGTCAATAGAGGCAGGCCTTACACCGCCCAACCATCTAGTATTGTTAGACACATGCAACTTTGATGACAGTTTTCAAATAACACGGTAAACTGTCAAAGAAATTTTAGAGAGAAAGAAAATATATATATCAGGACTATAACACTCCTAAATAGTACATAGGACTGCTAATTAATCGCCATTAACCTATGATTAAAACGTTATAAAAAAGTATGCGATTTAAGTTTTTAACGCAACGACTAAATGCGTTTTATTAGACCTAAATGTGTTTTATTAGACCTAAATGTGTTTTATTAGACCTAAATGCGTTTTATTAGACCTAAATGCTTTTATTTTGGAGTTTCAGAACAAAAAATAACTCCCTAACCAAATTCTATTAACAGAAATGTGCACGTCGTGGTTTATTAGCAATAATGGGTTTTAGTTGAGGTCTTTTCTTATAATATACAAGATTCAGATAAGTTTGATTACTTTTGAGAAGCTATAGTGAATAATTTAGATTAAACTTAGATTGATCATCACTGATCAGAACAACTGTCAATAGCTGAAAATTTTAGCAGCTGCATGACCTAGTAATTTCTTTAATTCATTTTCTGACCCAGAAAATTATAATTAATAAATGTGTATGGAAGCCCATTAGCCCAAAGTTTCAATATTTTTTTTTCAATTAGTTTTGAGCTACACTATCAAATTCTATAATGAGCCACACTATATTCAAATTAACAAGAATATGTAATAAAATAAAAGAATTAAACTAATTCATAGGGAGCCGGACAAAACTCTGAAAAGCGAACAAAAAAAAAACAGATTATACAAATTATAAAGTTAATGAATGACTCAAACAGTGTTCTGTACTCTTGACAATATTTATGGCTCTGAAGCATCTACCAGTCATTTTTTTTTTTTTAGCAATGGTAGACGGAGGTGGCGGTAGGAAAGGATAAACCAGACTAGTGTGTAGGTGAAGTGTGAAGGATGGAGAAAATGGGGGGGGGGGGGGCTTACACGTCATCTGTTTGGAACCTACACTCAACTAAACGAATCATGTTTGACATTGTTGACAAATTGTTCTTAGTAAAAATCTAGTATTAATTGAATTGTTTAATACATGTCAATAAACTGGTCTGAATAAGAAATTTAATAGACATAAATACTAATGCTTAATAGATCTGTTAAAATTAAATGGATTTGTTTATTATGTCAATGTTTAGATTGTCCTTAATCTGTATTGCTTATTTTACCAATGTGTACTTTGCTACATATAAAAATAAGTAATTGTATCCTTAAAGTATAATTAAAACCTTGACACTTTTATTTGTGAAGCCAATGAACCTGAAAGATGATTTTTTACAATATGAAATAAAGACATGAGTTTCTGCACAACGTAGGATGAGAAAATTAGAAAACATATTCATGGCTGTCAGTGGAGCAATTTTGTTACATGGTGTGAGATCTTGGAGACAGAGTTGGTAAAACAGGTGGGAAAATGTATTCTGTTCAAGAAGTGGAAGAAAGTTGAATGCATGTTTGTCAACTACATCGTAAATGTTTGCCCTTGAGAACTCTATAACCAATCTTCCCTCCCAAAGTTTCACAAGCCTCACATTAGGATACATACACCCATAATGGAACCTTTCAGGTCAAGAATAGGATTTTAAAAAGATGTACACCCTACCAAACCTTACATGGAATGTGTCCTATATATCTCAGTCTGATATCAGGTTTGTCGTATTGTACAAAGATTTCGCTCTTAATTATTAAAGTCATTGTAAGGGATGTTTATCTCTTGATCTTGTAAACCTTTCATGTAGTTCCCTTTTTTCATCGCCAGGTGAAAAATGGCCATGCAGACATCATGAGATATTGGTGGGTGACTGGACTTGTTTGGATTTGAACCTGTAACCTACAACATGTCAACTGGACAACAGTATACAGATTGGACAACATTCCACTACAGTATGCAGATCAGACTGCAGTATGCAAATTCGCCTATAGAATGCAGATCAGACTACAGTATGTAGATTGAGCTCATTATCAAAAGTGCCACAATGTCACCCTTTGCTCTAAATAGCTATAAATATTTTATAATTAACCAAATCATTATCATATTTTCTAGGATTTTGAGATTAAATTTACATTTGGTGTTATTCTACTCACCTGCAGTCCTGAGACACTTTAACCATGTGTCTTTTAGAATCAATATCTGGTAAATTTATTTCAAGGAGTGCCTTACACTGCAGTGTATCACTGGCCTGTCTGTGTATAGACTTAAAAATAACAAAATGTAACTTAATTTTAATATTTCGTAAATTACTTTTGTAAACACTATGGTATATATAATATATCCAAAAAATTTTTAATGAAATAAAAAAAATAATACCTCTGAAAATTCTGCATTAGACATAGTAGCAAGACAGACAGATAAACTTGGCAAAGCCACTGGTAGAAGTTCACATAAAGTAGCAAAGTGATCATATCTCGACCATCCAGTAAGAGCTATACCTCGGAATTTAAGTCTTTGGTGGTAAATAGAAATAACCTCCAACCAACTGTAGAGAAATTTTACTTACACAATAATTGTTGATCAAATATTTTCTTCAAGAATTTTGAGAACCATTCTTATGTAGAAAAACATTTCAGATAAATTACCCATAAAAATAAAAAAAAATCAAATTTTGATTCATTAGGAATCAGTATAAATTACTTTCAGTATAAAAAATGTAAATATCTTTAATATATATTGTAACATAATGTTAAAAAATCTTTGAACTAAATACAGGTACTGCACTTCTGTAGATTCTGTGATATGAAAATTTAAAAAATGTGGCATTTAGAAAATGTGTGTTTAAATTAATTTGTGCTATTAGAGACAATGATACAAATGTAACTCGCACAGGACACCACAATATCTAGCTATGGCTTTGTGTCTATTTATTATGTAATTTGCCTAATCCCACTTCCTGTGTTTCCTTCCAGCTGTCTCAGTATATATCATTGGGATATTCTTTAAAAGAGAACAATCTCTGATTTACACTATCAAATGAGAGTTAAAAACCACAATTGTTAGTAGAATTTTTAGTATCTGTCTAATGAATTAGTGATTATTAGTTTAATACCTTAGGTGAAAGTTGACTTAGAAATATTTCATTTTATCAAGAGTTTTTTAATGATTAGGTCTGGTTATTGCGCAGGCTTTGAATTTAGCAATAGAACTTATGAGAAGTATTTAACAGATTTAGCGTACAATATGAAGTTAACATTTGATTTATAAAAGGTTTTGTGTTTTAAAGGATTATGTTTTCAATTTGATATTATGGGAGTAGTATTGTTGTACAAACCATATATTACTAAATTATTAATTGATTATAATTGATTTCAGTAAAACTATTTAATTCTTCATTAATTTTGTTTTGATCGATGTGACATCATATTTTTCATTCCACTAATCAAATATTCCACTAATCTTTTACATCACTTTTGTCTGTTTTAGCAGGCTATACAGTTAGAAGTATATATAAATAATAGAGGTCTCACGTCTGCGTTAGATCGTAAGCAGGAATGAAGAATTCAAAATGGCATCTTGCCGGCATCTCAATTCGATAAATGTTTTTTAAAAATCTAGTTTCTGTGGTTTTCAAAAATGAAACCTAAAGGCTAAAATGTGAAATAATTCCATTTAAATATTAATTTTTTTTTTTTTGTATATCTACATCTTATTGCATCGTTAAATTGTAAAAAAAAAATATGAAAATATCGTATCTGCCAGAAACCAAAAATAACCTAGCTTACTGACAAAACTTTAGGGAATATAACTCTATGCAAAGGTTTTGCAGGGTACAACTAGTAAATAAATATCTGTTTTTTCTTTAGTTCGTGTTTCTGTAGCAAAGGGTTTTTTAACAGGGTGGGGTTGCTAGCCGCACGCCCAACCCTCCTCCTTTTTCAGCCGGGCTTGGGACCGTCCTTGGCGGAGTTAATGCTTAATAGATCTGTTAAAATTAAATGGATTTGTTTATTATGCCAATGTTTAGATTGTCCTTAATCTGTGTTGCTTATTTTACCAATGTGTACTTTGCTACATATAAAAATAAGTAATTGTGTCCTTAAAGTATAATTAAAACCTTGACACTTTTATTTGTGAAGCCATTGAACCTAAAAGATGATTTTTTACAATATGAAATAAAGACATGAGTTTCTGCACAACGTAGGATGAGAAAATTAGAAAACATATTCATGGCTGTCAGTGGAGCAATTTTGTTACATGGTGTGAGATCTTGGAGACAGAGTTGGTAAAACAGGTGGGAAAATGTATTCTGTTCAAGAAGTGGAAGAAAGTTGAATGCATGTTTGTCAACTACATCGTAAATGTTTGCCCTTGAGAACTCTATAACCAATCTTCCCTCCCAAAGTTTCACAAGCCTCACATTAGGATACATACACCCATAATGGAACCTTTCAGGTCAAGAATAGGATTTTAAAAAGATGTACACCCTACCAAACCTTACATGGAATGTGTCCTATATATCTCAGTCTGATATCAGGTTTGTCCTATTGTACAAAGATTTCGCTCTAAATTATTAAAGTCATTGTAAGGGATGTTTATCTCTTGATCTTGTAAACCTTTCATGTAGTTCCCTTTTTCATCGCCAGGTGAAAAATGGCCATGCAGACATCATGAGATATTGGTGGGTGACTGGACTTGTTTGGATTTGAACCTGTAACCTACAACATGTCAACTGGACAACAGTATACAGATTGGACAACATTCCACTACAGTATGCAGATCAGACTGCAGTATGCAAATTCGCCTATAGAATGCAGATCAGACTACAGTATGTAGATTGAGCTCATTATCAAAGTGCCACAATGTCACCCTTTGCTCTAAATAGCTATAAATATTTTATAATTAACCAAATCATTATCATATTTTCTAGGATTTTGAGATTAAATTTACATTTGGTGTTATTCTACTCACCTGCAGTCCTGAGACACTTTAACCATGTGTCTTTTAGAATCAATATCTGGTAAATTTATTTCAAGGAGTGCCTTACACTGCAGTGTATCACTGGCCTGTCTGTGTATAGACTTAAAAATAACAAAATGTAACTTAATTTTAATATTTCGTAAATTACTTTTGTAAACACTATGGTATATATAATATATCCAAAAAATTTTTAATGAAATAAAAAAAAAATAATACCTCTGAAAATTCTGCATTAGACATAGTAGCAAGACAGACAGATAAACTTGGCAAAGCCACTGGTAGAAGTTCACATAAAGTAGCAAAGTGATCATATCTCGACCATCCAGTAAGAGCTATACCTCGGAATTTAAGTCTTTGGTGGTAAATAGAAATAACCTCCAACCAACTGTAGAGAAATTTTACTTACACAATAATTGTTGATGAAATATTTTTTTCAAGAATTTTGAGAACCATTCTTATGTAGAAAAACATTTCAGATAAATTACCCATAAAAATAAAAAAAAATAAAATTTTGATTCATTAGGAATCAGTATAAATTACTTTCAGTATAAAAAATGTAAATATCTTTAATATATATTGTAACATAATGTTAAAAAATCTTTGAACTAAATACAGGTACTGCACTTCTGTAGATTCTGTGATATGAAAATTTAAAAAATGTGGCATTTAGAAAATGTGTGTTTAAATTAATTTGTGCTATTAGAGACAATGATACAAATGTAACTCGCACAGGACGCCACAATATCTAGCTATGGCTTTGTGTCTATTTATTATGTAATTTGCCTAATCCCACTTCCTGTGTTTCCTTCCAGCTGTCTCAGTATATATCATTGGGATATTCTTTAAAAGAGAACAATCTCTGATTTACACTATCAAATGAGAGTTAAAAACCACAATTGTTTGTAGAATTTTTAGTATCTGTCTAATGAATTAGTGATTATTAGTTTAATACCTTAGGTGAAAGTTGACTTAGAAATATTTCATTTTATCAAGAGTTTTTTAATGATTAGATCTGGTTATTGTGCAGGCTTTGAATTTAGCAATAGAACTTATGAGAAGTATTTAACAGATTTAGCGTACAATATGAAGTTAACATTTGATTTATAAAAGGTTTTGTGTTTTAAAGGATTATGTTTTCCATTTGATATTATGGGAGTAGTATTGCTGTACAAACATATATTACTAAATTATTAATTGATTTCAGTAAAACTATTTAATTCTTCATTAATTTTGTTTTGATCGATGTGACATCATATTTTTTCATTCCACTAATCAAATATTCCACTAATCTTTTACATCACTTTTGTCTGTTTTAGCAGGCTATACAGCTAGAAGTATATATAAATAATAGAGGTCTCACGTCTGCGTTAGATCGTAAGTAGGAGTGAAGAATTCAAAATGGCATCTTGCCGGCATCTCAATTCGATAAATGTTTTTTAAAAATCTACTGTTTTGAAGTTTCTGTGGTTTTCAAAAATGAAACCTAAAGGCTAAAATGTGAAATAATTCCATTTAAATATTAATTTTTTTTTTTTGTATATCTACATCTTATTGCATCGTTAAATTGTAAAAAAAAAATATGAAAATATCGTATCTGCCAGAGACCAAAAATAACCTAGCTTACTGACAAAACTTAAGGGAATATAACTCTATGCAAAGGTTTTGCAGGGTACAACTAGTAAATAATGTTAAAACTGTTTCCCAGAATAGTCTTTTTTAAGGCAACCATCAGTATTGATTTTTATTAAGACCACTATCCAATATATCAGGCGAAGTTATGCATACAAATGTCCTTTTCAGGTCAACTATCAATTATTCTGCTATTATGCTGGAATCAGTTTGTAAAAGCAAGCTGTTTTCCTAATCAATCTAGGGTACTTTTCAGAATTACAAGACAATGTTTTACTTTTAGTTGATATTAAGTTTCCAAGAACATAAAATGTATGTATGGTTAATGGACAAGATGCAAATAAACCGTTACAATCCTGTTGAAGTTAATATATATTGTATATAAAAAAGGTTTTGTAGGGTAATGCTAGTTCTATTATATTAGACATGAGATTTATATTTACCTGAAATGATTTTGCAAATGAAACCAGGGTTCAGTGTAAAACTGTCGACTTCCTGTGGCTCCTTTAAAAGCAGACGCAATCCAAACGGATTTGAAGTTTGTTGAATATTTGTCCCATATAGACATATTAACTCTTTCCAAGACATTAACTCCATAATGCCAAACCATTATCTCAACTAAAGAAGGAAGTTCATAGGACTGTAAAGGAAAGGACCAACAAATTAAACCCTTTCAGTGTTGAATGCAATTATAGTAGTCAATTAAAAAATATTTGATATATTATATTTTACTAGCTCAGATTGTTGAGGTAGAAAGGTTTAATACTAGTATACTTAAATATAACAATAAAAATAAAACTAATCCACAGATAATTCCATTTCGGAACACATTTGCATTTATTTCTTTACATATAGAAGTCATTGATAAAATATTAGCTCATCTCAGATATTTCCAAAGAATTTAAGGGAATGAAATTTTTTGCTTATTTTAGGATGAATGTTTTGATATAACATTTCTTTACTTACCTTAATAAGGTCACTCGAAATTTTTCTTAGTTCATCATCCCAAATAATGGGGATCATTTTTTGATTATTTTCATTGCCCACTGCTTTGACAATTTTGGCAACTTTTTTGACATGTTCTAAAAACAGTATCTCCCTGTCCACTTTTGTCACTAAGCTGGCACCTCGTCCTAATTCATATACTTCATCACAGCCAATATGCAAATGTGTAGCATCAGGATGAGCTAACAATATCTGTTATTAAACCATATACATATATATATATATATAATTAATTACATGCACATTTTAAATATCTATACATTTGGTGCAATATTTCAGGCCACATAAAATTAAATGCAATCAATTACTACATGCTAAATTAAAAATTAGATTAATGTTTTTTCTTTCTTTCACTAATATTATTTCAAGTGAGATCTGATAAAGTTAGAATGTACCTGTCTGATCATTTCTGTTATGAGCTCATATGAACTTCCATTTGTTACATCTATGACCTGAGGAGTATGTGGGCTTTCTCTTAATTTACTGAATGTGTTTTTAAGAACAAACTCCATATGCCCAAATGTCTGTATCAGAGGTATAACAGCCAAACTGTAATTTTTGGCAACAGTTAACAGTTCTTTGATTTCTTTCTTGGTATATGAATTCATAGCAGAAATATTTTGCAAAATTCCTGAATAAGGAAACATATCTTCATATTCAATAAGTAGGCCAGTAGCACCTAGTTCAGAAATAAGAGGAATAATTTTCTTTAGGTATGACAGTTTTGGTGCAGCACCTTTAAGGTCTAGATGAACCAATCTTGACATTGACTTAATAGTTTTCCCAATACTTTCAAATGTTTTGTAATATTTTTTACTAGACTGCTTTTCCTGTTTTTTTTCAAAATCAACTATTTTTTTAAAGCTTTCTTGCTTCAATAAATTTGTCTGTTCTTCTATCATTATGTTGTTTTTCTGCTGATTTTCAAAAGTATTTTGTTTATTTTCACCAATCTCATGATAATCCTGATCACGCTCTTCATCAGTGTTCAACTCCTCTTTGGTATCCAAACGACCGTTTAGTTCAGAAAGAGGCTCTTTTTTGACATATTCCTTAGCGCTAAACAGTTTTGGATTTGCATCAGGAGAAATCAGAGACCTCCAAGAAAAGTAAAATATTATTAGGCCTATTGCAAAAACAGAAACAAACAAAATTCCTGAACGTCCTCTCATGTTTCCTCTTCGACCCATTGACCTAAAAAAAAAAGTACATGTCATGGAATGTAATGTAAATAATGTATATATTTAATATATTATATGTATTCAATTGCAAATATGTTGCTAAAAGGGCCACACTGGTAATTTTGTTTAGGATCTCAAAACATATGTTATTCTAAGCTTATGGCCCCGAAAATCCTAAGAGCGGCTATCACCACAACAACATAAACAAGGAAGAGACTGAGTACTCAGGAGAATAAAAAAAAAACATTTTTAATTTCCATCACTGCGGAAAGTGCGCAATTACTAGATTGATTTTACACTCACAGAAACGTAACTGAAAAGGTACAAACATGCATTATAAAATACCTATAAAAGAGATATGGGTGTGATCTGTACAATATGTATCGCTTACCTATTACAAAAGGAAAGAAAGATTTACAGATCAACGAATCGTTTAGTTATACATTTGGGCTTTGGAAACTATCGACAACTGCTGGCTTGGCTGGTTAAAAAAAGCTTGGTGAAAACTAACAGTAGTAATAAAACTTTTAAGTATTACTTTTATTTATATATATAAAATATTAAATTGTAGGTCATGCTTAGTAACTGAAAAAGGTGCAACTATAGGTTTTTGGTGCAATTATCTTTTATTTGACTTAATAAAACAAAAGAGCAAAAACTTGTTCCGTTGAAAATTTTTCAAAAATCATGTTTTTTAAAAGCTTTCCACTTGGCTACCAACGACGCCATACAGTATTCCCTGGTCGGTGCTAAAAAAATGCAATAAAAGACTTAAATGTTGTTTTTTCTGTTGAAAAATGCGGTTAGATTTACTAAATGTATAAAATGTATCATGCCCTACTATGATAGAGCACTAATAAATAAATAATTCATACTGACTCGTCTGATTCGGTGTTTTAAAACAAGCTCACTCCATGCAGTCTATTTTTGTATTTCTCCGCAATTTTCGGGGATATAGATAGGGCGAGATTACACTTTTCTTTTAGTATTGTGGTGATAATGACTTAAATCTAAATGTGTCTATCCTTGACTTCTTAGAAATCGTTCATCTCAATATCGCATGTAATTTTGACTGTCCATATTCATTCAGTGCCATAATGAGCTTAACTCGCGCCCAGGGCACAATACCTTTTTAATACATTTTTAGCGCCCCCCATTCGAAAATCATATAATATTATTTGTAAAATATAAATTTGGCGCCCCATTGTGTACCCCCGCCCCCCCCAGCTACGCCTCTGTGTTCATTTATGTATCAGCTCTGAAGCTCCAGCCTTGTCCTTTGAATTTGTTGGTGATTTCAGATTAGATAGAAGATCATAGAGTGAATTGGGGATTTTTTTATATTAGATCTGAGACTAAGTTAAAAGGATATGGGAATTTCAAAATATTACATCATTCTGATATTTTGTTTGTGCCTGATTGATCAGTGCCATTACTACTCCATTGACTTATTTCCTCTATGACTATGGGTGCCTTTATTACTTTAATGTTGATTGCAGGCTCAGTGATGCCATGCTATATGGTAGGGCTGTAAAAAGGACACTAAAAATCTATTCCAATAGTGGTTATGGATTCTTAATAAGTTCAAGATGTTTATCTTGTCATATCAGGGACATCATTAGATCTTCTGTTGAAAAGTGACAGAACTATGCATAGCAGACATACCTGGAGGGATATGATAAGGATAACCAAGATGTTTTCATGAGCTCTGCCACTTTCCATATTTGTTTATCAAATAAAATGGTAGTTGGAATGAGGCCTCAGTTTTCAGAGCTTGTCTCTTTGACAAAAAGTTCAAAGACTTTCCGGCGGTGACCCAGGCAGTAGTCTATACAGCAGTCCTTGCTGCTCACCAGACAACAGTAAATAAAGAAAACTTTTTTTCATGATTTTACATTGTTAGTAGGATAAAGGAAATCAAGAGGACAAACTGTTTAGCTGAATTTATTTGTATTAGGGATGTTGGTAAACTCTCAATATGGTCTTATAAGTCCTACATAGATAGTTCCATTAGTAATGGAACTTTTTTTCTTTCTGTATACAGCCCATTTTCTTTTTATTTCCTTTTTTTTATTAGTTTCTGTTTGTTTTTTGAAGGATGGCCATTCAGTCATGATACCCTTATTTTAAAAGGATTATCCCTTCAATAGTTGTTTTTTTAATATAAAAATAACTGCTGGTAAAATATTACTTTACAACTAATATAAACAAGGCCATAGCCGGGGGGGGGGGGCTGCAGCCACCCCTCAATTAATTCTAAAAATCAAATTTTATTATAAAATATGCTTCTTTATCATTGTGTTCCAATTTTTTCTAATATAAAACTCTCCGCACAGCCCCCCCCCCAAGCCGCACAGCCCCTTCCCTCCCAAAACAAAATCCTGGCTACGACCTTGAATATAAACATGAGTAATATTTACTAATCTATTTTTGGGACAGTTTTTTTTTCAGTTTCAAGCATTTATTTACTATTCAGCAGATGGATGACCTTCATCAACAAGGTGTTTCTCTTAATGAACTGATTGTTGAATTAAAAGAAGAGGATGATATTCTCCCAGAGCAATCGCCCTGGTCTCAGGGTACTAATGCACATACAGTTTCCAAAGACATATTTTCTAGTCAGGTAATCCATTAATTTAGCATTTTTTTGTGAAGATTTTATTTTATGCTATATGATTTGTTTTATTAATTTTTTATTATATATTTCAGAGCTATGAGAATAAAACAACAAATAATGAAAGTTTCAATCCAGACGACTTTGAAGACTGTTGCACAGATACACCAGCTCATTTATTATTTAACAAAAGTAAAGACAGTTTGTCATGCAATGATTCTGATTTAGAATATGATTTTCCAGAAAAAACCCATTTCACTGTAATAGAAAACAGAGGTCAGTTGTCCAGAATTAGTGTAGGCACAATAGAGTCATATTAAAATTTCTCAGCCTAAAAGCGTTCTTAAATTTTTTGGTTATTTTCTGTAGAGATCGAAAGTGATAATGTTGTACTGATTAAAGACAGCAGGCCATTTTTAGAAGATCCAAGTACTAGCTCTATCCAAAATATTTTTCTTGGACATCATGATAATGAAAACAAGGTAGGTAAATTATAAAAATTTATTGAACCTAAGCTAGTATATTATTTGTAAAAATTATGATTTTTTTTACATAATTCTTGTAAATATCTTTTAAATTAAGGCATATTTTATATAATTTAGGATCAGCAGGCAGACTACATAATTTCAACTAGTCATGCAGCTGAAGAATGGGATTGTGTACAATGTATACAACCAAGTAATTAGGTTTTTTTAATATATTAAATGTTGATGAAAATTATGGAAGTTTATTATTAGTATTATAAATCTAAATTTGGACAGGTATGAAATTAGTAATTTTTCTTATTTCTTTTCAGATATTGTGCATTCTGATACATTCCAGCAAGGTAACTACTCTTCAGTAGTTTTATTTTTATAGTTTAGAAGGTCTTAGATACTTCTGCCATTTTTAAACTTATAAAATAATATTGTTAACCTTTTTTCAAATAAATATTATAAATGACTAAAATGTAATAAGAATTTTAAAGGAAATAATGCTACATATAACATTAAATGTTTATAATAATATTTTAAGGCACTTAGATAAAAAAATTCAGCATTGTTATATATTTTACGGCCAATATTTGGCCAATGTGAACATTGCCAAGGTGCGATGAGCCAGTATAATAGTGATAATATGAATAGTATCATATGAAAGAGATAAAATCAATTTTCGAGCATGGGACAACATTAAAGCAAGATAAATTAATTGCAAACAGATTGACCACTGGGCATAACCACTGCTGTTAGTTAATTTCAACACTATAAGCTTTGTAGTTTTTTTTAATACTTTTAAAGATAATTATAACTGTTAAAAAATTTTTTCCATCATTATTTGGGTCTAATGTAGTTTATTATGTGACAAAGGGAACAATCCCTGCAGCAGTATTGCTGTCAAAAGGGTCACTCAACGTTAGCAGTTATGGAAGAGTCACATTCATTAATGGTTAGCGTTTATGGAAGAGTCACGTTGCTTAAAAATTTCTTAAATTTGAAGATGTGTGGAGGACTAACAATTTTTTCAAGTTAAAAAAAAAAGAATTTAGCAGAAACTAAAACTACAGTGTGTGAGAATGTGGATAAAAAGAGGAGTGAATAAAGAAAAAAATGAAAGGTAAAATTATCTTTCATTATGGGTATATTAATTAATTAAAAAATATATATTTATAATAATTAGGATCTGTTGTTGAGTTTGAACCCAAGCCATTGGTTACATTTACTCAAATTTGGCTACAGTTTGAGTCAACTGACTATTCAGTAGTTAAGGTAACTGGTGATTAATAAATAAAAAGAAAGATAAAAGCCAAAAATACGAATAAGATATGAGAGTTTCTTTGCTGTAAGCATTATTAAAGATTTTTTTTCTCATCCTTATAGGATCAAATAAAAACAGGGATTAATCGTCAAGGATTATCTGCATTTATTCACATATTATTTGGACCACCAAAGCTACACAGAGATCTTCTTCCCCAGCGAGATCTTTTATTTTGTATTGCTGCCAGTGAGTTTTTATAATGTTCTCTTTCACAAATTAGCAAACGTGTATGCCTGATGTAAGGACATAAACAGACATAGATAATTAGACAGACACATTGTTAGATAGTTATATAGATAGACAATTAATTATTGTATTAATGTAGATGTTAGAGGGAATTCCCTGTAGTACGGTGACGCACCTAATGAACGGGTTATTGAACGGGGGAAAGAAAAGGAAGAAAACACACAAACTTGAGAAGAAAGAGATAGAACATTGTTTTGGTTATTTTTGTTTTGTTTTAAGTTTGAAGAAGAAAGGAACGGAGGAGCTAGGAAGAAGTATTTATTGTATTAAAAGAACGGACAACTGGTATTTATCGTAGAGACATGATTTAATGGTTAATGTTCATTATTGAATAACTAGTTCTTATGATTATTCAATAAAGTGATTTCGAGTTAATAACTGGAGGTGTTATGAACTTGTATAAGTTGTGCAATTAAAGAAAGTAATTAAAAAATAAATATATAAAAGAGACCACCGCATCCATATTCTGACACCTATATTTTTTAAATGTAGATTTTAATAGAATTTGATGGAAATTTTTCATACTAAATAAAAAAAATTAGTAGTTCCTTAATTTATTTAAATATTTAGAAATTATAATGACTAAAAAACTATTGGGTCTGATATTGATAATAAGTTTTACTTATTTATCTTGCAATTTGTTATTAAATGTATTTTAAGGAGATATTTGCTTCCATTATTTAAGACATTTTAGTTCCAGCATACTTCGCTATAATTGACAATGTTTGGGAGTTGGAAGCCATACCAAGTTGAAAATATTTATGGTATGATCTTGTCCTTTCAGAAATTACATGAGATACAAACAGGTGTCCATACTTTTATTTTTAATTGTTATAATTTCGTGAAATATTTGTATGATCTTAGGGATTTTTTCAATTTCAGCACATTTTGATGAAAACATTTTTTAAAAAGTCTACTTTTTTATTTATACTTTTTGATGTTAATGAGATTTAAAGATCCAGTTTAAAATAAAGAAAAGCCTTGAATATCATTGTCTAGTATTTTTTCCATTTCTTATACAAAAGTAAAATCAAATATTGAATGTTGTCCGTCATATAGGCCTTTAAATGAAATTATTTATTTGCATATTTTGTTAAAATAAAATAAAATGATGGTGAGATGTTGTTTTAAAAAATGACTTTTTAACATTGTCTCTTTTCAGCATCATTCCAGAATGACAATGTCATCCATAACCAAGTTTTACAAACAATTTACCGCTGCTTAACAGGCTCTAAGTTTGAATGTCAGCGATATGGCAGTCATTGGGAGGAGATAGGCTTTCAAGGTTTTCTATTGACTAAAATGTTATTGAAATGTTATAAAGTAATAATTATCTTAAACATTGAACTATAGAAATATCACGAAATTTTCTTTAATAAAACTATTTGCATTCTATTTTAGGCCAGGACCCTGCAACAGATCTTCGTGGTAGTGGAATGCTTGCATTGCTCCATATTCTTTCTTTTCTTAGAGATTCAAGTACCAAAGAATTAGCCAGGGACATATATAAGCTTTCTCTGCATCCTACACAGGTTACATTTTTTAAAACTGCTTTTACTTATCCTTAAAACAATAAACATGTATAAATTTATATGGCCATTTTGAGAATATTACACCATTTTGCAATGCAGCAATGGTATCTTTTCTTTTATCAGGGTGAAGAGATTTTTTAGTCTCACTTCCTATCGCATATGAATAAACTTGAAACACAACTAAAAAGAACATATTTTAAAATGTATACATTAATCTGTTTGCATTTAGGCAACCGAAGCAAATTTATTGAACCAAATTATGTCAAATTTAGTAATTGGTAAAAGCATATCTCTTATAATCAAAAACTCTACTAAACTGTAGAAAAATATAATCAAATCTACAGCCATCTTTTAAATTGTGTATGCTGCTCTATTTACATGCTGGCATGGGACAAAAGTTTTGAGAATTCAGTCTGCTCTCAGCAGAAATATACATTTTAAATATCTTCAGGGAATGTTCATTGTACTAAAAATGTATATAAAACATTCATCAAAATTGAAGTTTGCATCACATTTTAGAACATTCCATTTCTCAGAACTTAAAGAGTTTCATCATTTTATCTTTTTTTACAAGTTCTTTTTAATTTGGTATGTGTATTCTCCCTAAAACATTTTATTGATAAGTAAATTTAGCAATTTTGGAACTTGGCTATCAATTAGCTGTTTATTCCTAAAGAATAAAGGTTAATTAATTTTGGTCTACTTATATAGAAACAAAATTAAGCTATCAAATTAATTTATTTACAAAAAAACAAGTTGAAACACTGTTTATAAAGGAAATTGCTTTTACAGAATTTTCCTTTTTGTGTCATGGGCATCAACTTGACAAGGATTTGTTTACATATTTTACGTGAGGACATAGTTAATAAGTATGCTTTTTAACTGTTAATAATTATTTTTCTTTTTGTATTTCTATAAATATGTTTCTTTTTCATTTTTTTTTATTGATACATATTTTTGTTTTCCAAGAGAATGTAATAAGCGTAAAGATGTAGTAGGCACCATGAACTGTATTTATGCATCACTCTTTCTTCATTTATACAACAAATGGAAAAAAGGAAAAACTATTGTTGATTCTGGATTTATACTATCTGGTAAGCATTTTAGGATAATACAATGTAGCCTTACCTATCAATTCAAACAGTCTAAACCTTGAACTACTTGAATACTAACTAAATATTTTAGCAGATTACACTTTAGAATTTCCAATGTGCTGTTTTTTTGTTGTTTGTCAATTTCCTTTGTCATTGCCCCTTTATGCCACTTTTGGCGCTGATATATTTTTTTATCTAGTGAAATCTTCTCATGTGATATTAAAACTTTTCCCCATAATAATTGTAAACTATACTACCTGTTTTGTTATTTAAAAAAAAATAAAATAATAGCAGTACTTCAACTCTTCCTGGCTTATCTCAATGTTAATTAATTGAGTGATTGTCCTTTGCTGAATGAAAAAGAAATCTTCATTATGGTCTTTAAGGAAATTAACGGTCGGCCATGTGACCATAGACTTTCTGATAAATGCTACCTTAATTTCAACAGGTTCGATCATGTGACTGTGTCCCCAAGTATCAGACAGACAACCTTATATAAGTCAGCTTTGCCTAAACGCTCTTACTGCATGGAAGTGCATTGTTTGCTCTGTACATTGACATCAATTTTAACATGTTCTATTATATACTGGGACTCTAGTATTAAGTATTGGATCATGTCCTTCCACTTTTCTATTCCAGTTACTATTGCAACTCTATTTATATATTTGTAAGCAAAATATTATCATTTTTGTCCTAAATACGAGACTTCAGACTCCATTGAGTCTTTTGCTTTGTGTCTACATTGTTCTGCCTTCCATTAGAGATTCAAAAAGCATGTTAGTGTACTCACTGTTGAAACATTTCCTTTACATTTTCCCTTAAAAACTGATCAAAAAAATATTTATTATAATTGAGCATGTGGGGACCTGGAACAGATGAATCAATTAAATGATTCATGTAATAATAAATACCTAGAAATTGATTGAATAAACAGACATTTTTTAAAATTTTCCTATGCTAAAATAAATTTATTTTAGATCTATTTTTTTTTCTCAGATACAGAAGGTTATGCTCGAAAACATTTGAAAACTCTTTTAAAAGATTTTGAGGATAATAAAAAACTAACAAAGCAGAGCAACAGACCTGAAGAAAATCAGCAAGAAATGACATTTTTAAGCATTTGCCAAAAAGAGGAGCTGAAAACTGATGAACTGTACTAAAACATGAAATCACCAAAAAAAGAGTTAATTCAATAAATATATAAAAATGGAAATAAATATCACTAGAATTAGTACTCTACAATTTTGGTCGAAATCAGTTATTTATAGACTTACTTGGCAGCTAAATAGTCATTGAATAATTCTGTTCACTCTACCTGTTTGTGAACCATGATTCATCGACAAGTAAAAAAGTAAGACACAGTTGTTGATACCATTGAATTGGTACTTCTAACTGGTACCATCCATCCATGGTTGAAGGTAACCTTCTCCTAGTCACCCGGGGTATGTACCAAGTGGAGATAGTAACACCTTTTAGAGTGAGGTCTACCAGCTTGTAGCATTCAGGGGGATGTAATTATATACTTTTGTGTCCATACTATCTATTAAGAAGAAAATGGTTACCCTTGCAGAATTTTTCTATTCTACTTGTTGCTTTAGGAAGCCTTTTTCTAAGAAAAATATATTTATTTTATTTGTGCAAAAGTCAAAATTTTAATGTTCACATTTTTTTCTATAACATACAGTATTTGTACAGTTTTACAAATACACAAAAATATTTTATCATTGAATTTTGATGTGATTACAATTTTATTGAGCTTTAATAAAAAGAATACTGATATTTGTTGCTGTTGGTGACCTTTTTCAAAACCTAAAACATAAATTTGTGTAAAGGCATTTTGATTACTGTATTAAAGCATATGTACACTTCTTTCATTTAACTCAAATATTTAAATTAATTCCTTTTAATAAGCTGATACATGCTGCTGTTTTTAATTTCTTATAAATCAAATTTGAAATTAATGTTCCTTAAACAAAGGGTGCTAAAATAGTACTGACTTGAACTAGCTCTGTTTTAAAAGTAAGCAAGCATAAAATATTTGTCATTACAAAGATCATTCAATTTTCAACGTTCCTATGAATAGCATATTAGATTATAGTGCAGTTTATAATTATTGTTACAAAAAACATGGCTATAAAAATAGAAGAGCCCCCTTTTTGCCATGGAAATTACAACTATATTTTTAACCACAAGAACTTCTTAAAATCTTCAATTCTTTAAACTTTTGTATTTGATAGGAAATTGAATGCTCTTTATATTTTCTACGCAAATCTACCTATATATTTATATATGTGCTGTTTTTATAATCTGCAGATAAATTAAATTGAAAATGAGATTTTAAGAAAATGAGAAAAAAGTGTCCAAATTCACTTTAAAAAAAATTTGTCTATGAATCTGTAACACTTAAATCTTATTAAACAAATAATATTTTTTTTTTAAATTGCTTTTTACTTCCAAGATAGTATATTTTTCCTTCAAAATTTTGGCTCAGGTCCAAAAAAATCTCCCATTTGGGGGGTAAGTCTATTTTTATACCTTTAATTTGTGTTTGGGCTAAAGTAAATTCATTAAGAAATTCAGTTGTTAACAATGATGGGGGAGGGGATTAGGTGGACCAAAGGCAACAGCTGAAGTACTTAAGTGGCCCAATAATGGGGTGGCATTTTTCAGAGTTTGACCTGAGTGCAACTAACTGTAATTAAATGTTAGTTACTTAATTTGTATGTTAAGTTGTATAATTAATAGTGTTTCATATTAAGTGTAGTAAAACTTTTATGGTTGTAAAATTTAACCAAAATCTGTTTCATAAAACATTCCTGTGGTTAATGTCTGTATGTTCAATTAAATGTTTTGATTTCACTGTTCGTTTTTGACTTATAAACATGTTTAAATTTTTCTTTTAATGTTATAATAAATTATACTAGTTAAAATTTGTTAATAGTACTGAATGAGTTTGAGATGCTAATATTAAGCGTGAATTTCTATGTGTTTTTGAATATAATGTGTAATCTTGAAAAATTATTACATATGTTTGTAAACTTGGCCTCCCTCGATTTAATCCTTTGCCAGGTTAATGTTAAACAGGAATTAGTTGAAAAAAATTATTTCACTAAGAATATAAATTGAATAGTTCAAGATACATACATATCTGTACCCTCATCTTGTAGATTTACTGTAGCTGCCTTGTTATCAACATTTTCTTCACATGTTCCTTATTTTTAAAAATTCATCAACTTAAGAAATATAAAAACCTGCACGTTTCTTTTTATTCAACAGCCTCATGTTGTAGGACTTAGGTTACTCTGTGAAAATTCTCAAAAATTTCATTTTGAAATTTCAATATAAATGTATCTTTAAAATTACGTTTATCAGGAGAATCTGGTTTACGGCTATATCATTTCTTATTCATTTTGGGGCCCTGAAGAGCTAGTGCCTTTTACTTGCACTGTAACTGATCTAAATGTTTTCAAATTGTGTTGCCTATACTTTTTGATATGCCAACACAATCTACATTATTTTGAAAAGTTAACATGAAGACTTTAGATAAACGCTTTATAACCAGAGGTTGTTCACTTTTAATTAATTTAATTTAATTAACGTTGAATGATAAAATCAGCAGTGAAATTTATTGTGGTGCCCCTTCTTTCCTTGATGCTTGAGGCACATGGGTTTTTGTTTATAGAGTTTAGCCAGTAAAGCTTCTTAACTCTCAACTGTTTTTCATTTTCGGCAATTTTTTTAAGCTGATTTCAGGGTGTTTTGTAAAACTAGGCATTTTTCATGGTGTTATAGGCTACCAGTAAAGTTATACATCGTTAAACTTGAAATGAAGAACTATTTAATTAGAGAAAACTTTGATATAATAGAAATCTTTAAATTGTAAAATATAGTGTAAACAACTTTTTTTAATTAGTTTTTTTAATTGTTACTAAAATATTTATGCAAACCTAGAAGAAAAAAAAAAATACTGAAGAATTTAAATAAAACTTTAATATTTACATAAACATTATTCAACTTGTGTACGGCAGATAAAAATTAAATTTGGACTAAAATGTATAATAATTTTTTTTATTCAACTCAGAATGATACTATAGAAATGGGAAAAAAAATAATACTCATGCCTCTAGAGTGAATTATTATATACTTTTCACACAATGCTAGACAAGACAAACTTCGATCATTAGGGGTACTAAGATGAGTTATTATAAGTGAGAGAAAACACATTAAATGAAGAAGAAATATAAAGTCTGTTCCCCAATTATTTGTTTTTTTCTAAGGATATTATACTTACTAAAAGTTATTCACTTGCTTCACCCCTTCCATACAAAAAATCACCAAAATTTTCTACTTTTCCAAGAATAAATCATGCTGAGTCACCAACACCACACGGCCCTCAAATACCAATTAATTCCTCTTTTTGACACAATGTCAAAAAAGGGAGCCACAGCGACAAAAATTGCTAGTGCATTATGTCTTTTTTCAAAATAAAACTTGGAATATTTTACCAAGTACCAAATTTTTACAAAAATGAAAAATCTATTTTTCTTTGCCACTGTATCCCAGGGTCGGCGTTGCACATATATAATAAAACATAAAAAAAAAATTGACCAAAAGTAAAAATATAAAGAATTATAACGTCCAAAAAATTGTCGCTCACCGGTGGTCGAAAAGTCAATGCTACGATGGTTGAGAGTTAATAACTGAATAGTTTAAACATTAAAAAATACCTTCTTTTTCTAAATTAATGCAGTTTATGACCAAATAAGGTCTAACCTGTGGAGGTATATGCAAGGCCTGCATGTTACAATGGCAGCCAAACCAATAGGACATATCTATTTTAATCACAGGAGAATGCTGCTTGAGGTTTTTGCTATAAAATGTCAAGTTGAAAAAAAAATTAAGAAAAACTACAAATATGTGAATGGTATTAAATATTATGTAATATTTTATTTGTAAAATCTGTAAGTATTAAAGAATCAAAGATACAATGCATTCCTGAGTGGTAGATTCTATGTACATTGAAATGACAATCTTTCAAACATTCAAAGTAAATATAATTATTTATATTTATGTGTATGAAGAAAAAAATTACATTAAACTATTAACATCGTATTATGTGCAGTGTGATGTACATTTACCTGAAACAAATGTATACCATACGGTTTGGAAAAATTCATTCAGAACTTAATAAAAAACATTATTAATTTTTTTAAGCAACACATATAGCAAAGTAAGAAAATTTTTTAATTCATCTGTTGATTACCACAATGACATTTAGTAATAAATTTCATCATAAAAGCAAATAAAATATGATACATTTTTTCATTAAAAAATAGTTATGATAAGAAAAAAGTTTTATTTTAAACATAGTTATAAAACAATAAAAAAAAATCCATTGCTACCATGAAGCGAAAGCTTAATCAACCTAACCTTACCACAAAAAGAGACATAGTTAGAAGAGTCTGTTATTAGTTAGAAGTGTCTGTTAATTACAATTGTAACTGAAGGAAAATTTTAAAAAATGATCATTGGACTAATTGAATGGTCTGTGGGAAGGCAGACTTAAAAAAAATGATCATTGGACTAATTGAATGGTCTGTGGGAAGGCAGACTTAAAAAAATAAAATAAATAAATTAGAAAAAGAAAACCATTTTAAAAATCAGCCATTCATAAAATATACAGATGTCATTCTGCGGTATATATTTACACGTTGTATAAAGTATATGTATACTTTTAACAAATGCCTTACAACATTTTTTTTTTAAAAGCAATATACATGAAAATCAAACTGTATAAATAAATTGCAGATTTACAGAAAACAAATTCAATATCCAATATGCTACACTACATATAGAACAGTTTAAAGACAAGAAATTTTTAAGGCAGTAATGTAGTACATAAAACAAAAATAAGTATAAAATCTGTGTTAGCACTATTTCAGTAAATGATTTTCTTCTCTGTGATCTTTTTACTATATTTCTTTTTAGTTTTAAGAATTTTATCAAGCTTCTTTATATTACTGTATGATACACTGAGGGAAAACAAAAATCATCTACCAAATGATAACTATCAGCCTTATTATTATTATAATATATATACTTCCATATATTAAAGCAAATACTGTTAAGTCTGGCCTATATAGATTTTTTTTTGTAATTTTGAAAGTAGTCGAGTGTTATTAAAAAAAAAAAAAACCCATGAAGGATAGTTGGGAAAACAGCAGGAAACTTTTTTTTAAAAAATGAACAGTGTTGTATATCTGAAACATGGAATACTGATTGACAGATAATGGTGGAGGTTGCAGGCTGAGGTCTCTATGATACATTAGTGACAATGGCAGTATTGGCCAAAGTGTTGATGTTTAAAAAATGAACAGCAGGTTATGATTTCAAAACAGGGTCAAAGTGCTAAAAGTCCACTGGATGTAGAAAATTATCTACAACAAACTATATGACCTGTTTATAAAATTTATATGTTTTATCTTTATTATTCCATAATAAAATAAAGAGGTTGCACATTTTTTTTTTTAGTATGAATTTGATTATGACAGGAAAAATTTCTCAAGAGGTTACGCCCATTATATCCATTTTGCAAAATAGTTCTCACTGAAATGAAGCTAATAGTTTTATTTATTGAAATAATGTAAATTAATTGCAAAATCTAAAGATTACAATTGAAAAATGCCTTGATAGGAGAAATATATTTTTTTCTCAGACATATAAAGAGGGTTATATCTTTAAATAGAAATAAAATGCAACTCACTTTGAAGCAAAGCATTTTCTTATGTCATATTTTTACACACAATTAACTAATAGATCAAAATGCTGCCTAATTATTTATTACTAGAGTTAGAAAAAAATCCAGAGATAAATGCATACATCCCTTCACTAATATAATTTTGAATTAATTTGTGTGTGTGTGTTCGTCTAAATGGAAAACATCACCTTGGCACACAATATTTTCTTTCCACTGGTATTAAAAGTTTTTATCTAATTCAGTCAAGACAGATAAAAATATTTGATTTGCCATTTACAATGTTGGAGGTAAATTATTTTCAAGCTTAAATAGAACTTCAATTGAAATTTTACATTAATAGTACTACAATAACAGCTTTACAATGCACATGTATGAAAGAGAAATTTTATAGCTAAAAAATGATTTTCAATAACAATAATTGACATCTGTCATAGCAAAGTGTCTTGTGCTTTGTCTAATGATAAAATCGACTATCAGTCATCATTGCATTTTTCAAACGCAGCTCAACAAAACTAAAAACCAGAGCATGACAAAGTTTTGATTGAAAATGGTGTTAAGTTTCTTAAAATTGTACAGCATCCAACACCACGTATATACCAATTATAAACTACATGCATTAAGAAAAACTTAGTAAATTATATTTATACATTTAAGAGCTCTGAAGAAACCACATGAAAATCAAATTGTAAACAATACTTATTTATAAATACATGTATGTTGCATTTAAAAATAATTTAAAATTACTTAGTTGCTTAGTCAGATAATTGAAATAGAGAGCCAAGCTAATCAATCAGGACTGATTCATTACACAAGCTTAATGTTAATATGGTAAGATAAATAATGATTTTCTTTTCTTTCTGAGTATTAGGTTCTTTATGATCTAACAGTGATTATAAATACATCTCAGTTGTCTATTGATTACCAAGGGATGGACTCTGGAATTTAAAAAACTATATATATATATACCATATTTTAAGAGAAAATTTAGAGCTGTATTAAACTTTGTACATTTCAGCATCGGTTAATAACATTTTTATCAAAATAAAATACAATAATTTTAAGAAACATGCTATGGGCCCAAAAAAAAAACACCTAATTTTTACGCTATGTTTACTACAACGCCATTTTGGTTGGTGGGGAACACAACCTGTACAAAATAGTAAAAACTAGTGGCATCAGAAAAAAAAAATTACAAAATAGATAAAATTATTTTTAATCATGAAAATCACGCAGCATTGGACAATATATATGAAACAACTGAATTTTTGTCTTCAAAAAAGGAGTATATATTTTTTTTAATTTCTGAATCCATCACTTACTAATCTTTAGAGTACCCTTTGTTATTTAATCCAACATACCGAATTCCATTTGGTTAATGAGCTTATTAAGTAAGTGTTAAATTTAAGCAAAATAATACAGTCGTTGCAGAACTATTGAACTAAATATAATTGCCTTCAAATCTCTAAAAGAAAATAATTATGAATTAAAATTAGTCTGTCAATTAAGCAATGACTATATACTTCATAGGAATATTTATTCAAAATGGTGTGTGATGTTGAAAATTGCATAATGAGAGACAAATACTAAAATTGTATGCAAGGGGGCAGGTGTGTGTGTGTGTATCCAGCTGCACTGGGAACAGAATCTGCAGAGTTTCATTATGAAAATATTGAATTTCAGGTTTTATTAATCTGGGTAAGAAATTTTTAATCAGTTCAAATTTCCACCCCGAAAATGGAAAAAAAAAACCTTCACTGAAATAAGCCCTCTATAAATACAAAACCAAAAATAAAAGGAGAGGAGCCAATAATTAAAATATAATGTTTATATAAATAAATGTAAAGAAATCCTTTAAAAATGCTAATTGATGTACAATATATTTTAGCACATTTATTTTTAATGGAGAAATTTCTTAAAAAAAGATAACAGTTTAAAAAAATACAACTTGATCTGTAGATTAAGAAATTGAATTATGACAGTAAAAATTAAACGAATCAATTTTTGAACATTCATAAATGTTTTAACAAGACAATTTTTTGTCAAAAAAAAAATCCACATATTATGAATATTTACACAACACATACAGAGCCACTGATCACACAAGGTGTACGAAAATGACAAAAGTACACTGCTGCAATTCATATCACCGGATTTCTTGCCACGAAATGACCACATAGTACTGAATCTTAAGACTTTAAGGCTGTAAGAGCTTTCACTCAAATAAAAGGAAATTATCTTGTATCACTGGACCTAACTTTTATTACAAATTTAACACTGAAATAATTATCAGCACTTCAGTTTAACTTATAAATGGCACTTAATTTATCTGCTAACAATTTCTGTTACAATATCACAATTGATTTGAAAAAAAAAGGAGTTTTGCTCAATGAAATGTTTAAAGATTTGCCTGGAGATGGAGTAGGGAGAAACATAAAATCTGAAGTTCCGTTACTTTGAAGTAAATCATAACAATACAAACATTTTTTGTTATAATTATACATTAGGTACAGGTCATAGTAGTTAATCACTGTTATTTCTTCTTTTGGTTCTTCATTTGTTGCTGTGGAGATGTTAAAAAAGGAGAGTAACCATTTTGTCGTACCATCTCATCATAGGCAGCTAACTGGGCAGGAGTTGTTCCATATGCATTAGCTATCATCTGTAGTTGTGGATTTATGTTAGTCACTGGAGCGTGGGCTCCAGAAGGCATATACAAGTTCATAAATGCAGGATGAAGGTGAGAATTCATTTGGAAATTTAATGAAGGATCTGATAAATGAGGAGCTGGATGATCTGAAGATTTGGTCGCCTAAAAAAAAAGATTTAAAAACATTCCTTAACGACAGGGTAGACAGCCATTAATAATTTTTTAAGGATGCGGTCAATAGTTTTTATCATAGATCGATATCATAATATCAGTGAACATAGAGAAAAATGGTTCAAAATTGATATAATTGTAACAAATTAATAAATGACAATAAAACCGTAATTTAATCATTTAACTATTGTTGTTTTTTTATAACAAAATACTTAGGCTGCCTAACTGAAATAGAAAACATTAGCTGAAGTTAAAAAAATAAGTCAAAAATTTTATACATGGCCTCATAACAAATGAGTTTCAAATACGTATTTTAAATAAAAATGTGATAAGCAACATTCCAGATATTAATATGACATCTTACCCGAGGCATGGCTGTAAACTGTGTTCCAAATAATGCTGATGTCAGGCGACCTTCTTTACTGGATGAAGCAACAGGACTTACTTGGTGTGTTGAAGGCAAACTTTTGCTAGAAGACTGCTGCTGATTTTGGAGTAGTCCATTAACAATACTGGGAGATCTGATCTGGTCTAATACTTTGCTGTTGGTATGTACTTGCTGCGAGTAAGGCTGTTGAAGTTCCAGAGGTGGTAATGGACCATAAGGAGAATTTAACTGCTGCTGGATTTTTCTGCTTGAGTTTTTTATTTTAGCATTATCATGTTTGTTGCTT
Source organism: Bulinus truncatus (assembly GCA_021962125.1). Classification (NCBI taxonomy): domain Eukaryota; kingdom Metazoa; phylum Mollusca; class Gastropoda; family Planorbidae; genus Bulinus; species Bulinus truncatus. The sequence continues at coordinate 3,067,986 of JAGDYQ010000025.1, read as the reverse complement.
TGTGCAAGCTGTAAATCATGTTTTTTCTAATAGGTACAGAATTATTACCTAGTGGGAGAGATTGAGGAGAATGCATGAATATAAGACGCGGGTCATCATACTGCTGTTTGTTGATGGTTGCTTGAACAGACACACTGTGAGGAAGACTAGTAGAGTTTTTAATGCGATCTAAAACCATGTCTGGACTGGGGAAAGCTGCACCTTGAGTATCCGCATTATCATATGGATATGGTCTTTTACGGGGATACTTGTGAGCGAATGGAGGTGGACTGGTCATAGACGACTGTAATGCTAAATAGGGATTAGCAGATGTTGGATTAAGATATACTGTTGATGGAGCTGGTGGGAGATGACTTTGTGGTCTGTATCCTGGAGGTTTGGGGTGAAGAATTGGTGACAAGTTTTGACTAGAAACACCTAATAAATCACTTGGGCCTATGTTAGGATATGGGTAACTTTTATTGGGAATATTCCCAGGATGAATGTGATCATTTAACACATTCAGTGATGATTTGTTTGGTGTGTTTGAATGTGCTGTTTTTATAGCACTGCTGCCAGAGCTCAAAGATGGCTGATGTGATTGGGATGATTTCCCACCACCAACTTTATAAAATCCTTCAGGCCCAAGATTCTGGTTATTAGTTCTTGAGGATGGTGCACTAGAATTATCACTGGTCCCTGCTTGCGGGAAAAAACCATCTGCAATAATCTGTGGAGAAGATGCAGAGGTGGACGAAGGTGAAGGAGTCATTAATCCCCATTGAGACTGCAACATGTGTGGAGTTAAAACTGGCATCAGATAGCCTCCTCTAAGCATCAAGTTGGCATTAATCAGGCAAGGATTATCCCCAGGTAATGTGCTGTTCTGTTGCAGACCTGAAGTTTTCCCCAACTGATGATGATGCTGTTGATGTTGAAGCTGCTCTAAATGTGGAAACTGGAGATTCTGAATGTTGGCACTATCCACGCTTTTCAGTTCTAATGCTGGGAATGCACTATTACCACCAATACAATGGCCAATGACTGGAATTTCCAAAACTTCTGTTTCCCCCTGCAAGTCAAGTTTGGAATGTTCTGATAAACTAGTTGAGTTGTTATCTTTATGAGCAGCAGAATCTTCTGACAAATTCTCCTGAGCTGTTAAAGGTTTATCTTCATCCTGTGCAAATTAAAAGTATAAATATATCAAAATGACAATAGCAAAAAAAAAAATAAAAATAAATCTATTTGTATTATGCTGTTTGATAAAATAAATCATTTCCTTTAATTGCTAACAAAATACAACTTAATGAACTATGCCTATAGCTCTTATATGATTTTTTTACTTCACATTTCAAGCTAACAAATAAAAAGAAAGGCTGCTGTTTCAGATACAGTAAATAATTAAGTAATTCTTTTCTCATTAAATAAAAAGTGTCACTTCTGAAAAAGAATAATTTTCCTAAAATAAATAAAAAAAGAACTGATGTAGGCTACACTTTATAATACTATTCATCAGTGCTTTTTTGTAAAAAAAATTGGTGCCGGTACTCAGTGATGGATTGCCTAACTTTGAACTACCAGTTCGCAGTTTCGCATTTTATATTTTAATTCTTATTGCACGCTATTTTAAAATAATTCAATTTTAACAAATTAATTATATAATAAATTAATAATAAACGTTAAAATACAAGAAAAGTACTAATTTTTTCCCCACATTGCCGGCTTACCGGCACAAAAAAAGCCATTTATACTAGAGCTGCTGTTCGATTTAAAAAATTGATCGAAATTAACGCATGATTAAAAATTTTAATCGCAAATTAAAGCACATTTTAATCGACACAATATAATACAATTGTTTGTATTCAAACTAATCTGTCATAATATCAAAGCATAACATTGGCATAATAAACAAGTCGTTTTAATTTACGAAAGAGATATAATGAATTATAACATATTTATTAAGCATTAGCATATATGTCTATTGAATTAGCTAGTGAGACCAGTTTATGGACATGTATCAATCACGTCAATGATACCAATTATTTTCTTTTTATTTAACAACAATGCCTAACCTTTTTTTTTTCGTATGTCAACCCCTCACTCCCTCCCTCCCTGTCATATTTTGCTTTACATCGCCCACACGTACGTCTGTTTACCCTACCCTCCACTTCCCATCCAAAAAAAAAATACACGCGTCATTTATATCTCAAATGTAACTTTTCTTTCATAAAATAATACCATAGCCAGAAAGTTGTCGCTCACTTATTATTAACGCGTTTTTTTTTCGTTATTCCAACCCCCCTCACTCTTTTCACCAAGTCACACTTTTAACACACTCTCTCTCCACTTATAGATGTACCAAAAACAAGTTGACACCGGTTCCATTGTTTCAAACTAGGGCACGCGTCATAAAAGACAATCCTCTTGTTTTAAGGTCATACAGCTGCTATGGTTTTGCATAGTCGTGACGTTTACCCCACCAAACTACGAGTCGGTCGAGTTGAAGGAAAAATTTCCTCTTTTGAAGTTTTTGTTTTGTGCCGCGTGTTACTCTTTTTATTCTTTCATTCATTTACTTTCTTACTATCAACTATTATTTCAATGTTTTAGTGAACAACAGAAAAGAAAATTTTATTTTTTTATCGGTCTGTCAGTTATATTAATAAAAAAAAATCTTGTAAAATGAGACTCTTTAATGTTACCGTATGGTAATTTTCAAACGTTCAAAGCTAAAATTTTAAAAAGGTCGGCTTTCATTTTTCATCTTCTGTTGTTCTTTCTTTCGTGTGTCAACATTAAAGAATCTTTCTTTCGTTTCATTTTGGTTATAGCAAGGGAACAGGAGGTTCACTTGTCGAAGGGCTATATAACAAAACATCTTCATTTTATATTACAATTGGGGCTTTTGTCGACGTACCTAGGGGTGAGGGTGTGTGTAAATTGTGACAGGGTGGGGGTGGTAGATCTACTTAATAAGTGAACGCAACTTGTAGCGTGAAAATCCGTTATTTATCGATTTGGTGAACTTTCAGCATTTTGGTCAAATTAACGCATTTAGGTATTGCGTTAAAAATTTTAATCGCAAATTTTTTTTGACGCGTTAATCGCAAATTAACGCAGTTTAATCAGCAGCCCTAATTTATACATAACTTTTTAATAACAGAAAGACATTTAAAAAAACACAGTTGCAATGACTGTTCAAAAAGACTAACCTTATCAACAGTTTTACTCAGGATAAAATCATCAATCTCTTGTTTTTCCTGTTCTACATTGGGTCTCTCGATTAATTCAACATTCTAAACAAAAATACATTAAAAAAAAAAATAAACCCTCAACAAATTATGAGTAATAGGAAGTTACTCAAATGTTCACAGTTATTAATGTAGGTTTAATATTGAAAGGTAAACACAGGAAGTTACTCAAATGTTCACAGTTATTAATGTAGGTTTAATATTGAAAGGTAAACATAGGAAGTAACTCAAATGTTCACAGTTATTAATGTAGGTTTAATATTGAAAGGTAAACACACAACAAAGACAAAAGAAGAACAAATTGCTTTGAATGAAATAGAAACAAGCTGGGCCTACCGTTATCACCCAAGCTTATCCCTCCATCAGGCCCGCAGCTTAACTCATTTCTAAATAAGATCAAAGAGCCTCATTCTTCAGCGGTAAAGCAAAAAGTGTATTTTTTTTATTTGGCTCAGATGGGGAAACAGCAATTATTTTTAAAAAACTAGTGAGAATTTAGAGAAGAAATTAGAATAAGACTAGCATAATACAATGGAAATGGTCGAGACCAGTCTAAATGTTTAAGAAAACTCACAATGAAAACCTCCATAGCACGACATTAGGAAGAGAACAAAGAATAAACATACCATATGGTATCAGTCTGCATTTTGAGCAGTATGCAAAGTTAGATATTCAATGTACTAGTCCTCACTTAGTAATTTATCATTATAATGTATCTGATATATAGTTATGATGTATTTTTTCAAAAAATGATATGGAAAAACAGATGTCAATTAAAATTTAACTGAGATATAACATAGAAAAATAATAATAATGGGCTTTAATAGCATCCATCTTTAATAAAAAAAAAAGACAAAAGACTAATACCTCTTTTTGACTAGTTTGATTGCCATTGTCCTTTATATCTGGAATATCAAGTGTATCATTCAAATATGTTTGCTTTTTCCTCACTTTCAGAGACTTCATCTTGCGTAGGTGTCTTTCATATGGCAAAAGAAGTCTAAATTAAGAATTAAAAATGAGTATCAAACTCAAATAATATTAAATTATGATATTGATAAATTAATTAATTAAGGCTTCCCTAAACTGAGCGTGCTAGAGAGCTGATGCGGAGGCGCTTTGCTCCGCAGGAGTTAACAAAAATTAAGCAAGTAAGCAAATAGATATTATTACCTTTCGTAATGTTTTCTAGTACATGTGGCAGCACTAGTGTTGCTGGAGTTACCACCCAGCTTGTCATATAAATGTTTCCACATCCGTTTATGTGTGATCTTAAATAAAATTAATTACATGGTCACAATTTATTTCACAGATAAATAATTTTCTTAAAACTGTTTATTAGCTGATCTTTTTAACCTGAGAAAAATATTTGTTTGAAAATGTTATAACTGATATAATGGTTAAAGCTTTTCAAATAAGATTAACTCAGATGGCTGAGTGATGTAGAGTGCCTGACTGTTGACCTGAATTTTTCCAGGTCCTTCCACATCTACCCAGCTTTAAATGGGTACCTGACTTCAGTTGAGCAAATAAAGGCCACTGTGTGTTGTCTTGCCACACAACCCCTAAATATACTGTAGCTATATAGATGATTTCTACACTTCACCTACCTCAATGGATTAGGAGCTAAGGGAACTTTCAACAAAATAACACAGCACAAAAATTTTATTAAAATAAAAATATTATTTTTCTCCAACTATGAAACAGTAACTTCTATTTTCAGTAACTTATATGTTCATGTCAGAACTTACCAAATCATATCCTCCTAACTTTTCAGCCTGCTTATAAAAGTAGAACAAATCAACTGCAATGTAAAAAGTTAATAAAAAAATGAGAGTTGACTTGGCATTATGTGAGCATGGGAACTAATGCAGAGTAAACATATGACTGAATTGGACAAATGTTTAAGATAAATACCCCGATATCTCCCAAACAATGGTAGAGAGTATATTTGCTAATGACATGCTTTATAGGTTAATTTAAATAGTCTACAAGTTGAATGTTGTGTATTTTGTTATGTTAAAAAAAATATGACAAAGCTACTTAAAAGGGTATTTTTTAGCATGGATTTTGAAGCATGCCTCTAACATCATATTAAGCCAGATAGTCCAGAGTCTACAATGTCTAATTAGGAACCTTAACAGTTTCAATACATCAGGCAGCAAACAAAGAATGTAAAACACTAAAAAAAATTGGGCACGTCATTATCAGGTACATTAATATAAAAAAAATAACTTTACACTTTCAATTTAGTAACTGAATCTTTTACTTTCCTCAAGATGATTGATGAGAGAATATATTTTTAAGTTGCACTGCAACTAAATGGGTATTTTGTGGCTATATCTTTTCATAAAACTGAAAGGCTTTGATTTTTTTAAAAATTACTCAAACATACACCAGAAAGATAAAAAGATTATATATTAATATGATTTTAAGGTTAATTTATTTTTAAAATATTTTTTAAATAAAAAGCTGTAACTAAGTGTGAAAATTAAACAAATGTATGATGATTTTTATGACTTTTTATATCACAACTTACTTTGCTTAAAACCAAGAGAAGGGATTCTACCAATAGGCATTTTAGCATCATGCATGAACTTGTGCAGCCCAATTAGAAAAGCTTGCTCTTCTGTGCTAACTTTGTCTTCATTTATCTCTGAAGACTCTGTGGATCTTCTTGGCTACAAGAGAAGATTATAAAATATTCAAAGTGTGAGATGTTTTTTTTCCTGAACTAATAATGGAATGAAATGGAATGGTTTTTGTAATGCCCATTTACATCCTCACCAAAGCTGAGTGTGCAATGGCTATGGAGACAAAACAGTAGACATAGGTAGGTGACCACATGGTGGAATTTCAACCCAAAAGTTGCAGCATGCAGATCAGGCTATAGCAAACTGATATGGCAAACTACCAAAGTACCACAGAGTAACCCATAAGAGTAAATATAATCATCCAATATAAAATGTATAACATAAACTAAAAATCTTTGTTAAGTTATTGTATTTAACAAAAAAATTATATAATATAATAATAGCGGTTTGGGTTCTGCGTTAAATTGAAAGCGGAAATCAAGAATTCAAAATGGCGTCTTGCCAGTGTCTCGATTCGATAAATGTTTTTTAAAAAAAGTTTCTGCAGTTTTTAAATATAAAACACAAAGGCCAAAGTGTGAAATAATTCCATTTAAATATTTGTTTTTTTCTTTGTATTGCTACTGTTGTAGCATCTTAAAACTAATAAAATCATGAAAATATCGGATGTGTCCGAAACCAAAAATAACCTAGCCTACTGTTCAAACCTAAGGGAATATCACTCTATTCAAAGGTTTTGCAGGGTACAGCTAGTATATAATAATAATTGTGGGGACGGATGGCCGAATGGTGTAGATAATCGACTGTCAAGCTGAGGACTAAGTCCTGGGTTCGATCCTCAGTGAGAAGCATGCAGTTTTTTCCAGGTGATTTTGCTGCAAAGTCATCTCACAAGTCCACCCATCTTTAAATGTGTACTTGACTTGAGTTAGGGAAGTAAAGGTGGCTGGGCGTTGTGCTAACCGCACAATCCCTTTCATATGCCAAGGTAATAGAAACAAATTCTACACTTCATCTGCCCCGATGGGCCGTAAGGGCTAAGGGAACTTTACTATTTCTAATCACCACTTACTCTGGAGGATGATGATACAGATGGAGTGACATTAGAAAACATTTCTTCCATACTGTCAGAATCTTGCTGAGAATCTTTTCTAGAAAACAGTTTAGTTTTTTTGCCTTTAGATCGATTTTTTAAAACAGGCACTGCAAAATAAAATTCTATCATCAATATTTATCAAAATACACAAAGATCACTGTTCCCTCTAAGCTGTGCAAGCACAAATCACTGAGCACCCACACACAACAGAGCGCACACATTTTATTTACTATGCCTATACACTGTTATATTGTGCACACATTTCATTTATTGTGCCTGTATAATGTTATATTGTGCACACAAATTTTAATTTACTATGCCTATATACTGTTATATTGTGTACATGTTTCATTTATTGTGCCTATATAATGTTATATTGTGCACACAAATTTTAATTTACTATGCTTATATACTGTTATATTGTGTACATGTTTCATTTATTGTGCCTATATAATGTTATATTGTGCACACAAATTTTAATTTACTTCCAAAGTGGCACACAGCTTAAAACTTTTGCTGCTCACAGCTGTTGAAATTAGAGGAAACATTGACAGAAATACAACAAGAAAAATGATTATATTTTATTTTAAAAACAAAGGGATGTGATGGCTTACTCATGTGATCCATTCTGATTTCTAAAGAATCTAGCTCTGTGTGTTCAAATGTGTCTCTACAGAACATAACTCTGCATCCTGGGGCACGACCAGTGAAGCCTCCAATAGCCACCACGATGGCTAAGTGTAGCCACTGATTCTCACAACCTTCAAGTCGCTTCCTCATAGCACGATAACGACAATACTTTGGGTAGCTTAAAATAGCAATATTGACTGCACCACTAATCAACTTTTCATCTGTAAACAAGTAAAATTAAAAAAGATGATCAACTTATGAATTTGTTCAAACAATATACCAAGTGTTTTTATTAAATTTAAAGCAGAATTTTATTAGTTAAGAAAAATGTAGGACTAATGAAATATGATATCCTAAATTCATGTGAACCTACAATATATTTTACTTACTTGTCTCATGTTCAGCATCTTCCATCTTGAAAACAGAAAGTGTACAATTTCTTTTTTTACCATTTTCTTCCTTCACAACTCCATTTTTCAAATCTCCACAGATTCCTCGACTCAAGCAGTCATCAAAGACTTTTTCACAACCATCTTTTTTATTTTCATATTCTATATTTCTCAAACTATCTCTAGGTGTTTTAATGTCAATTTCATTGTCACTGTCTCTAAAACTGCAGACAGAGCTGCCATATGCCCACTTGACATTATGTTCAATTAGCGGCACAAGGTCATCAAGTTTCAACACAAGTCTTTCTCCTAAAACTAAAACTTCATCCTGAATAACAGATGAAAAATATACAATTTAATATCAATGTCAAAAAAAAAAGAAACTACACAAGTTAGTACAAATCTAACTGTATTCAGAAAGCAACTATCACAAACTATTAGTGCCATTTTATTTGGGTGGAACAAAAAGAAAAAAGTAATTGCAAGAGATGATTTAAAAAAAGTGAATATAGTATTGCCTAAAAAAAGTTATAAAAAGTGTATTCTCTTTTTTATTGCAAAAAGTTAAACAAGTTTGTCATTTATGCAGATAATGCTTGTTTTTTAGTGTGGCCAAATAAGTAAAGAAAGGTGCCCAACTGCCCATAGGTATTACTGTCTGCAGAATTTTTTGTTCAGAAAATCAGCAGCCATAATATCAATATGGATAGGGCAGTAAAATCCAAACACTGCTCTATAATAAACTATAGGAATTAAAAATGATTTTTATAAGCTTTTCATATGTTTCACTATCTGTGTGTGTGCCTTCAAATCTTGTAACTCAATTCTGGACCTGTTCTAATTTAGTGAGAAGGCTCAAATTGGGCACACATATAGATTCTACATGACATAATTTTATTAATTTCCATGAAAGAATTGAAGAATTACAAAGCTTATTACTTTTTAGTAATGTTTATAAAAAGGGGAAAAAATGTGCCATGAGATTAAACAAAAAAACATTGTGTAGCGCCAGTCATAAATGTGCAAAATAATGAAGTCACTTGGTCTTGTAAATGCCAGCCAAGGTTAATATTTTTTATTACATCAAATCTCAAAGTCATAAACATCTTGAATATTAAATAGAATAGTCAGTGTGGGATGGGTGGCAGAGTGGTGTAGATGTTCCACTGTGGACCTGAGAGTCCAGGGTTTGATCCTCAGTGATATCCAAGGGCATTGTTCCAGGTACCAGAGAAAGTTGGTTAAAGTCAGCCAAGTCCATCCAGCTTTTATTGGGCACCTGACTTAAGTTGGTGAAGTAAAGGTGACTGGACAATGTGCTAATCACACAATCCCTTTATATGCAGTGGTGACAGAAATACATCTGCCCCAATGGCCCTTTGGGATTAAGGGAACTTTTTAAAATAGTATTTTAACATTGCCAATGATTAAGTCAGCATATATGCCTGTACTCTAAGCTGGTTTTGACAAAGAAACATTGAGTCATATAAAATCATACATGTTTGCACAATAAGCTGGTTTTGACATAGAAACATTGAGTTATATATTACATTGGAACATCGGTTCACGAACTAGATCCAGCCCCGTAGCGTGAAAATTCTACAGCAGGGACCAGGCATTCTACAGCAGGGGCCAGGCAATAGTAGGGGGGGCAGGTAATACATTTTACTAAGTAGAACAAATAAGCAGAGGGGGCCAGACAAAACGCATGGGGGCCCGGCCCCCATGGCCCCCCGCACGCTACGGGCCTTGACTAGATCCATTTCAAGACTCATTTCATGAACAAAATTGTGATCTAAAACACTGAAATAATAGAAATGTATCCAGGGTGGCTTTTGGTTCACAATCCGAAACAATAATCGTGAACCAAGACAAAAAAAAAAGATTGTTCGGAATCGTTGCTCGATTGTTGGAATCGTTGCTCGTGTATCTACATATGTGTGCTAATTGAGCGAATCATTCTATTCACCCGTACAGGCAGTGACGGCGTTGTGAAGGTGGTGGTTGTGCAAGTCATCAAAATAAAAGATCTAGTACAAACAGCAACAAATAACTGATTTGAGTGGGCGCCCTGGGATTGACTAAATATTTTGTCATGATAATGATAAGAGTACTGGTTGAACATTTCTATTAGTTAGTGTGCGTGTGTACTGTGGGATGTAGACAATCCAGTGGGTAGGTATGAGGTCATTACGAAGTTTCATGCAGTGCAGTCTATTACCATATGTCTATGACTGTAACGAGCTCAAAACAAAGAAAATTTAATAAGAGAGAGAGAGAGAGAGAGAGAGAGAGAGAGAGAGAGAGAGAGAGAGAGAGAGAGAGATAAAACAATAGAATAAGTGACAAAAGAAAGCCTCACTTAACGAAGGTCCACGCACGGTCCTAAGAGCCGCATTCGGCCATTGTTGCTCTACTGTGCCAGGGGTGCACAACCTGCGACCGCGGGGCAATAAGAGAGGTGAATGGCGGCCGTGAAGAAAATGTATAGTTTATATTTCTTCATAAACACATTCATATAATTCAGCCAACACAACTAGAATATATGTATAGATATAAATAAATACGGTACAATGCGGCCGTCAGTAGTTTGTAGGTTGAGCAACCCCTGCTCTAAGCTGTCTGTATTTAGAGGTAAATCTTTAATTATATAGTATCGGCTATACCGGACCAATGATAAAATATAAGACAGACCATAGGTACGTGTTTTAAAACTGCTAACGCTTATTGAAATAATGTTTAATCAAGTTGGTTAGCGGAAAGCTAGGCTACATCAATCCGTCTTATTACCAAAGAATTTCTCTAGCCAATGATCAATACAGAAACCCAAACAAGCTAAAAACCTGTCTCCCATACCATTCACCGCCCCTGTGTCTGTCTAGCTGGGAATTACGCACCATTACACAAACCAGATCGATAGTGTAGTTGTTGTTTTTTAAATATCATATTTAAAAAATACTCACGGTAAAAGATAACGCTGTTCCAATATAAGTACTGTTTATTTATTTCATTAGTTTCGGTGTTTTTAGAAGACATCAATAACTCCACTGACCTCTATAATTTACTTGTGTTCAAAGTTGAATATCAAGTACCAGAGAAGCACAATGGACGAGAATTTGCATATCTAACAAACAGAAGTGCTCCACTGTCAAATTATTATTGTACAGTTTGCGCTCTAAGTGTTCATTTCAACAAAATTTTCATCGAAATAATAGTTTTAGGTTCTATAATTAATTGAGCGGCAACTCAACATTTAAAGGGTTTCTATAATGATCAACCATAGCTGGCGGTTTAATGGAGAAAAGACTTCAGATAAAGCTTCAAAACGTTTTGACAGTTTTCAAAAGTAACGCCTTAAAACGAGTTACAGGGCAAAACAACAGGAGTAAGTAAACAAAGGAGTGCTGTGTGTAACATTGTTACTTTCTTTACGGGTTGGTCTCGGAAAACGAGCAGGTCTCTTCCTGGGTCGCGAATCACGAAAGTTTGGGAGCCCACTGTACTATCATGCACTATAACATCCAGTGAATTGTTAATGGTTCGTTTAGAACACGTAATTAATAACGTAAATTACAAACTAGGATAGAAAAACATACTATGTACACAAATACTATACCAATAAACCATGTTCATAAGGAGGGAGGGTGGTAGGGGTGAAGGGAGAGATAAGAGATGGATACAGTACCGAACAATCATGCCACATTTCATGAAGACGCTTTAAAGTACTTTATAGACTCACAATACATACAAGTACAGACGGTGTGAACTAACAATGTTTGATTTTATAAAACCATAAATCTGTATTAGTTACTTCTAAAGTGTCTGTGTTAAACTGATAGCCCATAATATTTATTAAATCAGGTATTCTTCTTTACAGCTTTGTGCAAAGAACATGTCGCTTATGACGCGTAAAATAATTAAAATGTAAATTTCCCCAGCCAAAACAAACATGTGTGTTGTGTTATCATGTAGGTAGAAATTGGGGTCACGTGTCATGCCATCAAAGTGTAACAGTCTGCTGGATGATGTTAGAGTTTAAGAAAGAAAAGTGTACCCCAATCTAGCCGTCGTTGACTATTACTGCGTATGTACTACTAACAACACACTGTGTGTTGATTGGGGTGAAATATTCCTTCCCGTACATTCCAAACAATACACCAGATGATGTGTCACGACAAACACACTCTACAATCAAACAATTTAACATCCGTTACAAAACATTGATTCTATTATTTCACAACAATGGCAGCCACAATCAAATATAAGAAATAATTCTTGAAAAAAAACATCAAATGAAGTTTGAATTTATTTTTTATTCCAATAATTTTTTTTAAAAAAGGCAACGTTTCCTTGTAATCAATGCTGTATGGTATTTCCTAAACAACTCCCCCTGGCTCATCGATTCCAAACTTTACAGTCAATAGCAAGGCTCTGGCCATTAATTTACATACTATGGTGTTGATATTATAAGAAAACATATCAGACGATGTACAATGAGACAAAAATCATTAAGAGATCATTTTTTTTAATTCTACAGTTTATAAAAAAAAAAAACAAATCACTTGCAGTGAAGCTAGTGTGTATAAATAAGTCGCCCCTCTTTGTGACCCAAATAAAGATTATCTCAATAATCAAGTAGCAAACGGTATACCAATGTTGTTGTGGCTATAATAGGCCATAGTACAAAGTAGTCAAGATGAAGTATATATATATATATATATATATATATTATATATATATATATATATATATATATATCTTATAAGACGCATTTGTTGTCTGTCTGTCTGTCTGTTCCCTTATAACTCAAGATCCAGACAACCAAAAAACGTGAAATTTGTTACACATACACATAATTACATGGGGAAGGTTATATGACAGGTTTCGCTTCATCTGGATGGGTAGTTTAATTGTAATCAATTTTTTTATTATAGTATTTTACTATATTAAAGTAATCTCGACGGCGCCATAAATAAATTCCTCTGTGACGTCATTTCCAGATGATCGAATAGAACTTGCGCGCTGGTGCTGTATTGTGTCTTTGTGATGCGAAGAATTGTTGATGTTTTTTCATGCTTCCCTATTTGTACAGCTTGAGGAAGTTAAAGGAATGAAGAAGGATTTTAGAAGAAGTGTGAAGCCATAATAATAAGAATTTAGATATATATATATATATATATATTTATATATATATTTATATATATATTTATATATATATTTATATATATATATATATATATATATATTTATATATATATATTATTTATATATATATATATGGTATATATATAAATATATATATATATTTATATATATATTTATATATATATATATATATTTATATATATATATATATTTATATATATACATATGGTATATATATAAATATATATATATATTTATATATATATTTATATATATATATATATATATATGTGGTATATATATATATATATATATATATATATATATAGAGAGAGAGAGAGAGAGAGAGATAGAGAGAGAGGGGGGGGAAGGAGGGAGGGAGAGATAAAGAGAGGGGGGCAGGGGGAGAGAGAGGAAAGGAGGGTAGGGAGGGAGGGAGGTGAGAGAGGGAGGGAGGGGGTGGACAGGGGGGAGGGAAGGAGAGGGAGAGAGGGAGATGGGAGGGGGAGAGAGGGAGAGAGAAAGGGAGGGAAGGAAAGGAGAAAGGAAGGGAGGGAGAGAGAGGGGGGTAGGGAGGGAGAGAGGGAGGGAGGGAGAGAGAGGTGGGAGAGAGAGGTGGGAGAGAGGGAGTGAGATAAAGAGTGAAAGGGCAGGGAGGGAGAGAGTGAATGAGGGAGGAAGAGGGAGAGAGGTGGAGAGGGGGGGGAGGGAGAAAGAAGGGAGGGAGAGAGGGGTTAGGGAGGGAGAGAGAGGGGAGGGAAGGAGAGAGGGAGAGAGAGGATGGGAGAAATGGTAGGAAGAGATAAAGAGAGAGAGGGGGGGCAGGGAGGGAGAGAGGGAAGGAGGAAGGGGGAGAGAGGGAGGGAGGGGATGGACAGGGGGAGAGAAGGAGGGGGAGAGGGGAGATGGGAGAGGGAGGGAGAGAAATGGGAGAGAGAGGGAGGGAGAAGGAGGGAGGGAGAAAGGGAGGGAGGGAGAGAGAGAGGGGGTAGGGAGAAAACAGAAGGTAAACAGAAAACATTATTTTAAACCCGGGCAAAGCCGGGTACTTGCAACTAGTATATATATATACACATACACACACACACAACTGTACATACATACATGATACATACATAACCTCATATACGTGTACTATCATCAACAGAAAGATTGGATTGTATCCTCTGTGACTAAGTTATTTATCAATGATTTTTTATTAATTCCGTTAAGACAAGTTATCGTCTTACATGTGCCAGGACATTCAGATCAGAGTACTTAGAAGATAATTGAAGGATATCACCTAATAATATGTAAACATAGTAGAATAATGCTATCAGAAATAAAATAATGAACGCAGTAGACTAAATGTTTACTGTAATAAGTAATGGTTATTTTTATTTTAATAAGTAACATTAAAGGAACGACAGCAGAATAAATATTCACTTTTATATTAAATCAACAGTAATAAATGTTCCTTTATTTCTTGGCCAAACAAATAAACACTTTAACAAGATTAACACAATCAAATTAATGTTTATTCAGTTGTTTTACCGGAACAATGCTAATTGCTTTAAGCTTTTGATGATTGGCTTCCGATGACGTCATTTGCTAAATATTTAGCATATAAAAAAAACAACTGTACACATTTTAAGATACATTTTGTAACGTATTTGCGGGGAACCACAAAATCACGCCCGCTGCATGATACAGTCATAGAACTCAGTGGGTAAAGAATGAATACACTTTTGAACTGAACAAAATAAGATTTGTTCTTAGCAAGTAAAAATGTAGATATAGTTTACTGATCAATTATATACGTTACGTAATATTTTAAATCGTATTTCTGATGATTAAAACCGTTGTGTCAATAGAGGTCCATTGCAGTCAATAGTGATTTCAAACTTCAAACGATTCTTAGGACTTTTCAAGTGTTGGTGCGCGTCTTTTTGGAAATTTAAACTCTGTAAGACAGAACTAGCATAGGTGTCAAAATTTGATTACGGGCCCATCTAGAAAAAAAAAAGAAATACGTGTTTTTTTTTTTTAATCGGCCTGATTGGTCTCAAGCAGGTTAGTCGCGAGTCTACTGTATTCCAGGTTGGGAAGATATTTCTTAATCAGGGGCGAGGCTACTGTACTCCAGGTTAGGAAGATATTTCTTAATCAGGGCCGAGGCTACTGTACTCCAGGTTAGGAAGATATTTCTTAATCAGGGCCGAGGCTACTGTACTCCAGGTTAGGAAGATATTTCTTAATCAGGGCCGAGGCTACTGTACTCCAGGTTAGGAAGATATTTCTTAATTAGGGCCGAGGCTACTGTACTCCAGGTTAGGAAGATATTTCTTAAATAGGGCCGAGGCTACTGTACTCCAGGTTAGGAAGATATTTATTAAATAGGGCCGAGGCTACTGTACTCCAGGTTAGGAAGATATTTCTTAATTAGGGCCGAGGCTACTACTGGAGGTAAGTTATTCCACACGAACTGAGTAGGCAATGAGTATGCCCAAATATTGAACAATGTAGGTCAGAACTGGTTCGTGTTTACTACAAGACTACGAGATCATAGATATGTAGACGTCATTATTTTACAGCTACAGGCTAATCTTCTTAGTGCAGAATGGTAATCAATACAAAGTTAAATATGTTGCGTTTTCCAGAAAGAACATCAACCGACCATACTATCATGGTTACAGCTGTTAATTGAAGCACGTTATTAATACATTTGTCTGCTGTCGTCGATGAAAACTGGACACATTGGGTTTTTTTTTTGTTGTTGTTGGTGTTTACGTTGATTCATCGTCGTCGGCTAAAAAACTCTAGACAATGGTGTGGCATTAAAACTCGCGGCTGAAAACAATTTACAACGGCGTTAATCAAAAAAAGACATCGATTTTGATATTGAAGTAAAATGTTGAATATACAAAACTATTCAGCCAGCCTTCGTTACTGTGGCTTGCTGTCATCGATTTATGACTCATGTCAGTTAACCGGTTAAATATAATACTTTTAACTGTAAACTGGTCGAAAGTAATTATGTCTTGTGCTATTTGTGTGGAGTTTACTTTATAGATGATAACAGTCGGGTTATTTGTTTGTTTTTATTCTTAACACGCAGCTAAAAGTTGTGTAGATCAGTAGAAACTACCAATGATTAATAAAATCCAGTCAAAGATAGAAAGTGTGTGATAGTTTCTCTAAGTGTGTGTGTGAGTGTGTGTGTGAGGGGGGAATCAGCATTACACTTTCAAAATTGTGTGTCAATCTATTCAGATATCTACACTTAATTGTAGATTAACACAATCTAAACATAACGTGTCAGAGTCCCGCATGGAAGATGGGAGGCATTAAAAATGTACCAATGATATCACTGTTCAGTAATGACTGTAGATTCACATATGTGTGTAGTTTCGAGGCACAGCCTATGATGCTACGATTCTCTCAACAAAATATGTTGGACCACAACCTCATTCAAATTCGGCCTCGGCTATTATCAAGCCACTAACTAAATACGAATCACAGCACTTGACACAATACATTTCATTCACAAACTTTGAATTCTTTTTTTTTTTACAATCTGTGTGTGTGTGGGGGGGGGGGCGGTGGTTCTTGACAGTGTCTGTCTACATGTTTGTAATATGGTTAAAATGTATGTAACTTTAAATTTTATAAGAAAAAACAAAACAGAATAATTCAGTGCTTCTCAAAGTGAGGGTTGCGGACGAATTTCAGGGTCGTCGCTGAATTATATCTCTATTTTTAACTATGTAGCACCACTCCACTAAAAAATCAGTTTGTATAGGTTTATAACTAAAAGTAACAATGACATGACTGCTTTATTACACATTTAATAAAAATGGATATTTTAGGGTCATTTTGTGGTAAATTTGGATAATTTTAAATACACTTGTAAGTCTCGTTCAATGAATAAAAAGTTTTGAGCGTTTGCGTTCTCTGTTGTTTTTGTTTAGAGTGGGATGGGCTCATACATTAAAAGGACAAGGGGAGACAATTGATGAACGTCACAGATAAACTTTAAGTAATATAATCGTCATTGCAATGACTAGATATAGGAATGAGGAAGGGTAAACCAATACACACACCGCTTGTACTGTTAAAAAAAACAAAAGTAGTTAATTCACATGATGCTGAAGAAAATTCACAGCTTTTACACCGAAATCATTTTTAAACCCCACCTTTTTTTTTAAAGGAGCACAATTTGTTAGAATTGTTTGATTACGCGATTGAAGGAGAGCAGCCATTTTAGTAAAGGCGTTATTTTCGTACGTAGGTGCAGGTGTTTACTTACGAAATCCTTTGGGCTTCAAAAATATTTCTGTATAGCTAATTACAAAAAAAGAAAGAAAATGAATAACTAGGACTCTGAATTTATAAATCGTATATTATAAAAATATTAATTTAAACGCAGTATGACAATTATTATTAGTCATACAAATGCATACATTAACGAGTTTCATAAATTACCAACATGTCTGTAGTAAATACATTCTGAACAAATAATACAATGTCATTATAGATCCATCATTCTGAACGGTATCTATAGTTGTTTTTTTTTTACATTAAAGCTTTGAAAAGTAACTGATAAAAACTTTTTTCTTTGGAATGTAGGCACTATATAATTATATATTGTATTTATTTATGGAATTTTTTTGTATACGTTCTAGGCCAAATTTCGATACCTTTTAAGACATAAATGCATGCATATTTCTACCCTTGTTTTGGGTCGTATAAATCCGGTGCCTTCAGATAACACTACCTCTAGACGTTCTCACTGAGTGACACAAATCACACTACCTGTTCTATGGTGTACATATTTTTTTTGTGTCCTTTATTAAACTATCCGCAACATTATTTGTATTTACATCGTTTATCGGTGCATAATTATAGTTAGATACAGGGTATTTTCAATACGATAGTGAGAAAAATGAAACTTCCGACATTGTCTAAATTTGGTTAGAGGGTAAACGTCAGTGGATGGTATATTAATTGAAAAGTAAGTAGAACAACAAAAGAGAAGTGTTTATGAACCCCACCCTTGAATGTGACCCCACCAGCTGGATAGACGGTCAGTCAGTGACGCGAACATGAAAGATTCGGGGATTAGCGCGAATGTACATTGATGAGTGGTGTCATGGCTATTTATTGGTCTGGTATTCCAATTGATAATAGCGTGTGAATAAAACTGTGTGTTACTGGAGTGCCAGCTGATTCATGCATAACGTGGATTGGTTCATCGTATAAATATTAATTGACAAAACTACGGGAAGATCGCGATCATAAAAACATTACAGTAAAATTACCAGGGGGAACTTGCTTAGACAGAAAAATTCTATTTCGAATAAGTCAGAAGCTTACGTTTTGCCTCCGTTGGACCGAAATTTCAGAATCTAAAGACCTCACAGATTCCGTCTCTGTTTCGCTGCAATGATATTCTAATGGAACCAAACACAACCGTCGGTTCCGCTGCGGAGCAGTGAAAGTTGTGTGCTTCGCTAAGTGAAGAGTTATTTTTTCGAAGAACTATATTTTCCGCAAGAATAAATCAACGAAATTACTGTTTTAACGTCAATTCGTATAGGAAAAAAAAAAGGTCCAAATAAATATATACTATACAAAAATACGAACGACTTAGATTTAGACAGAGAAACATAATGATAAACTATAGACTATAGACATTTTAAGACGTAAGCGTATATGAATTTTTACAAGGAAAATAATTGTCAGTGTCTACCTACAATATGTGGGATGGATGGCCGAGTGGTGTAGATGCTCGACTGTCGACCTGAGAGTCATGGGTTCGATCCTCGGTGAGAACCATGGGAATTTTCCCAGATGAAATTCGTTGCAAAGTCGTCCCACAAGTCCACCCAGCTTTAAATGGGTACCTGACTTAAAGTTGGGGAAGTAAAGACGGCTGGGCGTTGTGCTAACCACACAATCCCTTCATATGCCGAGGTTATTGAAACAGATTAATTCTACACTTCATCTGCCCTGATGGCCCTTTAGGGCTAAGGGAACTTTACTTACTTACTTTACCTACAATATGCGTATGTACATAAACCATTCTGATTTTTTTATTAGTATTACCAGGTTTAGCCTGGTATTATTATTCTACATTGAAGGAAAATTGTTGTCTGGACTCGAAGAGGCATATGTCAAAAGAAAGAATGGAGAAATAGTATCATTTCCAGTCAGCTGACTTGTGCTATTTCGCATATTTTAGTTGTCCGTAGAGAGAGATTTACCGCATTACGAAAACTTCCACGAAGAAAGTTCCGTGCGAAAATGTGTTGTCCGTGGGGGCTTTACATTTTATACTGGCGCATCATAGACATACTGATTAAAATACTGTCTGTAAAATTGTGTTGTTGTTGTTGTTTTTGATACAGACATGTACACTCTTTAAAAAAAATAATTGTATAAATGATATGGAAAAAAATGAACGATTGTATGTGTAGCATTTAGGCCTGTTGGGCGGTACATCGTTAAACTTTGGGAGTCATTGGGGCCGCTGAAAAAAGAAACCCTCCCTCTTTAAATTGACAACTGAAAACTTGCTCAGTCATAGTATTGTGTGTGTGTGTGTGTGTGTCTGTGTGTGTGTGTCTGTGTGTGTGTTGTGTGTGTGTGTGCGTGCGTGTGTGTGTGGTCAGAGTGTTGTCCTCAGTACCCCACCAGCCAGATCACATGATGGGCCTGTCATTCATTCCATGTATTTGTTGACCGGTCATCAACCGGTAGTTTATCCCCTCTTAGTTACAGTACTTTCAATTCATTTAATTAGTTGTTTTCGTGGCGACCCGGGTCGGAGTACTGTACATTATTTACGGTAGAAATCTTTGGGATATTGTGTGGCAAGGACCGTACTGTCGTAACGCTCCTACGGCCGCTAACAAAAATATCCTCGACAATCACATACTGGGTTAGAAAGTGGGTAAGAAATGTATTAAAACTGTGTAAAAAAAAATGGAGTGCAGAAACTGTGAAAATTATTATTTTTATGTACCGACAAAAGAAAGATAGATCACAATGACACAGAGTGTGAGGTTACCAAAAAAAAATGTTTAAATGAGTGTGCATTTATTCATATTCGCTCTATTGGGTGTGCAAATGAGTTAAATGTGCACCAGAAAAGGATGACACACATAAATCATTTACGATCACATTTACTCAAAGTTCTTCAAATTACCAACAAACCAAAAGAGATTTTTTGTGATAACACGATGGGGACTGTTTTCATTAGGAATGAACTACCACAACACAAATATCATATAAATAACATAAGCTTTTTCTTTTAAAATGTCAAAATATATACACTTTTCTAACACTGCCGTTACGCTATCAACGGTCTTAAAAGATATTATAATGCTGTTATAAAAAAAAAACGTGTATAGACTGGTAAATAAAATATAAATGATTCACATAAAAAATATCACTTCAACGTATCATTTCTAGCATATTTTTTTTTATAAAGTTGCTTGCATGTGTACTTGTGAGGACTGAAACGGCGTAGACAGACAGACATACACCCTTTCAACATCCACAAATGTTAACAGATTATCTACAGGACGCATCACTTCTAAGACTAGAATATTCAGGCGATAGTGCATCATTGTTATGAATCTGACTACACACGGCAGTCTACTAGTGCAGCAGTTTTATGAGGTTACGGAATCAATACACTTAGCCGGAATTCTATCTGGCATGCTGATAAACAGTTCCAACTTATATTGCAGATATTATACGTCGCTAATCAAACTAATGTCGGCAGCCGCGATAGAAAAATTAGTTCCAGATGAGCTATTTCAATTTATATATATATATGTATATATAGAGAGAGATAAAAAGTACATATGTATTCGCATATTTAATCATACGAAATTCCCAATTGAGAGAACATATTTTTAAAATAAGGGGAAAGGAAGATATCCAAAACGAGGTTGCCCGTCGTTTGATCTTCAATTCTATCCATGTGGTTGGACTAGCCTGATATGTACCTACTATGTCCAGTGACACTAAACATTCATTGCAAATAGACTATTGCCAGTGATCAGTACTGTTTTTAAACCACGGCAAATATTTTTAAGACCACACTGTACACATACAATCTTGTTAGCACTGTGATTTGAATACGTATCGCCGTATGGTACAACAAAAATCAATAATTAGAAACATAAACAGCAGTCAATAATGTTGTCAACAGAAGGTTTTAATAAAACTGTAAAAAAAAAAAATAAAACAAATATTCCTATACACGGGCCAGTTGTATGTGTGTGTTCTCTTCTAACTGTATGCCTACGAATGTAACAATTGCAATGAAGCAATTATATTCTACCTGAATAATATTTATTTTTATTACCGTTTCAGATTCGATTTTTATTTCCACAATCTAACATTGGACTGAACACTTTTTTTTTAATAAATTTTGGTTCAATAATTAAATAATAATTCGATAATAAAACAACAACAACAAAAAACAATGATATTAACAGATGGCAGAAACACGACCTCGTTAAAAAGAAAGACACCACAGGCAAGTTAGTGTGTGATAGGGCACTTATTGATCTGCCAGCCCACAGCTGCTTGCAGGTCACAGCACTAAACTTATTACAGTCTTACTAAACATGAACAAAGATCATTGCAGGTCACAGCAACAAACTTATTACAGCCTTACTAAACATGAACAAAGATCATTGCAGGTCACAGCAACAAACTTATTACAGCCTTACTAAACATGAACAAAGATCAATGCAGGTCACGGCACTAAACTTATTACAACCTTACTAACATGAACAAAGATCATTGCAATCAACCCCGCAAGCGTGCATGTGTGTGTGTGTGGTTATAACTACATTTCTTAACATACTGACTTAGCATACATGTTCGTTTAACTATTGAATCAAACTTTTTGTAACATATAAATGACATACATGATCGGTCACAACCCGTATGACCAAAGTATATTTATTTGAACCAACATGAGCCCATTATGCTCGCTATTTATTATATTTTTTTTTAGTTAAGTTCATTTTATCATCACCCACATAACGGTTTACCCAATATCCAGGAACAGGTTCCATTAAGTTAAATAACATTTAGGTAAATAAACTGAAGGGGGGGAATTCCGGGTTTATTCAATGGCGGGGTGGTGAGCTGCATACATACAGAAGTTAACATTTATAAATATAGAGATTCGATCATTTTACAACAACATGCAAATTATGAAATAAAGGGTGATTACTTTGTATGGGTGGGACAGATGGCCGAGTGGTGTAGATACTCGACTGTCAACCTGGGGGTCCCGGGGTTGTTCCTCGGGGGGAAAAATAGGGATATTATTTGAAGAGAGAGTTTTAAAGGCCCCCAAACTCCCACCCCTTTAAGGGGGAATCGGTTTTTAGTTGGGGAAGTGGGAAGGGGGGGGGGGGGTGGACAACCACACACCCCCCCCCTATGGGGTAAAAAAAAAAAAAAATTCCTCCTTTTGTAGGGGTAATTTTATTTTTTATAAATAAACAATCAGTTATGATTATCAAGTTCAAAAGAGCTATAGGGTGACACTATTCAAAATAAATGCAAACGAATAAAGTTAACCTAAAAAATGTAACTATGGTATTTTTACTATTAGCGTATTCAATCGTCCCAGCCTTTTGCGGTACATAACCCTTGACTAACGTTGCTACCAGCTGTTGTGTGGCAGAAGGGGCATACCGGATACTGTAAACCAGTGGCCCCCAACACCCGGGTCGCAGACCGGTACCGGTCCGTGGATCGAATGGTACTGTGCCGCCCAAAGAAACATTACATGTATTTCCTTAATATTTACAGTTGTGTATTTCTCTCGGGATTGTGCGACTATCAAAGGACGAGAAATAATCAACAATAATCAATGCCCCCCTTTCCAGCGGGCCGCGGTGAAATGATCAAATGTTGACCGTTCCGGTACGTGGTAGGGGAAAAGGTTGGGACCACTGCTGTAAACGGTCAGAGGAGGAGC
Organism: Bulinus truncatus; assembly: GCA_021962125.1. Classification (NCBI taxonomy): domain Eukaryota; kingdom Metazoa; phylum Mollusca; class Gastropoda; family Planorbidae; genus Bulinus; species Bulinus truncatus. The sequence continues at coordinate 3,044,902 of JAGDYQ010000025.1, read as the reverse complement.
TTAATTAAACATTTTAGTCCCGTCTATAACATATATAAACAAATTATAAAACCAAACATGATTTATTCCTCATTTTGTATGGATATACATGTGCATAAATTTTTTTTTATTGGGAAATGGGAAAAGGGGAGGGGGAAAAGCGGCAGATAACTATTTAAAAAAAAAACTAAAATATTAAATTAAATATGGGGGGGGGTTTTTTTTTATTTTTTAAAGAAAAATTTAAAAAAAATAGTAATTTTTTTTTTTTTTTTTTTGCTGAATGTATTTATTAAGGAAATAAATTCTACGTCAACATTTCAGTGTTAACAAAAAAAAATATATTTAGGCCAGAGTACCAATTAAATTAATACGTGGCAAAAATGAAGAGCTACTTTTCATTTAAGACGTCATTTGTAGCCATAAGGAAAAAACAAATGATCTCTATTTTTAATGGCACTTTTAATTACGTCAACATCAGGGGAGAATAATTACACAAAAGTTATTTTTAAATTGCATTTTAGAACGCCAGATTTATCATGCAGGATGCAATCCTAACAAATACGCTTGTGTTCATTAACTGAGGGATAGCCCGATGCAACGAGTTTCAAACCCTTTTTTTTTTTGACAAATTGTAATGACACGCCGAGTAGAGAAGAAAAATGACGACCAGACAATCAAGCCTATTCCCACGCTGGTATTCTAACTCCGACACAACCATAAATACTTAGATAAAACAACGTGTGAAATCAAAAATGGCCTGGCTGATATAACACACAAACACACACAGCATAACCACTACGGATTTTCTTTTTCAATAGCACACAAAGAATAAGTCGAGGAAGAAATAAACATACTTCTTATTATAATAATTGCTTCGAGACAGACAATAATTTTTAAATAAATTTAGGCAGTGGCTACGGTTCGGTCCGACCGAACCCGTATTTTTTTTACTTAGGGTACCAGCCATAGATAATATTGCTCCACACCCTAACCCTATCTCTAACCCTATCCCTAACCCTAATCCTGAAAAAAAAAAATTCTGAAAAAAAAAAAAATTATGTTGTTATATAGTTCAGTGCAGCGACTCGGCCGCTATGCAATAATAAGTAAGGCTGGTACCCGAAAAAAAAAATACGCGTTCGGTCGGACCGAACCGTAGCCACTGCGATAAATTTATCATGTAATTAATTTTTTTTTAATTCACAGATCAACACAACTCAATTCTTTTGTATAAACATAAATAAAGAGATGGCCATAGATGGTTTGGGTGTACTGAAAATGGTTTATTAAAAAAGTATCGAAAAAATAATACGTAAGAAAAAAATTTCCTAGCTAAAAATTATTTGACAAAACTCATTTTCAATATCTTGTATATATTCCTAAAAATAGACAGCACAATATTCTACTTCCTCTCCATGGTCTCAATTAACCCCCACCTTTTTTTTTGTTCAAGTAACCACAATAACTAGGTCAGCGTCTATACTATAATGGCTTCTTGTCAACTGGAGGAGGACGGATGAAAAAATATTTCTATTATCTGGCAGTTGAGCAAAGCTTGTTTCGCCAGTGTGTCGAGCCAGCACATTAAATCAACCCACCGACAAGAATCCTGTTTACATCGATCCTAGTTACTACTTATTTTTAACGCAGCTTATTAAACTTTTTTTTAATCTCGTAGGTCAAGTTAAAACTATAACTTTTACACCGAGCTGCAGCGGAAATTATTCTATCCACATTCACTGAGCCTATCTTTAACAAAGACTTTTATTGTAACTATCAATAAGGACATAGTATTCTAAAATGTGTATATAAAGGAACAAAAAAAATATATTAGAATGTATTATAAAATCACTGTATTCTATAGCTGGCACTAAGAAGATTGATAAAGGCTAAAAAGCATCAAATTTTAAAATAGAATGATAAAACTCATTAAAGCTATCAAAACATGTTTTAAACTAAACCTCTAATGCCTAGAAACATTTTTTTTTAATTTGAACAGAAAAAGATGGGTGATAACACGTGAGCTCTGCATTGCTTACAAGGTCATAGGTATCGTTAATCAATAGAAAACAAATATGTCTTCAACTTTATATATAAAATTATATTTAGTAAAGAAAAGGACTGCATGTGCAAAGAAAAATGTAACACCATATAAACAACGAGTGTAATGTATGTACATTATTTACTATAGATATAAACAACTCGCATTTCTTTTTACTTTACACACATTTATAATTTGACAATGACAAAACCATCAACTAAATAATATAAACAGGGCAGGTTATTTACTTTGTCCGTACCCTATTCTCACGACACACAGCTTGAGCCACGAGCAAACGCGAGCAGGCAGGCTTTGAGGGATAATGGGGGGGGGATACGGAAGGGGGGTGCAAGGTGGAAGTGTGGCGGAGTCCGTGGCTAACGCTGCGATTTACATACTCGCTTCATTTAAAATAGTTTCATGGTGTTTTCAACCAACAGCCATTTAGGCTAACATGTACAAACATAGCACACAATAACAGAATCAAGCTTGTAACGAATTGAATGTTTCATTCTATATGATATTGATTAACTTCGGAAAGTTTACTATGAAGAAATGATAGGCCACAGTTTGAAAAAAAAATGGATGAAATGCATTTTTTTTTAATTGAATAATGATTAGATACATTTATTTCTTTTTAAGTCAGAAAAATTATGCAATAGTTATGTAGGTTCATTGAATAGAAAGGTTTATTAGAATGTAGTAGGAATATACTGTTGTGCAGTTATTTTTGGAATGAACCAATATAACAGGACCTAAAGTGTCAAAACAGACGATGACAATAAAGGCTGCACTTATATACGAGTCACTAAAAAAAGTTACTAAATATTAGGAGGATTTAAATCAAATAATTTTTGCTTTAACTTTTCTAGTCATAAAATATTAAAAAGGGAGGGAGGAGGGTTGTATCTTACATATCATGAGTTAATACAATAACAATTATTAAAAGTTCACAAACCCTCGATTCATACATACAATTAAAATAGTTCTGATATCAAATATTGAAATTTAAGTAACAAAATTTAATAATAGAAAGCAAACTTGTTTTACTGTTACACGGATCTCAATCGTAATAAATTTAACTAAATTAATATTTGAAAAAGATCAATAAGCAAGGAAGTAGCAATATTTTATTGTTATACAATCAACAATGACAGTATCAATGAAATTAAAAACTCAACAATATACTCCGAAAAAACAGACAAAGAAAGTGAATAACAATGAATCAGTAATAATAAGACAACACTTATGAATAAGTGGTAGAAATTAAGGGCGTTATTATATGACGTCGACTTATTAATTATTATATAATTAATACCTATCAGTCCTATGTTTATTACACAACAAAGAAAACAACAACAAATTCAAATTTAATTAGGCTTATAAAAATTCAATTTAAAATATTTTAAAATCAAATAGTACATACCTCCCCTGTGTCACCTTGTCTCCCTTCGGGAGTATGCTCTGGTCTAAAATATAATCTGAGACTCGCCAGAAGTTGATTTGCTGTCTTGTCTTCCCAAAGCAGCTCAATCTCACCGATACAAATTTCTTGTAATATTTTCAAAAAGAAAAAATCTCCAATAGCCAGAATTCTATTAATATCACTAGATTTATATTTAAAAGCTTTATAAAACATATAGTTACTGTGGTGAAGGCAAGGCGCCCCATTAAATTGACAGTAAGACATTTTAAATACACTTCACAATTGAAAGCATATCACTGTATTCACAGGCCAACGCATGCATGTGAACATAAGACCAACAATCTGATAATCGACACTCGCATCTAGGTCACTTGTTCAATAATACACATCCAAAGAAAGTGCTTCCGCTAACTATATTTTATGAAGACTATTGAAGTTTGAAAAGTACTTTGATTAATTTTTCTTTATTAATTTATTTTACATACAACATGTAGTAGCCATTAATAGAATTAATTGGTCACTTGAAATAATATCGCGTTACATGAAGAAACTTCCACAATAGTTTTTACTTTGCCCCCTTGTAATTAGACTGTGACGTCACGCTATTATCATAATCCATTCATAAAAAAATCAAAATGTTGGTGTCAACTACTAGCATTTTATTTTCAATCAATAATATTTTACATTAATATCAAATGTATGCTTATTTTTCTTTGCACACTAAATAATTTAAACATATTCAACCTATTTGTTTCGCACGACACACTTTACTGCTTACACATTTTTTTTCCTTCTTAATCGTAAATATTTGCCAATTTGGACGAGAGTGGTTTACCACCTTTTTTTCTTCTTATAACTGTTATTTTCTAAGAATCATAAAGTAAAATGAAGATATCTATGACAAATAGTCAAATATTTAATCTTTAGCCACATACGTTTCCTCTTGTTTATAGCTGGAATATTCTATTAAATAATTTGATGTTCAGTACAAAATGTAATTTAAATGTAAACATTAAAATTAATAAAAAAAAATATCAAAACAAACACTAATTGGGCTGATACTTCTTACAGGTTTGTGTTGCACTAAACTTTTTAGTTACTAGATTTAGTTCATATCAACATCTGTGACTAATTTCAGCTCCAGAAGAAGAATAAAAAAACCATTAGTACTCATTAAAGATGTAGAAAAAAGAATGCTACACACAACTTATCTCAGACTTCAGAGTCAGATAATAACACTCAGTACATTTTCATTTAGGACAGACAAGCCTTAACTCTAAAGTCTCTCATAAAGTGTATCATCATACTCATACTCATAGATAATAGAAGTTAAGCCAAGCCATCATATGGAGTTAAAATGAAATATAAAAGCAAAGCCTACTAACCTACCTATTTTTATTAAAATTTGTATTATAATTAATATCTGCCATTAATGTTCATCATTAAATGACTTAATCATTAATCATAACTTAATGGTAAAAAAAAGTACGTTTTTAGATACTAAGTGTAAGACACAAATTTAAGTAGGTAATTTATCTTTTATTAATACTTTTTAAATTATCTTTAAAAATGAAAATATTACTATTATACTTATTGACTATTTAAATAATATTTATCATAATCAATAAATTATTAACATGTCACACACTTCTCTAATACTAATATTATTTTAATATCATTTGAAGTGAGGGATTTCTCTTTCTTTTTTCATAGTTGGGGTTGTTTATTGCAGTGCAATTACTACACAGTTGCAAAAGTTACACCTTATTAATGAATCTACTCTCACACAAGTATTCAATTTACAAATGATGCATGCAGAGTGAGACAGAGCATGACCGGGCGAGAAGAACCATCGGCTCAGTTATTTCATGTAAAGCTGAACAGAAAAAGAAAAAGCTTGCCACTCACACAATATTTGCTTACAATTATTCATTGTTAAGTAAAAAAAAAAATAAAGCATCCTTAGTTATCAGTGCAGATAAAGTGTAGAATGCACATGTAATCTGAAGCATTGGCATATCTAGGATTGTGTCGCTTGTTAAAAGCTCAGCTTCCTTTAGTTGCCATCTAAAGTCAGGCACTCATTTAAAGCTGTGGGTGGGAGACTTTTCAACCAACGTTCAAACCCAAACTCTCAGGTCAACAATGAAGCACTCTACTCAACCATCTGTCCTCCCCATTGATATGTATGGGTAAATAGGCTTTATAGACCCCTTTGGATTTATATTGGCCCTGAAACAATGTACTGACTACACCCACACTGCCTTCAGGACTTGGTATAATAATATACGTAATAATTACAACACTACATTTACTAGAACATATCCACAGATGAATTTGTGCAATAGAAATTCAATGCAGTTTAAATATATGCTCAGAGTAACAGACTGAAAGCTGTTTAAGAGTAGTTAAGTGTTTTTCTCCCCTTACCTACAACTAGATGCAAGTAATTCTTAGGGAGGAAAAAAATAAGGAAAAAATAAATATGCAATTGTTTAGAAAACCTGGTAAAATAGGTCATTATTACTCATATATTGTGTCACTTGGAAATGCAAAGGAACACTTTTTGTTCTTTTATGAATGTTTTCTTTTTATATTGCTGTAGGTTCTGGAAAAAAATATGGCACAAGCAGATATTGAGATAACTGTAGAAAGTATTTTACCATCTGATGAACCTCAAGGATATTTTCATTTGAAAATATCACCTGACTCAACAGTGGATATTTTATTGAGAGAATTATGCAGAAAAGCTGATGTACCATTAAAACCAGAATATCGCTTAAGTAGTAAAGGTTTTGATCCTCTTCACAGAACTTCCATACTTTCTCAGATAGGAGTTCATGATGGTGCTTTTCTTCATTGGACCAATGAAAGTATGAGAAGATATTGCTAATTAATCAAAATAATTTTTAGCTTGTGATTTAGTTATTCAGTTTCTAAAACCGTTGGTGTCTTATTTGTGTGTTTATATTTATAAACCGGGTTAAGAATTAACAAAAATATAGCATTTACAATTGCCTTACATTGAAAATAGAGGCTTAATAAACAAGGCATCTCAAACTGGTGGCCCACCGGCAGCATGTATCTTTGTGGGACCCAAACAAATGATAAATTAGGTCTAAATTTCATTTCAGTCTTTTTACCAGTGGTTCAATTGAAATTATTTTTATTATTTAGATTTCACAATCTTATTTAACATTCTAGCTTCAAAACACTAGTTTATTCAGTCTCAGGGGTGAGGTAAAGCTGCATTTTTCTGACTAAATACAAGTGGCTGCCGAATAGGGCCGTAAAAATATTTTGTCGGAGAGCCCCTGTATTATGGTAATAACAAAGAGCAAAATCGCAACCTTTGTTTAATGGAAAAGTATATGTGTGAATTAGGGGTGGTAGTGGGAACACTGTTCTATCTAAATTGTGCACACACATTAAGACCCAGTAATCCTATATGTCAGTATTTTGCACAATATATTTAGCTGCACATAGCTTTTAGAAAATTTTAGGAAACATTAGATGAGAACTAAGTTTAAGCCAGTTGAACTAAATAATATGATGGAAAAATTAGAAATCGCATTCATTATATAATGTAATTAGTCCAGCAATGCAATTTAGATGTTGTTGTTGAAAGTTTAAAAAACAAAATTTCCTCTTAATCGTCTATTACTTCTTATTCAAAAATGGGGCTAGCCACTAAACCATTTGAATGCACATTTTAGGTTTCTAAAAATAAAAAACTTGTTTTAATTCATTTACTTTAAATTACATGTCAAGTGTGCCCTTGGGGGATATCTCAAATTACCCATGGAGCCCTCATGAGCCTCTGAGTTTGACATTCCTTGGTCAGAGAATAAAGGAGGGACTATATTTTTTAAAATAGCTTATTTATTTGTAGTTGGTTTTAGTGCTGACCAAGCACAGGCTAGTGCATTTGTCTGCATGCTTGAGCAGGTGTATATTTACTTTTTTGGCCTCTGCCCACCCACCGGCACATTCATTGATATCTATTAAATGTTGTAAATTAATTTTGAACGTATATACATGATGAACATAATTTCAGCTCATCTCTTTATTCAACATATCATTCTTTGTTCTGTTTGTCATGAGAGACTTTGTAATTTGTCATGAGAGACTTTGTAATTGATAGATTTTTTTTTATTAACCTTATTTTTAAAAATCAACTCTGTTATGCAACATTATGCATATATTTCACAGGTGTGAAAGTGAAATATCCATGCAGGTTCAACACTTTTTGGTTTTTAGCTGCTATTAGTTTTATCATTGGTTCCACAGGATTAGTGGCTATTTGTGTTTTAAAGTCTAAAGAAGCTAGTTCATTAACTGATGTGAGTTCATAATTCTAAAAGTAAGCACTACATTTAATTGAAAATGGGTTAATAAGTAAATTTTGAAGGAAATGTGAAATGTGTAGATATCAAGCACATTTAATGAAATATTTAAGTCCTTCTTTTTTTTTTATAGTATGCAATAGTTTTTGATGCTGGATCAACTCATACAGCTATGTTTATTTACAAGTGGGAAGGTTCAAAATTAAATGGAACTGCAGTTGCTGTTCAGCATGGTCAGAAGTGTACAGCTAAAGGTTTGTATGGGAATTTTAATACATTTTGGAAGAAATATGTTTATTTATTGATACATGGATGCTTTGTGTTACATAAGTTAATAATAATATATATATATATGTGTTAATAGTTAATAAACAGGTCATAAATAGTGTTTTAAAAAAAATTCTTGTTATTCAATTAGTTTTTTATTTGTATTTAATAATATCTCTCTTGACCAACCAACAAATTAACAATTCCCAATTTATAGATATATTTAATTTAAATATGTATATAAAAAATATTCAAATAATTAATCAATCAGAAAAATTGTGAAACATAATTAATTTGTTTTGTAAAATATGACATCTAGATAATTTTAAGGAATATTACATAGTCTATACATGTACAAGAATTGTTTCTACTTCAGTAAGAATTTTTTTTTTTTTTTTTTTACAGGTTCTGGTATCGCAAGTTTTGTTGCTAATCCACAGGATGCTGGAAAATCTATTAAAGATTGTCTTATTTATGCTAAAGAAGCTATACCTGTTAATCAACATTCAAAATCACAAATTTATTTAGGTGCTACAGCTGGCATGAGATTGTTAAAGTAAGTTTGAAAGAATTGTAAAAAAAAAATCTTTTTTTTTTTTTGTACTTTTATTGTTAACATGAATTTAAATCTTTCTGGTTGCATTTAGGCTTGTTAACTGGGGGGGGGGGGGGGAGAAAATTAGGTCTTTAAATCTTATTATACAGTTATGTATTAAATGGAATTTCAGGAATAATGAAAGTTGTCTCTGTAAAATAAAAATGCTAACTAAAAACACTAATAGAAAAAGAATTCCACTAGCTCGGTTCCCATTTTATTTTTTTAAGTTTTACAGAGAGTACTTTAGTTCAGTGATTCAAAATAAGAAAGCAAAAATAATTGTTTCTATAAAAAAAATTATATTAGTCTTAGCTTTTTTTATTATTACTAAATTCTTATATACTTAGTCCCTTTTTAGTTCGATCAACTTGAAAGGGGAAAATTGTCGAAATGTTTTTCTTTAGTATATTTTATTGGATGAGAAACTATAATATATCCATCAGCATAAGCTGACAAATTTATTTCTAAGAAAATTAGAAAAATAAATTATTTTTAATCTACAGTTTGTATTTCTTCAATAAAAGGTATACATTTGTACAGGCTGTATCACATTATTATTAGATTGTATGATGACAACACTATCTACAATAAAACAACTTTGAACAGTCATCAAGAAGGCTAATTGGAAAAATTATTAGCCATATTATCTATCAACTACTTAAATCTTAAACAATTACAACTTTTCTGATTTGCTTAGAGTTAGTGCTTTTTGGACTTGTAATATGATTCAAAAAAAAAATATCTTCACAAAAGTCACTTAAATTTGTTCTAATATTGTTGTCTTTTTTTTTAAATTTACGTTTTAATCTTGTTTTTTAATGAATTTAATATTTCATTTGCCAAAAATTAATGCTATGCTACCTTAGTTGATCATTTAAAAGGAATAAACTTTTCAGGAGTATTTAAAGAAGAAATGCTAAATCTTTAAAAGTCAAAACTTCCAATAGCAATATTTATCCCAACTCTAAGCACCTAGGCTTAGAATGGGACCAAATTCTAGTGTGATTCTTCAGGTTCGATTTTCATTAAAAATCTTTTTTTTCTCATGTGGTCATTACTGGTATATTGAATTATAATGCAATTGAAACCATATTGCGCTTAGTCTAAACACTATTTGAACATTTTTAATATATCATATAAAACCTTTATTCAACCACTTTTGGATGTTCCAGCATATTTTGCCAAAAAAGTAATCAAATGCATTTTTCAAACAATATTTAATTTTTAACACATTTCTAAGCTTTTTGTACTTATTAAAAAAAACTTGACAATTTTTTTTTTTTTTTTTTTTATCTGAGGTGTGAGATCACATAAAAAATAGAGAGGGGAGGGGGGGAGTTTTATTTTTATTATTTTTTAAAAAAAATGGAGGGGGGGGGGGGTGAGAAATTTTTGCACATGTGTGCTGTTTAAAAAAGGGGGTTAGCAAAAAGTTTTAGAATTTTTTGAAAATCCGATTGAGGAGAACAACTATTTTAGTACTCACAGTATTTTCTACATGTGCAGGTGCTTGTGGTTAGCTAGAAATGGCTTTACTCTTCAAAAAGATTTCTTTACTGTTAAAGACAAAAGACTTAAAGAAAACTAGGACTCATATTTTCACATTATTTTTTATTTTGGTATTCTTTGCGAAATTGAATTATTGTGTATTTAAACCCATATTACTCCTAATCTTAATCCAATGTCACAGTTATTATTATAAATGCATATAATAATATGTTTTTTCAATTGCCACCATGTTTGCTGTAAAACTATTTTGAAAAACTACTTGAATGAGGTTATAGATTTTTCATTCTTTGAAGGTTTGAAAAGGATTTATTTAAATAAAAACTTTGAAAAGTAACTAATAAATCTGTTTTTTTTTTTTTTTGAAGTAGACATTTATATTGTGAATTCATTATATTTTAAGTAATAATTTTTTTTTACTTTTGAGGTCATATTTCTGTTATTTTTAGGCTTGCATATTTCTATTTTTTAGGTCATAGAAATCTGATCACTAAGGGTTATAATGGCCTAAAAGGCTTAAATTGAGAATTCATTAATTATTCCTTAGAAACTCCTTTATCGGTTTCTGCTCTTTAGTCACATTTTTAGTCTTAAAATCCACTATAAACTTTATTAATCCTCTCTGTTTTTAAAAGATTGGAGTGATACAAAATTAAGGTGCAGAGAGCGGCAGAGATACATTTATAAGATAATTTATAAAATATTGTAAACCATGATAGAAATGTATTGAATTACATCGCTTAAATTTTCATAGCTTATATATTTTCAACAATAAATATTATTATTTTTACAGCATATCAAATCCAGAGGCTTGCAAAGAAATTCTTGACTCTATTTGTCAAGTCCTAAAAAACTCATCATTCAAGATGACTTCTTGTAATACTTCTGTAAGAATTATATCAGGTTCAGAAGAAGGAATATTTTCTTGGACAACTAGTAATTATGTTGCTAATGCATTCAAAGTTGTAAGTTTAATTTTGTGTCTTATAAAGAAGCTTTTTGATGAACTATATTTTATTTTAGGGAACGGGTAGTCGTGCGGCGTAGAGCGCTTGACTGTCGACCGGAGGGTCCCGGGTTCGAATCTCAGTGAGAACCTTGGGATTTTTTCAGGTCCTGGTGAAAGTCCCCAAGTCCACCCAGCTTTAAATGGGTACCTGACTTTAAGTTGGGGGAGTAAAGGCGGCTGGGCGTTGTGCTAACCACACAACCCCTTCATATGCCGAGGTTATAGAAACAGATGAATTCTACACTTCATCTGCCCCGATGGCCCGTGAGGGTTAAGGGAACTTTACTTTTTTTTTATATATTTTATTTTTCTAGCATTAACTGCTTAGACAAAAAATTATTTGCAAAATGATTAATTTAATTTTTTTCACTTCATTTATTTTTTAATCTGTTTTTTACTTTATCTAGCAACGTCCAGATGCTGCAGATTATTTAGCACCTACTGTTGTACCAAGCATAGGTGCACTAGACCTTGGAGGAGCTTCTACCCAAATAACTTTTGTACCTTTGAACCACTCTGCATCAGTGAAGGAGTTTATGCAGAGTGTACATCTCTTTGGTCAAAATTATGATGTTTACACTCATAGCTATTTATGTTATGGGGTTAATGAAATCACTAACCGGATATTGGTTAATTTGCTTAAGGTGAGTTAATGCTTCATTTGGTTTATCATAATCAACACAATCTGTTCTTGGATAATTCTTACTAATAAAATAGTTTGTCATACACATAAGAGTCGTATTTACTGCATTAATAATGTCTATTATTTCCAAATCTTAAAAATTCTAAACATGAATGGATGTATTTTAGAAGCTTTTAAAATCTTAAATGTCATTTATGTCAAGAATTCAAAGTTGGGGAGCTAATAGAAACTAGTGTAGAATCAAAAAGACTTTTCGATAAAATTTGAACTAATATTAAAGTACACTATGTCTAAGCTTTCTTTGTTCTCAGCTTCATTAGAAGACCACACTTTGTCAGTAATTTGTTCATATTTCTTATGAAGGTGCTTGTTAATTATGTTTTAAAAAAATTGCCTTTCTTAAGGCCGAAATATTTTTTATTATTAACACTCTGGCGATCATTTGTTCAGGTTTAGCTTTTATTTTTTGTGAGACAATTTCTTAACTGCTTGGATTTTTGTTCCTATTTTAAATTTGAAGTGAAGATTGATTATGTGAGTCACATTATATTGAAATAAGGAATAAAATTATAAATTAATTAACATTACTTTGTATAAAAAGATTCCAATTACTTTAATAAGAGTAGCCGAAGTGTATGAAAGCAAAAGTATGTACTGTTAAAGAAAAAAAAAATGGCTTTGAGATGTTTGTTTGCCTTTTGCTTCTCCTTCTAACTTGTATTCTATGACTTAATTTGTTTGAACATACAAATCATTACAAAAAAAAAGCTATTAGGCTATATATATTTCACTGGAATTCAATTTTTTACTTCTATTGACATAAATACTTCTTTTTAATTCTAAAATATTGAAATTTTCACTTAAGTCTTTATACAATTGAATTATGTTTTAATAATATTTCTTAGAATAAAAAAACAGAAAATAATTCATAATTGTGTTAATGTTTACTTTTTCAGTTGAGAAGTAACAACAGTACCATTCAGCATCCATGCTTACCAAAAGGTTACAATATAACATTAAATGACAGTGAACTATTTGCTTCACCCTGTGTCAGAGATATTCTTCAGACTTACAGTTTCCAATTTCCAAGCTTTCAAGGCCAAGCTGATCAAGTTAGTTTTTATTTCCTAATATTGAATAAATTATACAGAAAATTAGTATCTTTAATTATGTCATTGGGAATAGTTCATGCAGTATTTAACTATTCTATGGTCATGGCATTATTCCCACTTCATCATCTGCTTTCAGTAAATTTTTAATATAAACATCATAAGTCTTTTCTTTTATAGGCAGGGATTAATTTTAGACTTTGAATTTGATTTGTATTTTTTTTTAATTAGCATACATAACTACATATTCTCATAAAGTCAAAGGTCAGCTAATATTATGTTTTTAAGAAAATTGTTAACTTTTTAATTTCAGAATTATACCTTTAGTGGATCAAGCAACGGAGCTGCGTGTGAAAAATTACTGAGAGACTCTTTATTCAATACTTCTTTTTGTACCTATTCTAAATGCTCTTTCAATGGGGTTTATCAGCCAGATATTACTGGACCTTTTTATGTAAGTTATTTATGTAACTGAAACAAAAACTGTCAAAGGTTGTAAATTAATTTTTTTAATGAAAGTATTGTGTGATTTTGTCACACTTGGTGTGATCCTGATTTGCATGTCTGATGTGGTGCATCCTATTATAGTTGGGATTAAAAAGAAAGGCACTACTAAAATAGTCCCACTAGAGTTTTATAAAATCCAGAGATTAACATCTCCTTATTGGAACTTCATTAATAATAAAATTATAATTTATTATATTGTACAAATTAATAACGAGACAATTGGAAGTTGTTGACTGTCTAAAGTTTGAATGACAACTGGATTTAAAGCTCTTTTCTGCTTATTACTAGAAGCAGAATCTGGAAAAAAAGAAAAGAAACCAATCCTCTAATACAGTGGTCCCCAACCCATGGTCCTTGGATCAAATGGTACTGGACCGCCCAAGAAACATTAAATTATTTCCTTTATATTCACTGTTGTGTATTTCTCACAAGATTGTGCAACTTTCTACGGATGAGAGGCTAAGCGGGAGCTGAGCAGCAGTGGCATTGTAAATCAAAACAATCTAAAATATAAATTATCAAGGGCCATGGTGAAATTATCAAGCGTCACTGGTCCGCAGCAAGAAAAATATTGGGGGACTTCTCTAATATACATGTACATGTATTACTTATGCTTTGGTTATCTCATACAGCCGTCTGAGATATTATAGTTTAGTATATTAAAAATACATATGTGTACATAACTTTTCTTTATTTACAGGCCTTTTCTAGCTTCTACTACATTACAAATTTTTTGAATTTATCATCGAGTAATTCATCCTCTTTTCACCACGCTGACATTGTCAATGCTAAAAATAAAATATGTGGTGCCACTTGGGATGAGGTAGATTTTATGTTTATTTGTTTACAAGCTGGATTTTTATTTAAACCTTTTAAATTGCAGTCGAATCATCTCCATTTGTTAGCAAACCTTTATACTGATAATAAATGATAATTATTCTTTGATGAAACCTAGCTTACTGGTTTGAAATTCTAATTAAAAAACAATTTAATTAAATAAAAAATTCTGTGTTTAGCATTGAAACTTCTTTTGCTGAACCATTTTTTAATTTATTATGCTCTCAATGCTTTTGTAGTTTTTCTGAGAATCTAGATTTATTAGTATACTTCAAACAATAAAAAAGTTATGAGCTTGTAAAAAGTCCTATTTTTTTAATTTTTGAAACACCTTCAAAAGTCCCATTTTCAGATAAAACTACTAATGCAATATATAGAACATACTCAATTTTTTCACTGCTGTAAATGTTTAAAATTTAAGAAACCCTTAGCTGTTAAGGGTTATAAGGTCACTTGAAGTGTAGAATTCATCTATTTCTTTAACCATGGCATATATATGAATAGTGTGGTTAGCACAATACCCAGCCGCCTATACTACCAATTTAAAGCTCGGTGGGCCTTAAACCAACTTTCACTAGAACCTGAAAAAATTAATGTTGACAGTCATGCACTTTACACTACTTTGCAATTTGTTTCCCTTTAAATTAATAGTAACATAAAATTCTTTTGCCTGTAACATTTTGTCAAGGGATACTAAACACACTAAAAATGGCAATTTTTTTTTATTTAAAAAATTTAGGGATTCACAGAAATAATATAATTTTGTAGACTATATAATGCTTTATCATTATGGTAACGCATTACACTTTTTATCAAATCTCTGTGTTACTAATTTTTAAATATAACTAAAAAAAACTTATTGAATTGTATTAAAAAGTTTTTATTTACTGCCTAATTGTATTTTTTAGTGACAGGGTTGCAGTGTGGTAGAGCACTCGACTGCTAGCCAGAAGGTTTGAGTCTTGTATTTCCTTGGTTCCGATCAATGTCCTCAAGTCCACCCAGTTTAACAAATAACAAAATGAGAACCTGACATTTGTTGGGAAAGTAAAGGCTGCTGGGTATTGTAGCAGCCACAGAATCCCATAGAATAGCTGTGGCTACTTCATCTAACCCCAATATTCTGTATAAATACCTCTAGCCGATTGAAGAGGAGGTGCAAAGAAATTTCCCCCTGAAATCTCTACTTGGTGATCTTTTTAATTTCTAATTTTCATACTATTTTTGTCTTCATAAAAAAAATTCAAATATTATTTAAGTACTTTGGATGAAGGTTAAAATGACATATAATTAAGATTAACTGAAAGAATATTTATTTTTGAAAGCAGCACAAATATTACGTTTATAGATAGTGAAAGCTTTTTTTTTTAACACCAGTTTGGACTACGGAGTAAAAATATTTACTATGTACCTTTTTTTTTAAAACTTTTGAAGATTACATCATCATTAGGTAGGTTATAGCCTATATTTCATTGATGTAATATATTTTTCCAGCTCTTAAAAATACCTGCCACAAAACAAGAGCGTGGAAATCTAATGTGGTATTGCTTACAGTCAACCTACATCAATCTTTTGCTTTATGAAGGATATAATTTTTCTGAAGCTGAATGGCCAGGAATTAATTTTGTTGAAATGGTAAAAGCTACTAGTTTTCTTCTTATACATTTAAAAAAATTATTATTAATACAGATATCACACATGCTGTGGGAACATCTGTTAACCACTCTCCCATGGTCATAATTTTTTCATTTGTTTTTGGTTGCTTGTACATAACAATCAGCAATGGGAGAAATAAATGTTGATAATTTATGATGACCATTTACTTAGTATTTTTCATGCTTTCCAAAAGACTTTTAATTGTGATCTCAAGTCATAATTTATGGCAGGTGTATATTAAAAAAAAGCTTTTCCATTGGCTCAACATAATGTAGTTTATGTTCTCAGTTTATTAACATAACTGAATTTTTTTTTCCAGGTTTCTGCCACAGAGATAGGCTGGTCTTTAGGATTTGTTCTTAATGAAAGTATCAAGTATTCAAGTGATTATCCTGAAGTTGTTATTTATACTGTAACTTTTGTCTTTCTTATTATTCTCTTCTGTTTATTCATTATTACAAGTATTGGGCTTGGATTTCAGGGAAGAAATATTCTTTACCCTAAAGATGCACAATATAGAAAGATGAGCTCATATGGTGCCATCTAATATATGGCAGAAACATTGGTCACATGGTAGTTAAGCCAGTGTCATAATCATTCCTTATGTTAGCTTTAAAGGCATGTGATGTGATTTTACAGATTTTTGTTATTGTAGTTAGTATTTAGTTGTTTTAAGTTATAAAATAGGGTGATTTTTTTATTAAATAAAATTGTTGAAATATTGAGGTGTTTTAGTATTCACTTCATGTATACCAGTTTCAAATGTAACATTTCATATGATGTAAATGGTGAAAGCTCTTTCAATAGCAAGAAATAATCACATACCAAAACCATGTAAACATACAGTAGTCACATAGACACTTTTTAGTTAAAAATAGGTGTATGAAATAATTGTTAAATTTAGCTTTTTAAAATTCATCCTTCATGATCTAAATTCAAATCTTTCAGGCACAACAAAAAGTACATTTTAAAAAATACCAACAAATGTGTTTATCAAATCAAATTTAATGAAGTATAAATAGTGAATGCATGAATTAAAAAAAAAATTACTGCAATGCACACAACTTAAGCATTTACGCAAAAATATTTTTTTTCTGTTAGATAATAAAAATATTTTAAGAAGACACTATCATTTGAAATTGGAGTAACCAGCATTAAAAAAATTACATTGGTCGCCCCCTTCCTCTGCCCATAGGGGCATCTTGGGCAGATTTAGGATTTTTAATAGTTTCATCCACTGAGAGAATAAGACAGGTGGCTTCTGAAGCAGCAGTTAGTGCATTGATTTTAACGACAGATGGCTCCCATACAAAAGCATCAAAGTTGTCTGAAATGTCCTCTTGTAGAATGTTAACACCAGACCATTTTGAACCTGGGAATAGGAATTATCATTGGTAATAATTAGACCTGCTGTTGGATTAAGAAAAATTAAAAATTAATGCAATCAATTACAATCACAAATTAACACTAAGTTAGTCAACACAAAATATTACAATAAGTTGTGTTCTAACAAGTTGTCATTAATATTCTATCAAAACATTGGCATATCAAACAGTCAGTTTAGTATATGACAGAGTTATATTTAAAGGTGTCACAGATCATACAAGCATTAATATAAATATATCTAATGAATTAGTTATTCAAACCAGTTTATCGACATGTTTCAATCAATGCAAGTTTTTTTTTTAACAGTGTAGGTTCCAAACTCATGTCATGAACCCTCCCCCCCCCCAATACTTACCCTACTTATTATTAACCCTTAATTTGCCACACTTCACCCCCAGTAATTCTGGCTTACCCTACCCTTCCCCCCACCCCTCAACTCCCATTATTCATATGCTTTCATATTCAAAAATGTAAAAATAAATACAAAAAAATACACAACATCCTTTGGGTCATTTATTACTACATAACTGTTGTTATATATTTTTTTTGGTTTAGTTTTGTGCAGCTACTTATGAATCAACTTCATTCTTTTATTGTAATACATAATCTTGACATATTGTTGTATGATTCATTATAGAATTTTGATAGTGCAACTCTAAACTAATTAAATAAAAATATCAAAACTTAGGGCTAATGGGCTACTTCTGTACATAATTATTGATTGTACTTTTCAGGGTCATGCAACAGCTATAATTTTAAGTTAAAAGCTCCAGCATTTTCTTTATATTATAATAAAAACTAAAATTAATCCATTGCTGCTGAACGGCGATCTGCAAAATTCGACACAAAATGGGCTACTTCTGTACATAATTATTGATTGTACTTTTCAGGGTCAGAAAATGAAACTAAGAAATTTAGGCCATTATAATAAAATAACTAAAATAAAACCCACTGCTGCTGAACGGCGATCTGCAAAATTTGTGAAAGAACTTCATTAGTGGGTTAATTATTGATTTTTTTTTTTAAACTCTCAAGTAAAAAGCAGTTGGGTCAAATTAACACATTAATGCGTTCAAAATTTTAATGGCACAATTTTTTAAAACCTTAATGGCAGTTAATCAGCAGCCTTAGTAATAATACACTGAATAATTGGATCATAGTTAGCATAACTAGTTATATAGAGTACATTTTTATTCTTACCAGCAGCATGTTTCTGCCTAAGTTTGTTTAAAATATTTGTAGCATCAAATCCTGCATTGTCACACAACTGTCGTGGTATAACTTCCAATGCTTTAGCGTAAGCTGCAATAAGCAGTTGCTCTTTACCTTGGATTGATCGTGACTGTTCTCTTAAATAACTGGACAACTCCATTTCAATAGCACCACCACCTGCAAATTATTTCTTGTTTTAATTTAATGCATACATTAACAATCATAACTAAGATGATTATATTTTTTTTAATGTTCATAGCCAATCAATTTTGTTATTCATCAGATTTTTAAAGCCTTAAAATCAACCTGCTACAACTGCATCATTCTTCATAGCTCTTCTAACTATCATAATAGCATCATGTAGAGATCTGTGAGTTTCCTCCATAAATTGTTCAGCACCACCTCTCAGGATAAATGTACAAGTCTTTGCCTGGGGACAGCCCTTGAAGAAATTGAACCTAAGATCAGAGAAATTAAAATTAAGAAATATACTTGTAAATATATTTTTTTTAAATTCACACAAAAAAAAAAGCTTTACCTTTCACCACCAACTTGGCTTTCTTCAAAAATCTCACAAGATCCCAGTACGTCTGGGGTAAGGTTTTGCACAGAAGTTTGAATAGATCCACCACAAGCTTTCATGGTGCGTTTTAAATCTTCATCAGGGACTCTACCAGCACAAAACATATCTCTGGAAGAAAAAAAAATTTTCATATTAAAACTTCTCTATACAAGATACCCCTTTTGTCCTTAAAGTCTGTGGAAGTCACTTGTGTAGCCACTGAGTAACCAAATGTTACAGATTTGGAGTTGTTTCAATGTCTATAGCGCTTTTTAACAAGTTTTTAATAGGTTATTCTTTGCAATTGTAACTAATTTAGATCTTTGACATTTTAGCTAATACTGTAGTCAGTTTTGTGATTATTCACCAAAAAAGATACATTTGTTCTTATTCTACGAAATGGATAACATCTTGCATATGTTTAGAGAAATGTTTGAAATGTTTCATATGATACTGAAGACGATTTTGATGTAATAATGGGATAATTTAATACAGATAAGGAGTTAGATCTAACAATGATAATATACCTGGTTTTAAGTGTTGCAACCCAAAGGTGCTTCCATGCCATGTTTTATTGCTTTTCTTAGAGTTATTTTTTATCCTTTTCTTTGAACTGTTAAGATTTTAGTTGCTTTGTCTATGAATGCTTTATCAAGTGTGTCGTTAAATAAACAAAATCATGCCACAATAAGGATTGGGATAGTTGTTAGCTGACAAGTGTTGAAGTGGGCAAAGGATAAAAGTAAATTAATTTTCGCTCATTTATGAAGTACCAGGGGATATTTTTTAGAACTTTCATGAAACAGTTTATGATAAAAGGATTAGTTTACCTGTCAGCAAAATACTGGGTTGCTACATCACCAATAGGAAGTTTTGAAAGTACCACTTTGGCCCCAGATAGGTGGATTTTTTCTAGCTTTTCGTAAAGAATTTTCCATTCTGCATCAACTATGTTTTGATACTCCTGAAAATTTAAGTTAAGTATTTTATCAGATCTTGAGTACTATGTAATCTTTAGATACTCTTACATGTACTGGTACATTGAATTTTTAAAAATGTAACAAAGAACTGGTTTGATTAAAACTATGTTATAGATACATCAAATATTGCTTGCTAATCTTTACTGACCTGGACAGATTCTACCCTGACCTCAGCATTCTCTTTTTCGGCTTTCAACTCAAGTTCAATATTAAGTAATGCTATTTTGGGATTTTCATATTTTTTAGGTTGCATTTCAAATCCAGCATAACTAAATGTTTTCTTGAATGCTACACCTGCTACTAACAGTGAGTCCTAATTGAAAACAAAAAGACATAGCCTTTTATCAAATAGTGCTGGGGATAGAAATGACATGCTTAATGATACGTAGAAAAAAAAAATTAGGGTACTCTATAGATAAGTGATTGGTTATCTCAAAAAACAAGACTGGTACAAAATAGAGAGGAAAAAAAATCATTTATAACAAAAAAAATCAATTCCCTTAAGGCAATTGGACAATGTTTTGGAAAGTGAATTTTTGTACTAAAAAGTATATATGTTTTGTTTTTATTTTCTGAAAACACCCCTAGCTAATCTTAAGAGCTCCCAAAATTGTCCCAACTCATGTGTGAAGTCCCTGTGAGCATGCCATGAAATCTCTTAGATCCCATACACCATTAATAGGGCAGTTTTTGAGGAGCCCTTCTTTCATGCCCAGCATAGCCAATAGTGCAATGACCATGGAGGCACCACAGGAAATATAGCGGGGGACTTTCACTATGACCTGAAATATCCAATGGTCCTTACCAGAGATTGAACCAGGGACCCTCAAGTCAATAGTAGAGCGCTTTACCTAATGACCAGTCCCCATATCCCCACTAACCTCACCACACAATTATCAAGTACTCTGTTCTTAACACCAAAAAGCTGAGGTCTTAACTATACCAGCAAAACTATGCTACATTGGCTTAAATCAAATTGTATTTACCTCAAGACCACCTCCTTGTACTTTTTTAATACCAATCATATTTAAAGGAAGAAGGTCATCCAGCATTTGTACAGCATCTACAACCATTTTTGAAAAAAACTCCTTATGTCCAGCCACCAACTTTGAGCTTAAAGCAGTTGCAGCACATTTTTCTAACAAATCACGAAATTCTCTGCGTAAATCATAAATATGCATTATGTTTAAGATAGCCTATCATTGACATAATTATTCTCTGTTGATTAGTATAATTAATCGTTAGATATTACATGTATATGTATTTGTAAATGATTAGTGCTGTTTTTCGTTCACTTTTGTGAAATCAATACAAGAATCTTGAGCCTATTAAATTTTTCCAGTCAAAATGAAAAGTGCCTCATTAGTCTAGATATTGTTTTAAAAAAAAAGGCTATTGTGTCTGTTTGAACTTGCTTAATAATCTGGCAAGTTTCAGTTAAGAGATTAAGTATGATTAATTGTACATTTTCATATACATTTAAACAAAGAAATGTCAAACAATTTTGAAGAGACATTCCTTTTGAACAGTGGCATTGGAACAGCAATAAAAAAAATAACAGAATAAACAAAACAAATGCTAATAATTTCTTCATGAACAACAAAAAAAATGATGACACTTACTTGGCATCATCTTTTTTAATATGGACTGACACATCACTAATTTTCTTAAGTGCCTGAGGAAAATACAATGTGCAGAAAAATAAATTCTTACATGTATTAGTTTTACTTATCATCAGTCTGTTTTCATACTGCAAAAGAAATGAATAACTACTTTCCAGGGTTAAAATCTAATATTGCCACACTTACAACCCAATTTTCGTTTTTTTAGTGTTCATGACAAATGAAGATAATAAATTCTGTAATGTCTTGTAAAGATTTTCATTAGCTGCTGAATAAAATAATTTTACAATCCATTATAAAGTTCTTTTTATTGATAACTTTTCTAGAATTCCAGGAAGAAAACTAGTTTTGATAAGTGGATTCTATTAAATTACAAAAATATTGCCTGAAAAATAATTTAGTAAAAAAAAGGGGGGGGATGCTCACAGACCACTAATTTAGGTAATAATTCTTTTCCATCAGGGGTTGAGTATCTAAATACCATATAGTCTTTTTTATGAAGATTTTTTAATGCGAATTTGAAGTTGTGTTGTCAAAAGACTTTTTTTTAAAAGCATGTACAGATTGGGTTTTTTCTAGCAATAGTCATAAAAAATTGCACAACTATTTCACTAAAAAACCATAAAAGGTATTACTATGACTAGTATTATTTTCACAAATGTCAGATTTAATATTACTACAGTAATAGTTCACAAACATCCCATCCATTACTATTCTTTAGTTAAACATTTTAAGCCTCAGATCAAAAACAGTCAACATGAATTATTCTGCAATTAACAACTACATTGGAGGTAATGTGTACATTTTGTATTTGTCTAAATTAAGTTAAAAATATAAACAATAATTAGTTATTGGATTTTAACTTATTAGTAAATTAGTTAGACCTACTATTTACACAGCTATTAAGGATGACATTTTATTTTACTGTTGATAAGATTTCATTAGGTTTCAATGAAAAAACAAAAGCATAAAAAAACTAGTCATTTCACTGGTAATGAAAATTGGATTCGCATGTTAATCATGATGAATCCACCACTAGAGCCATTAAGAAAAATGAAGCCGTGATTTTAAAATCTGTTATTTCTGATACTATATTAAATGCCAAATTGGCATCATATTCAAGAAAGAATGGGGTAATTCCTAGAGATTTCAATTGAGGATCTAATTTAAAGAAAAATTCCTGTAACTGATTTTTTTAATTCAGGAAAACCCTATCATTAATTAATGTTGAATCTGTTGTCTGCTAACCTTTCTTTGTCTGCTAATCTTTTTTGGGTTCCTTTTCACTGTTTTACTTGAAGTTATGCAATCTTAAAAAACTTAGGAACGATTCCCTATATTTATTAGGCTTTTTTGAGATATTTTACATGCAGCCTTTTGGTGGAATGCATCCCCCGTATAATAAAAACCTGACAGGAAACATATTAATTTTTGCATGCTAAATGTAAGAAATATACATTTTTATTTACCATTGCCAGAGCTTTACGTACAGCACGAACAATGATTTGAGGATGAACCCCTTCTTCCACAAAAGGTTTAAACTGTTTCAAAAATTCTCCAGCCAAAAGTGTGACTGAAGTCGTTCCATCTCCAACCTGAAAAAAAACATTTTTTTTATTTAGGGTATTAACTTGGTTATTAATGTACACATAGTATTTGTACCCATTTGATGCCTGGGTGACAATCAAACAGTATGTTATATTTGGTAATAGCTCAAAAATAGATCTTCTAAAGGACTGATCACTAAACTTTATCTCCATCTCCCTTCCTATTTTGTATTCTTTCCCTCAAATTTATATTCTGCATTCTCTCCTACCTATTTTGTATTCTCTCCATCCAATCTATATTCTGCATTCTCTCTCCTTCTCCCTATTTTATATTCTCTTCCCCATCTCTTCTGCCCCAGCTCCCCCTTCCCAAAGAAAACCTAGTTTAAGGTTTATAAGTGAAATTTCCATATCTCCATATTCAGAATTCTCTTTCTCCCATTTTTGTTTTTTTCCCTTTTGTCTTTCATCCCCCTGATTCACATCTATAGTGATATTTGATTTGTTCACATTGAGGGTATTATAAGTATATAGAATTTAGAGTTGTTTTTATCAAGTTTTTTCGTGATAGGACTCTTTTGTTTTTTTTTATAAATTTTGTTTTTTAAGTTTTATTTCTTTTATTTTTTTTAATCCTTTAGTTTTTTGCTTTTTGTTATGTATTCTCTTTCCACGTCCTACCCTAAACTTTTCCCACCCACCACATATTCTGTGTTATGTCTGCCCCACTTTCTTTAGTTATTCACTCCTCCTCATATGTTTTCTCTCATCTTTTCCAATGTGTATTCTATCTTTTTCTCCTCCCTTTTGTATTATCTCTCACCTGTCTATTTTAATGATTCCCTTTATCTCCTTATGTAAAAAGTAAAGTTCCCTTAGCCCTGCTGGCCATCGGGGCAGATGAAGTGTAGAATTCATCTGTTTCTATAACCTCAGCATATGAAGGGATTATGTGGTTAGCACAATGCCCAGCCACCTTTACTTCCCCAACTTAAGTCAGGTACCCATTTAAAGCTGGGTGACTTGTGGGACGACTTTGAAACAAATTTCATCTAGAAAACTCTCTATGTAATTATTTAGAAATTGAGTGGGTTTTTTTGCTTCATTTTAGCGTGCTTCTTGGTTTCCATGGCGAGATTTGAGTGACTTTAGATAATTATATAAATAAAGATGTCAGATTTATATATATAAAGGTTTATATGGGATAATTCATCAGTACCGAATGAACCAGTACTTTGAGTTGATATTTGAAGTGAAGGATTTTTATCCTCGTTTTCTACTGATTCCTGGTGACATTTGAATACACTGTGGTAGATGTAAATAAATCATGTTAGTCTATTAGTGAAATGTATAGAGTAACCTGTGCACATTAAGGAGTGCTAACATCATTACATCTGGTAGCGAAGTATGACATCAATACATTTATTGACATACATATTATGACATCAATGCATAGCATGACAGCCACAATTACAAGATCGCTTTTTTATGTGACAAAGTACTTCAGAGATGTGTCTTTTTTAACCAATATTCCCACTGTGTCTGGTGATCAGCAAACGGTTTGTATGCATGTATACATGTGGCATTTTGACGTGTGTACCTCCTGTCAATAGATGTATGGGTCAGTGGGTATCTCCTGTCATTGAGTATTTGTGTGAGTGTGTGTCTGTGAATGTATCTGCATATAGCAATTTATGAGTTTCTTCTATGGACAGATGTCATGAACCTTGGCTTTCGTAAACATTACATTTAATTCTATCTTAAAACATTTTTATTTAACTTGATATCACCAAAAAACTAAATAGTTGAGGCGTTCAAAATAGTTTTTTTAATTAAAGCTCTGTATTTTGGTCAAGGTAAGTTTCCTTTCTTTCTTTGTCGCAAAATATTTGTCTATCGCTGAATACTTAAACCAAAATGAATAGTTACCAAGAAACTGGTCATAAATGAAAAGAGGAAGCTATAATTAAATATTTGTTTTCTGTTTCTATTTTAATGAAACTGTGACGTCAGGAATCAGAATTGATGTTTTTGTGGAAGAATCTGAATAACATTAGCATCAATAAAAATTCTGGAATCACCCAATCACTACATAGATAGATATATAAAAATATATAATTACATATATCTTTTTTTAAAAAAAAAAAGCTGCAAGTGATTACCTCTGAATCCTGAGATTTTGCAATATCAACAAGTGTTTTTGCTGCAGGATGGACAATATCTAACGTTTTCAATATTGTTGCACCATCATTTGAGATTACAACACTCCCTGAAATTTTCAGATAAAAGAAAATAGGTAAGAAGAAACAGGATCATTAAGTTCATAGCTAAGCTTTCTGGTGTAGTAAATTGGAAATTACACATATAAAGAATTAACATTTAACAAATAAAAGTTCCCCCTTTTTACAATTATTACAAAAACAATTATGAAATGTGACTGATGACAAATTAGGGCAACCATTTTTAAATAATCCAATGGACACATAATATTTTCCGTTTGAATAACTTGGCATACATATCTGTGGTGGCCACATTTTAGCAACAATTTAATTAATTATGTTCACTAAATTGAGAGATTAGATAACGCGCAGCTCTTGAAAGTATTTTTACTGTATAATAAAAGCCATTTGATGTTTGATTTAAACATGAATCTTAAGTTTTGTTGTACCACATATATAAAATGTTGCATCATAAGTAATCCAGCAAGTAACATCACTAGGCAAGTATTGAGATGGAATCCTCAAGGAAAAAGAGAGGCCGGCCAAGAAACACCTGGAGGCAAGAATTTGAAGCGGAAATCACCAGGATGGGGTCCAGCTGGAAGCAGCTGGAGAGAATGGCTCAGGACAGATGTCGCTGGAGATCTTTAGTTGGTGGCCCATACTCTGATAGGAGTGACGGGCTATGATGATCATAAGTAATGCTCAAAATTATGAAATTTTTATCAATAAGTTTATTCTTTACTATTTGTTAATTTTATCTCCAGCATCTGTATCTTGACTATCATCACCATTTCTCTGGACCCAGTATTTCTTAGCTCACTTTTCCAGATGCACATCATCCCTATATGGTGTATGTGTGCAGAAATGCAGCTCAGGGTAGGGGAGATAAATATTGAGTGTAAGCATTATATATACTTTGAGCATCTCAACTATGGGATTCAACTTATCTGAGAATGAGAACTGTTATTATTTAACTTGCCTTTTTCATCAATTATTAGCTTGTCCATTCCTCTTGGACCAAGTGTAGTTCTAACTGCATCTGCTATTGTCATGCATGCATTGATATTGCTTAAAATTTGTGGTTTGCCTTGAGAAGTATCAGTTCCTTCTTTCAAAAGAATTATCGGAGCATTCTGAAATAAAGGCTTATGGTTAGTCTATGTCTTAAAATTATTAACTATATGATTTTATTTATAAATCTCAAAGTGCTGTCAATGTCATTAAAGAAAACAATATGTATTTTTGTAAATAATTGAAGAAATAGATGTTGATCAGTGATGACAGGGGATGGAGGGTCACGCTGTTAAGTGCACGACTGTGGGCCAGAGTGACTCAAGTTCGACCTCTGGAGCGAACCAAGTGAAATTTTCAGGTCAAGGTGAAAGTACCCTCCATGCCCCATAGTGTCTGCATGAAAGAAGGGCACTGCAAAAAATCTTTTAATGGCTTATAGTATCTAAGGGTTTATCTCATCCTTACAGGTATGTCAAACAACAGTAATGCCAAGGAGACTGAAGGTTGTGCGATAAAGCAATAGACATGAGGGTTCTGGGATTGATATAAATTGATAACCAAGGGAATTTTTTAGGTCATGGTTAATGTTCCCTTCAAGTCCCCCATGTTGCCACCATGGTCAGTGCACTATCGACTATGGTGGGGATGAAAGATGAAGGGCAGTGCAAAAAATTATTGTGGTTTAAAGGATCTTAGAGATAGACAGCCCATCCTAACAGATATAAATGGTGGAGGAACTGTCATGGTGAAGGATTTCTTTATGTCTCCCATGGTGTTTCCATAGCTATTGTACTCTTAGCTATGGAGTATGGTTGTATTGAAAGAAGACTTAGAAGGGCACTAAAAACATCCCATTAGACGAAGTGGTTTATAGGGCTCAAACACAGAAAACATCTCATCCTTATAAGAACTTTTATTATCAACAATGACAGCATAACTAGTAAAATTAAACATGTATATTCAGTCGCCAGTATAGAAGGCTTAATTAGGAATTAGGCAGTTCAGTATAGGCTGTATAGGCATATGCTTTACTTTAAGCAAAAAAATAAATTATAAACTTCAAGAGTTCCGTTGATTTACAATTATATTATAGTTCTAGTTTGGTAGGACACAAATTGTCACAGTTTAGGTGCTTTTTTTTTTTAACTTTGAGTGTAATTTATTCAACTATCAGAAGAATTAAGAGAATTCGAGTGACAGGATGACAATTGCTAACAGGAAGGTCCTGAATTCAAGTAACATGAGTTTTCTCAGATTAGATAAATGTACCTATGCCCAGAAAACTACCAAACTGAATGGGTAACGATATTTGAGGTAAGTAAAAAGGCCGCTGGGCACTTGATAAATTAGTCAATGCTTAGGCCCTATGAATATATTTTAAGAGGAGAGTAGGTTCAGTTAACTAGAGTACATCCAATAAATGAAGCAGATGAGGCCAAGTGTTAATGTTAGTGTTATATAATACTGAAATGAAAACTATCATTCACGAAAAAAAAAGTTATGAATTAAATGAAAATAACCCCAAAGGCTGGCAAAGGTTGACAAATGAATACAAATTCCAAAGGTTGGCAACTTTAGCCACTTTAGGCATCAAAATGAATTCAAAGTTAAATAAGATATAGACAAATTCAAAACTATACGTAAGACTTTAATGTGATGCCAATTATATTATCCAACCGAACGATGTATTATTTATTTTTTGCAATAACATGAATTTTGTTTTTTTTAAACAGGAATTAAATATAGAAGCAAAGAACGTACTAGAACTGCCTCAACTGCACATATACTAAGCCGGCTTAGGCCGAATGTATTATTATAGAAAAATTCACTGTAAATAAACTGTAATAATCCATGTTGAATATATAAAATATTCACTGAGTATAAGATTGACAATAAACCTATCAGATTGCTAAGGATTTAAACAGAAATATAAAATAAATACCAATCTCGCCATTGTTGTGATGATTTATTTTACTCTAACGAATGGTAACCGTGTATAAGCTTCCGGAATAAACTCACACTTTTTTCCCCTTGGAAGTTGGAACTTGTACATACAAGTATGTGTCTTGGTTATGACAGATGTTCCTAAATAGTAAAGACCGATATATTTTGAACATATATTTATAATTTTAAACTTGTTTTCCCTACCCTATGTCTACTGAAACTCATTAATTTATATTAAGTTTTATTTTCCTCTCAGCTTTCTCCCCAGAGGTTATCTATGATTTAATTGATTATAGAAATACATGTACATCGATTTAAATATTTTTTTACATCACTCCGGGGGTCCACAAAGCTTCTGACGCGATCGATTCCCCCAATCTACTCCTAATTATATATATATATTTTTTTAAATAATCTATCGATTTAAATATTTGTTTTTACTGACACACAGTATGATATTTATGTAATGAAAACATCTAGTCCAGCACTTAAATGACATTTAATTTAATGAGGGGAGATGGGGGAGTACCTTTATTCACCAGATAAACAGTATGCAATAATCATGTACGCCCCGACCATGTCAATTTTTTCACGATTCATTGTTTATTAAGGGGCCCGCAACGATGTCCTGCCCTGGGGCCCGTGTTGGTTCTCGGCGCCCCTGGAGTGAACCTATGGAATTTTATCAGGTTCTGGTGAATTTTCCAAGTTTAAAATGTGTATGCTGCCTGACTTGAATTGAAGAAATAAAAGCGGCAGTGAATTTAGTTAGCCACAAATCTCTCAACATGCAATGGCTTCCCAACAGATTACATCTATACTTCATCTAATCTACTAGCCCTCGCGGCCAGTCATGGGATGTTAAAAAGAGAATCTTTATTTTTTTGTTAATGTAGTTCAGTTAAATATAAATTATAAAAGAGGAAAAAAACAATTAAATTTTTTATATGGATTTGAAGCATGTGGCGAATCCATCCCTAGACAGCGACATTACAATGATGGCCATTAACAGCCCCATAGCGTGAAAATTTTACAGCAGGGGCCAGGCAATAGCAGGGGGGGTGGTAATACATTTTACAGGGGCGGATCCAGAAAATTGGAATAGAGGGGGGGCGTGGCTTTGTAAAAACGTTATATTTCGAGCAGCAGCAGAGAAAAAGGGTCTAGACATTAGAGGGGTCGGAGCCATAGGGGGGGGGGCGAGGCCGGGTCGGCCCCCCCCTGGATCCGCCAATGTTTTAATAAGTAGAGAAAATAAGCAGAGGGGGCCAGACAAAACGCAGGGGGGCCGGCCCCCTGCCCCCCGCACGCTACGGGCCTGGTCATTAATGGTGGAAAAACCACCCCAAAGGGGGTGCAACCCGAACATATGTGAGGAGCCCCTAGGGTGCCCATCGGTTAGGCCCTACAGTAATCTGAAATATATATATCTTGGTGGGGGGGGGTGTGTGGTCAGAGGGTAGACCTGCCAGCCGAATTTTTCTTTAAGTTTCTGCTGGCTGACATTATTTTTCGGCTGATAGCCGGCGTAGCCGAATTTGACCATAAATTGAGTAAATTGACATTTGCGGCTGATTTTCGGCTGATTTTTGGCAGATTACGAAATATTTGGCTAAAATTCGGCTGACGCCTCGACAATATTGAATTGATAAAACTTCAGCAATAAAACAATTTTACAATACTTGATGGAAAAGTTTTATTATTTAAAACAACAGAAATAAACAGTTGTATATGTTGTCCTACTAATACAGTACATGAATACATTCCACGCATTCAGTTTCTATCTCTCAATACTACGCACTTAAAATATCACTTTATAATTGTCATGAATAAAACAAACGCGATGTAGTTTATCAGCTGTTAGACTTGATTGTTTGCTGTTCATTATCAAACCAGTAACCAAAAACATGCACTCCACTGGTACAGATGATGCTGATGATAGGTTAAGACGAGCCAGTTGAGTAGGTTGTGGATACGAGGATGATGCAACACTGCTACACCAGAAAGCAAGGACATCATGAAACTGAACAACAGGCGCCGTCAAATAGTTTGCAATGTTCACTGCCATCTGAAATACATGTTCAAAAAATCAAAACACAACAGTACTAACTGCTAGTTTATAAAACATTTCATTATAGTGCACAGTATATATATATATTAAAATATTTTACTTCAAACTGACTGGTCTATTGAAAGCGAAATAAAACGAAAACTGTTTCAATGCTATAAATTAACACAGAATACCTATTAGTAACAATCGTCTGGTGACTGCTCAGTTCTCAGCTCATTCATCAGCTCCATTCGCAATCGCTTACATCGGGTTTCTTCAGAAACATGTTCACTGGCTAGCTGCCAATGCGACACATCAGCTTTAGACATGGTGAATCCACGGGCCATTGCTGACTGTATTGAGTTCTCTAGAATTGTGGTTGCTTCTGACCGTGGAATCAATGATTTGAAATTCGGATCAAGCAGCTGATGCAGCTTAATGTGATCATTTACAGGAAATCGATGGTCAAGCTGGTAGAGAGCTGACAGCCTGATCATTCGTATTTTGTCATCATCATCATCTTTTAAAGTCGAGTATAGACTGAATCATCATCAATGTTGATTCCAAAGCGTTGGAAATGATGCCTTCACTGAGTTATCATTGTGTCTATGACTGACATTGATGGCGTTAGTGCTGCTCTCAGAGGCATCCATTATTGATGCACTGAGCTAATCATCTACAAGAAGCAATTCACACACTGAAGACATGCCTTCTTTCAGGGTCTTTATCATTTCTTTATCCTCTGTGAATGCTGCATTGTCTTCTATAATTGCGGGTTTTGAAATTCTTCATTTTTATTGATGCTGTCGGTAGTATTAGGGTGCAATATGTGTGCTGTAAAGTGCTGATAAGAGTCAACCTTCAAAAGCTTTGAAGTCTTTATCATAATTGCAGCACCATCATGGCAGCTATTATTTTGTGATCAACAGAAAAGCTTTTCAAGACAGAGCTGATATGGTCAGCAAGGTCACGTGCAATAAGATTAAGTAATGCGACAGTTAATATAATGGCGAACGAAATACGGCGGCTAATGAGGCGCGCCGCATATTTTTCGGCGGATTTACGGCGGACGAAAATTCAGAGGGCCTGATAGAGAGTGTCAGGAACCCAACAGAAGCTGGCAGCAGCTCTCGCATTGGGCCTTATAGGGCAGATCACAAGAGACATGAAAGAGAGGATAGTGAGAAAACTGAGAAAATAATTAAGCACTAATGCCTGCGGACTTTAGTATGGGAAACAGACGTCCCGATTTACCCCGGACATATCACAGTTTACCCCGGACATGTCCCAGTTTTCGCTTCACTGATCCCGTCGTCACCAAAAGGTCTGGAAATGTTCCTATCTGTGGTAATCTCAGACTCATGCAGCACTGATCATTGCAAACCACATATGGTAAATTACAGCCAGTGTCTTAAAAAAAGCTTTAGCTCCGCCCGGGTCGACTCTAAAACTGCCCCCCCCCTCTTTTTTTTAAATTTGAACGCCTTGAAATTCCAATCATTAGGAAATCGAACTAAATATAATAGATACCTATAAGAATACGAATATACTGTTAAATTCAAACATCAACGTGTCAAACGACCCTTTAGTTGTTTTTTTTTTATTTAGAGGGGGTGTGATCCGATCACATGTAATGGACCCAGTCAATATGAGCCCTATTCTGGTACAGTAATATACGATAAAAAAAAACTAACTATTATTGATGATGTGTGCGTGTGTGTGTGTGATATCAGAGGAAGGGGATTGTTGGTAGAGATTGGCAGGGAAACAAGATTACTGCAGTCCTTTCTGGCGTCTCATTATAAATACATGTACATCGTTGCTTAGGCCTACCATAAGCGTACCTAGGGTGCAGGCCCGTAGCGTGCGGGAGGGGGCCAGCCCCCCCTGCGTTTTGTCTGCCCCCCTGCTTATTTGTTCTACTTAGTAAAATGTATTACCTGCCCCCCCCCGGTATTGCCTGGCCCCTGCTGTAAAATGCCTGGCCCCTCCTGTAGAATTTTCACTCTACGGGGCTGCTAGGGTGGGGGGAGGGGGGTCCAAATGCGAAAGTCCCCCCCCCGGGCACAAGCTTGAGGGGGCCACCAATTTTTTTTTACATTAAATATTAAATACATTATCTCATGTCAAAACGCAGGAGCCCCCAAAGAGGCCAAGCCCCCCCGCCCCCCCCCCCCTAAATCTCTTGGTTCGGCACTGAGGCCTACTCACAATTCGTTTTAACGGTACCCCACTTAAATTGAACCCCTCAGAACAAACGTCAGAATACAGCGAACACTGCCCCGACCACGAGCTAAATTCGAAGAAAGAATGCGTTCAGCACAATGAACAGTTCATCAAATCTGAAATTTGATGGTTACATTTTACAAAATGGCTGAATCCGTCCAGACGCCCCTCGAAAAAAAAAAAAGAGGATGGGCCTCGCGAAACGAGCGTAGTGGTGTGATATATTGACTTTAGGTACTGTAAGCCCCGCATTAGGCACTCGTCCTATAGTTCCCCCCCCCCTGCATTAGTTGCGCGCTTTTTATTCCGTTAGTTGTGTGCCCTGTTTGTGGAGACATTGATATATTTTTTCTAAGACGACAAAGTTAATTACATAACACCAAGCAAGAAGCAACACATAAATATATTCCATTAATACTGACAGGATACTAATTCATGTGATATAACGAATATCTTCACTCACAGATTTCACATATAAACATCTCGTCTACTCTATCTATTTTACTATAATTAATTATTAAAGGTTTTTAGAGCGAAGGGAGCCCCAGTAGACAGTGGCCTTAGATCTTCTGGTGGCGTTCCTACTCACTGTACTTGAGACTTGTACATAGGCCTACTGAGTGTGTGTTCCCCTCATGCCACAACTTTTCCCACTTATCAACACCCAATAGACCTTTCTCACTTGTATTCCTCCGCGTCAGCTGTCTTTGTGAAAGGGTCATAATGGGCTTCCGGTCGCTTTGTTTATACTTGATTAATACTTAGCTCGATTATTTTTCCTACTTTTTTTGTCTAATATATGATAAAATGACTTTAAATTTATTACCGAAATTTAATTTTTGTGATGTTGACAAGTTTTTAAAGTCACAAAATGTCCCGATATCAGAGAGAGAGAGAGAGAGAAGTTACGAAGGGTTACAAATACTTCTCTGAGAAGTATGTCCATGACATGAAAAGTTACATTTTACACTAAAATTGTTGTTTGAAGTTTTTATAATTGACGATTAGGGTTACCAGTAGGCCCGTATCGTGCGGGGGGGGGGGGCAGGAGGCCGGGCCCCCCTGCTTATTTGCTCTACTTAGTAAAATGTATTACTTGCCCCCCCTGCTATTGCCTGCCCCCCCCCTGCTGTAAAATGCCTGGCCCCTGCTGTAGAATTTTCACGGTATGGGGCTGGTTACCTGTTTAGGGATAGATAGGGTAAGTTAACGTTAGGTTTATTTAATGTGTTATAATTTAAAAGGTAAAAAGCTCAGTCCTCAGCAAACGTTGAGAATTAGACCTACCTTAAATCACATAAGTCATAATTTTCTACCAGGACACATTCCTAACCTTGGCACGTATTAACAGTAACACCAACATTAACTTTACTTAATTTTACATTACCATTATCTTAACCGAAACCCTAGTACAAACACTCATGTAAATTATATTATTTAACCATGATTGTTAAAACAGTATATTTTTGGTTAGCATATATTGTGCGATAGATAGTAATTAAAAATCGGTAGTAAAAGGTTTGAAACTACTACCTCATATTCAGTGGCGCAACCAGAAAAAAGTGCTGGGGGGGGGGGCTCACATATTGAAAAAAGACAGTTTGACAGTCTTTTTAGTAACTTTATATAGTAAAATATGTATTGATGATTTGGTCTGGGGGGGGGCCTCAAGCCCCCCCCCCCTGGTTGCGCCACTGCTCATTATGATGAGGTGATGGTCAATGTGTTATTTTTCTTAATAAACAATATACAGCTACAGACCTTAGCTCTACACTAGGAAATGTAGTCAAACTATCAGCGAGATGCTATAGGAGCTCGAGAAAAAATCACGAACCTCATAATTTACAGGTAAAAGGAAAAATATATGATATCATAATAAAATATGTTACTTATTTAATATTTTTTAAAATGAAAATATCTGGTGATTTTTTGGTGCGAGAAGGGAATTTATATCTGTACAGCCAGATACAAATGTTTGAAAAATGACAAATTAACAAACAAGCAATCAAGCCTGTTCCATTCTGGACACAGGTCGTGTTAGCGCATTTTCTTGTTATGTATCAGTACGTATGTTACTTTCAGTAAATATTTGTAAATTTTGGAAATGTTTATAAATTCAATTGTATAATGCATATATCTGTAAAAAAATATTATAAAGACGTTTCTTTATATTTGAAAAAAAATTATTTTCTCTTAAATCTAACTACAAGTGGTTTGTGGTTACTGAAATAGGACTCATAATTGAAAACATTCGAAATTATAATCATTTAATCGTCAGAAAACTCCGTCAATTGTTGCATAGCTCTGATACTTTCAATTAAACTCAGAACACAAGCTTACTATTTCATTTGATGAGTTTCTTAATAAATCTTGGTGAAACTACGTGCTGCAGTATTTCGCACCAAATGAATGGGTTATTGAACGTACAAGGTGTATATATAATATATAAGCCCCTTAGGAGCCCTGAAGCCCGGCCCTCAGAGGTCCTATCGCGAAATGGACTTTTGATGTACACTTGGCAGGCCAAGACCTAAAAAATGATATATACATCATGGGTCTAGGACTTATGGTTGTTGAGATATAGGCGCTCTTTATTAATATAGCTTACATAGCAAAAAACGGTACTAAGCCCCCTTTTACGGCCCTGAGAGGTCAGATCGCGAAATGGAAAAAAGTCATTTCTTGGCAGGCCAAGACCTACAAAATGATATATACATCATGGGTCTAGGACTTATGGTTGTTGAGATCTAGGGTGATGACGGACAGACAGACAGACAAAACGGGGACAATAGAGCATTTTTTTTTCGAAAATGCTCTAAAAACATAGCCTTTTGGTTGAAGGAAGTCGGACTACAATGAGTCATATTTAAAATGTCAACTTTTATACATTGATATACAATTGTACTTTTTTACTGAGTTGAAGTTGTTTGCATTAAACACATGTTTAACTGTTTACAGACACTCCATTAAAATATTAAGATTAAAAAGTCGAGAGCATACACTAGGGTTAGCAGTAGTCTTTAATTATAAAAATTATATCGTATAGTATTAAAAATCAGAAAAACATTGTTATAGTTTTAACTTTTAAGATAATAATAAATAATCACACTGAAAAATATATTAAATTTTGATTATTTGATTTTCATGATTAAAATTAAAAGAATAGCAGGTAACAGAAATTTATTATTCGCAAATTCAAGTACATTAATTGGTACCGGAAGTGTAACTAGCCCTTCTAAACAAACAATTCAGTAAGGGGACTACTTTATGAAAAAGGTCTATACCATTCACTTCATTTCTGACGCGCCCCTACCTCGACTTTTTCCTTTTATTATTGACAGTGACTGTTTTCGGTTTTGTTACGTAATGTATTCCGAAACTGTGTTTCCCACAACAAAACACACTGCTGGAACATATTACGTTCGTAATGTGGAATATTAGTGTATTTGCTTTCTAGTAGGCCAACTAATAGCGTTTCGTTGATTTTACAATACATAATTTAGTAGAACTATGTCTAACAATGGCTAAGCACCAAATGGTTGCCCTAAAATGTAAACACTGCACGTTGTAATTTTGAGGTCTATACCTTTCCTCCCACCAAGGGTAAAATAGAACTGGCACTCAAAAGGGGTCTCCCTAAATTTGTATGGTATAGGAATGTACAACCCACTCATCTGTAAGAATTTTTAAAAGTTTTCTGTCTTAACCAACAGCTTTCAATATTTGTAAGGATTGAATAACAATAAAATGTGCTTGAAATCTGATTTTCTGTTGGCATATATTTTTTTTCTTTGAACACTGCCTCCAATACACAGGCGGTCAAGTCAACACTGCCTCCAATACACAGGCGGTCAAGTCAACACTGCCTCCAATACACAGGCGGTCAAGTCAACACTGCCTCCAATACACAGGCGGTCAAGTCAACACTGCCTCCAATACACAGGCGGTCAAGTTAAACACATCAATGTGGGACTTGAGCTGCATTAATCAGGTCACATTTTTTTTTCCAGTTAAAAAAAAGCAAGCACAAAAAGGTTTTTAATGTGTATGTCAATGCAACAAATTCCCACAGCTATGATAAATTAATTTACATTGTATATTGATTCCAATCTTCTTTTATATATATATAATATTGTACACCATTGCAAAAAGTTATATGTTAATGGACTGAGCAGAAATAAAAATGTTTTGAAGGAAATATAAACTACAGTAATGTAATTGATGCAGCAGTTTTGATCATGTTTATAATGATGTTTAAGAATGTTGCTGTTAAGTCTCACTGTACAGATTAAATATATATTATTAAATAAACAAATTTTTTTTTCTCAATCTTTATTATTGATCAAGCATTGATAACATCAACAAATGAATAATATCACAAGAGTTTGTCATTCAGTAACAGTTCAAATACAAAATTTAAAATGATTTAGATTTAATGCCTAAAATAAAGACATTTCTAGAATTATATACACAGCATAAACAGTTTTATCAGCATAGATGATGATAATTCAAATTATGTACAAGTGAATAATATTTTATAAGTGACAAAAATTGACAACGATACAAAGCAATATAATGTCATTTAAGTTTGTAAATATTAGATTATATAATTAGATTATAACACTTTTTTCTCAGCATATAAAAAATATAAATGAATGATTTAAAATAACATGGCAATCAAACAATGTTTCTCAAAAAAAGTTAATATTTAAAATTACATTCCTTTCAATATTTTAATTCAGGTAGAAATAACACTAACTCCATATCACAGAATAATACTGATCATAGCCGCTAAAAGAAAACAAAATTCTCAATACTTGTAAAAGCTAAAAAAAAAAAATCATGGCTGAAAAAGTAAAAAGTCAAAAGAAAAATAGCTTGTGTTTTACATTACCAATTAAAACTCAAAACTTTTATAAAGATAACTTTTGGAGAATACCCCCCCCTATTATAATATACTACAATAAAAAAAAATTTAACAGTCTACTTTTTTTTTAATTTGTTATATTTTCAAAAATAAAATCTGCCATATATAACCACCAATCTTCTCCCAAATAACCAACTGGACCAACCCACCCAGTCTCAAGCATTATATACATATATGATTTGTAAACAATCCTAAAAATAGGTGAGCGTATCACACAATTTATGACACGTAACACTTATGAATATATTATTAAAATATACATACACCCTTATAATACTAAACACAATAAACACATTAATACTATTTAACTTCATTTAAGGTATGCTTTTTTTTTATACAACTCCTTAAACCTGAATTAATGAGCATTATTTTACTGATAATTTTAAAGTGCTGAAATTTTTTGGAACCTTTTGTCTACACTATCTGGCATTTTTTTCCCCAGATAACCATGTCAAGTTAACTTTTTTTTTCCCCCCGATGACATGTATTTTAAATAGAGTTACATTCAAAATAAGCAAAAAATATATGATGATACATTTCAATGTCGTATTTAACTAGTTTATGTACACAAGAAATACAGATAAAAAAAAATATAAAGGAATGGAGTAATCAAACAATATTTTAAATGGATTTCTGGCTGTGGAGCTAACTGTTGTTTCAAGGAAAAAGAAGTTTAATTTGAGATCTAGTATTAAATATTTACCAGCCAAAGTAGAAAGATAAATTTATTAGATCCATTTTTTAAACAGTATCTAATTTAGTTATCTAAATGCAATTGTAAACAAAAAATTAGTTAAATCTGTAAAACACCTTTGATTAAATCTGGCCTCATGATTTTCGATTTTTCTTTATGGTAAGCCCTCCATTCTGATCTCCACTTTCAACTTTTAAGATAACAGAGTTGACATATTCTGTGATGTTTCCGGCTATTCTGTCTTCTAAAAACAAAGAAACAAACAAACAATTGTAAGCAAAAAAAAAAAATTTAACTTACTTAACATAAAAGACAAGGCCATCTTAATGCATGGACCTCAACCATGGTTCCCATGAGTATAGGGACCCTTTCTTTAATCATATACGTTTTCTGAGTAACTAGATTTATGACTATGATTAGTTCCAGCAATATTTTCTCAGAAATTAATTTTATTACTTTTTTTTTTCCCCATTGAAAAAGAGTTGAGAGCCTTTTTTTTTTTTTTAAATTTCAAACCTTAGATAAATTTTATGAAAATAAATTAAAGATGTGCGTTTTTCAAATTGAAACTCTTAATGAATTGTATGTTTAAATGTCCTACTTCAAATATATAGGTAATTTTAAAAGTTATTATTTCATGAAAAATGGAGATTCACATTGGTTAAGATAATTTCATAATGATTGTGTTTAGTAACAATAATATGACACATTCTATTGATTAACTTCCTTTTCTTCATTT
The DNA here is from genome assembly GCA_021962125.1 of Bulinus truncatus. Classification (NCBI taxonomy): domain Eukaryota; kingdom Metazoa; phylum Mollusca; class Gastropoda; family Planorbidae; genus Bulinus; species Bulinus truncatus. The sequence goes on along the minus strand of JAGDYQ010000025.1, from coordinate 3,005,850 downwards.
CTGTATTTAGAGAGGGAAAAAAGTCTGCATAAAATCTTACTTATTGTTTGCGCAATTACAGCCTCCATCAGACCAGTTAAAGATTTTGATGTCAGAGAAGAAATTTTGCTTTGATCCAAGATAAATTTTGCCCTTTCTTGGATTTTGGGCCAAATTGCATGAAGCACTTGGTTTAGTTGACCTAGAGAGAAAACAAGTTTAAAAAGTTGACAAACTAACCATAAAAAAAAAAAAAGTAAAAAATAATAATTTATCTTTATAAAAAAAATTGTTGATTTACCATGCTCTTGCTCAAGACCGTACAATTTGATTTTGTTGGCTTCATGCTGTGCCTTTTTTTTCAACCTACAAGCTCTTGATGCCAGTTTGTTCTTCTCTTTACGAGATTCATTTCTTTTAGCTGTTGGCACATCAGCACCCAACTGACAAGCATTGATCTGACGGTTGAGCTTCATTAACTGATGCCCAATCATAAAGAGTTTCTTTGGGTTTGGTGTGATCTCATTTCCATCACCTTTTCTTGCTTTTCCACCATGCCTGATGCCAGCAATGGATGTATTACATTCATCAAAAACAGGATCTTCAAAGTCATTTAACACATGAGGATCTGTTGGAGATTCTACTGCAAGTTTAAGTCTTGTTCCTTTAGGACCTTTAGATTGAACATTGTATTGCCAAAAAAACTGTTTTTGTTTTTTACCAGTAGCCACAAGAGATTCACAATCTTTAGGTGAAATCTGGGCAATATCAGCATCTAAACATATAAAAAAAGAAAATCCTTATACTGTGTCTAAATGTATTAATCCAAACGTATTATTAATAGCTGCATATAAAAAATAAATTCTTCACGTTATTAATATTTACCAATATCAGAATCGTCATCTTCATCTGTATAATCATTATCTCTATCAACATCATCTTCATCATCATCTTCATCATCATCTGAAATGTGACCTGAGCTACCAGAATCTGAAATAATTTTTTTTCCAAACATCAGTAAAACATTTAATAAAATATTATTGATCCTTTTAGAGATAAGAAATAAAATTCTATAAAATTAGATACATAATTGGTACATTTTTCACCCCCCCCCCCCCAAGGATTTAATCAGTGAGGGTATTTTTATGGCATATACAGGCAGGGGCGCAACCAGTATGTTGAAGTTGGTAGGGTCCAAAATATTAGGTAAGATGAAAATTGGTACGTCTGCCCCAAATTTTGGGATGGTCGAATACCAGTGGCTTGATTTTTGGTAGGGTCCGGACCCGCATGACCCATACATCGGTTGCGCCCATGTGTACAGGCCATTGTTTCAAAGTCGTCCCACAAGTCCACCCAGCTTTAAATGGATACCTGATTTAAGTTGGGAAGTGAAGGCGGCTGGGCATTGTACTAACCACACAAACCCTCCACAGGTTATAGAAACAGATAAATTCTACACTTCATCTGCCCCAAAGGCCCGTTTGGGTTAAGGTTACTTTTACAGGTCATTGTAAATGCATCATTCAGGATAAGTACCGCTGTATAAATTTGATTGACTTGAGTGACTTAAATACACATTTTTAAAATCTGTTTAATACAGTTAAGTTACCTTTCAAAACACTTAAAACATCATTCCCAAGAACAGGAAGTGAACCAAATAAACCTATGTTTCTTAGATCCATATAGGTTTAACTGTTTTCTTAACATATATAGTACATGAAAATCATTTTAGGCAATTTTTTTAATGGATTTAATTTCTTATTTATTCAAATTAATTAAATTTTTTGAAATATTTCTTAAGAATGTTGAAAGAGTACCAATAATTGCTGTGAGTAAACCACTTTCACTAAGACAATTAAAATGTCAAACATCTTTTATTTCACCATTAAACAGGATGAAGAAATAGGGATTGCAAGCTTTCACACAGTCAAACAAAGTATGTAAAAAAACTAAAAATAAAATAAGTTACTGAAGAAAAATAACTAAAACTTGAATTTCACTATAATAAATGAATGATTAGCACTGAGCCTGAACACCTAAAGCAGGTGTAAAAAAGTGTAGGCCTACAAGTTGATAAAAATACATGTCTTCATCTGTGATCTGATCAATCTAAAAACAACCAATTAAAACTGTATTAAGAAAAGCACCATGTCCATGGCTATACAGTATTTAACTAATGAGTCTAATGCTACTGAGGTTTTAGGCAACAACATCCAGGAAGAAAATATATCTTTTATATCCATAAAAAGGCATATTACTACATATAAACCTCATCCTGTTTCTCAGAATATAAGTTCATCAAATGAAATTTGTTTATCCTGTTTCAAATGAACATACTGAATACAACATGCACTCACAATATTAAAACTTTGATCCGTAATTTTTAAGTCTACCATAATAATTATACTATCATAATCAATCATACAATAATTATTTACTCAATATTTTCTATTCTTAATTGATTAAATATACTTATATATGCCTATAGTATATACTATATATTAAATTATAATATGGTCTGAGACTGAAGTGATATCACTTTAATTAGGTCTTTTACTTTGGTTTAGTATAGGTCTAAGATAAAAAAAATATAAAAAAAAAAACGACACAAATCTAGAGACTAGTATAGACTATTCTACAGATGGCCAAGTGGGATTATAAAAGGATTTTTACAGAAAGTCAGAAGCACTCCTTTATTCACTCATCACGGAACACTCCTTAATGTTGAAAAATAAACGGATGTTATTGACAGGCTCAGCCTGGTGCACAGTACTCCACCAAATTTCCCTTGTTAATATCACGAAAAGACATATCACATACCATCTAGTACATCAATCATATGAAGTGAAACATCGACAACAATCCGTGCTCATACCACTCATTGATCATGATAATTAACATTGTTTTATTATTTTAAAATTTACAATAAATTTTATTAAAATGAATGACATAAAAGTTGTAATATCTGGTTAGTTCAATATTCTACAATGAGCAATTAAAGATGAAGATGCTCGAATAAATGTTATAAGTTAAACCCTATTTCAGCATCTTAATATGCGAAGCAAACCGCCGATGGAGCAGGCGACTATAAAAAATAACTATTGCTGGAAGCCATTTTAGAAGGTGTGACCTAATTTGAACCTTTCCTTTGTTACAAACAACCTTATTAGGTTTTGACTATTCGCTTACTCAAACTAAGTTCAGACTTCAGCCATTCATTAATAATTATCGATCTCTGTAAATATTTATTAAATTTATGTAAATATTAATATTTAAGTAAATAACTGAATTAAGTTGTAATATTGTTACAATCTAGGCCTGGGTCTACAGGATTAATTTGTCAAAGAATTATTGATAGTTAAAAGAAAATAATGATAGATTTTCTGTGCTATACGTGTGTCACTGTTTTAAATGTCTGTACTACTCTGTACCAGTGTACTGATTTAATTTGAAACGCAAGCCCTCTGTTGCTTTGCACGTGACCGTTAAAAACAAACAGTATGGCGGAGCCATTTTAGCATCATCATATAGGTCACCGATCGTTCTAGATTATCAGATATGAAAAATAAGAGTTAACGCTTATTTTTGTTGTTTTTTTAAAAATAAAATACACCTATTGTCAACATGGTTTTCACATTCCCCATAAGATGTATTATTAAAAAATCTTGAATTTCTCCGACAAATAATAAATAATACAATTATCAAAACTTTCAAGTATAAATATAAATTATAATCAAGTGTAGCAGTGAGTAGCAGTGAACTTCGACCCCAAACTAACTGCGCATAAGTCTACGTTAGTTGCTTGGTGATAATAACTATCCTAAGATCCAAGACGTTTTCATATAGCTTATTTCAATAATATATAATTAATATAAATTATATATTAAATATGACTAACAAAAGACAGAATCAAAATACACTGGTACTGCTACATGCCTTGAGTATTACCCAACAGGCTAAGATAAAAAAAGAATTAGGTCACAAAGGCACAAATTGTTTACTTCATCATCTGGTAGTAAAATCAATAAAAGCAGTGTCTCCGACACTACTACTCGTAACAAGTTTTAGTCTAGGACCTTTCCATAGCATTTTTTTAAACATAAAGGCTATTGCGATAATTGATAGGGTATTTTAATTTAATCACAACGTCGTTGTCAACGTTTGATAATTAAGTTACAATTTTATTTTTAACTTTTTTTTTTCACTGACCTCTTAAACAGTAACCTTCAATCAAACACTGAAACAGTCCAATGTTAGCTATGAACACCATTTGCTACAATAACTTTTTTACTTTTGATGAAAATGTATTATTAATTAATTATTTATTATGTAAATGAATAAGCCAAGGAGCAAATCAGTTATTAGGAAAACACAAAACCTGCTTCCACTTAAGTTGTATCATGCTAGATTTTGTCTTTAAGCTTACACACATTGAAAAATCCCAGTCAATATTACATCTGATTATTCAGCTCAGATGTAGGACGAATATTTAATTCCCAGAAACGTACAATAACAGAAGCAAGATAATTGATAACAAATATCACAATGTCAGTCTTTATCAGGTGATTCCACAACAATATAAACATGAAAATTAGTACTTACGAAATAGAAAAACTTTTAAGAGCATTCTCAGACATACATTTTTTTGTTATCCTATTCATAACTGAATAATGTGTATACCTATATTAAAAATGTTGAAATTAGAGACATTCAAAGGCAGACTTCCAGATATCTCAAAGTAATGGAGTTCCTAGGCAGTTGCCTATTTTACCTATTCATAAGAACAGAGGATAATGTAATAAGATAACTTTGTTTATTACTTACTATTTCGACGTCTTTTTTTGGGAGGGGAGTACTGTTCTGGGCTATGTATGAATTTCTGAATGTCCTTCCACTTTTCTTCAGTTGATTCATCTTTCACAACAATATTCTTAAGGTCCCACTTTTCTTCAGCTGATTCATCTTTGACAACAATTTTATATTTCGGAGACAATGGTTCATCCTTCACAAGGCATGTACTAGTCCTTTTTAACACATTAGAAGATGGTACAATTTGAGCATTTTTGTCACTGCTTAAATTGTGTGCATCTGTTGAATTCAATGGTTCAGATTTAACATGAATCTGTTTTGTCAAAAGTTGGTGGAGACTAGTTGTCTTTTTCAGGTTTTCTTCTTTTTTTATTACAGGTGACACAATACCGATTAATGCTGGCTGTTGGCCTCGTGGAGGAAAGCTACTTTTGCTTTGATTGACACTTTTAAAACACTGCTGTCCAAGATCTGTTAGAGTTTTTTGTTCTAAAGTGTTCATTTTAACTGAATCCAATTGAGTCAGTTTAGTTGCAACTACTGGGTATGTGATAAAATTTGAAGATGACTCTGTAGAGTTTATTGGAATAGAGTTCAAAGTGCAGTGGTTACTGATGGTGTTGCCCAGGTCACTGCAGAAAAAATCCAAAGAATAACTCATTTTGCTATCATCTTGATCAAGGCTTAAAATATCACTGACAAATGACATTTCAGGTTCCATATTCAATTGTGTCAGAGTTGGGTTTGCATCTAATGTATCAATAGCTTCAGTCACACGAATATCATTGTCCATTTTATCACCCCAGAAGTCTAAATGATTAGTTATTCCAGGAACAGTCTGTAGAGAGCTCATAACATCAGGGGTAAGAAAGTTCTGAATGTTACTGTCCTCAATTTTGTCATCAAGACCGATTTCATCAGAAAACATGTCATTGGGATTTGAAAATGGTGTTGGAACACAACATGTGATATTTTGCTCTGGTCTGTCCATATCATAAATAGATGAGTTAGGGCTTGTAACACTGTATAATCCTGGGCTAGGGACAAATATGTCTGCCATTGTAACTGCAGCCAACTGCCTCTAAAAAAGATATATTTGTATACACATTAAATTTAATAAAAAGTAAAATATATATTTAATAAAAAAAAACTTTGGTAGTTTTGAAGAAAAATCTTTAAAACAAGTTAGTAAAAAATGAATGTATCATTGTGAGCTTTTGAAGAAAATTTAGTAAAAAAAAACATTTAGATTTCACAACATTCCGAATTCTTTTTTTTTCTCAATTTAGCCTGTCATTACAGAAACATTATACCCCTTTTATGAGAAGCCTAACAGGCATCAGAAATCAAAATGAAATATTTCTGATTGGGGCAGTTAAAGTCACCTTAGATTTATAACAAATATCCAGTACCAAAATAGCACAGTATCAAGATTAAACATTAAAAAAGACAAAAAAAAATCATAAAGGGTTAAGTGACAATATGATAATTATAAACATTATTACTAATAATGAAGAAAGGATCACCTTTTAAGTCTATGGCAGAGTTTGGCTGTATGCACCGCTCCACACACAAATCAGGGCGATTTACTTTAGTTTTCTTGATGCCTGGTCTATGATTTGAAAAGAACTGCAACAGCTAAAGTTTGAATGTTTTCTAGAACCGTAGAGTGTTGTAATGGAGAAAACAAAAATAGATGGTTTAGATTTTAGTATAGTTATAGATGTTACATATCTTTAGAATATGGAAAAAAAAACGAAAATAAAAAAAAAGTCAAATAATACTATTACTACTATGCTTCATGATTCACGAGAAGACATTTATTATTTAATTTAAAACATAATAATAAATAAATCAACTAACTAACTGCAATTACTTTTTAATTTAAGATTATTCTAACGATCGAGCTTGTTACATAAGACATAATTATTACAAAATCGAATGACTAGCTAGCCGTGTGCTATGCCATTTCTCTGAATCTATAAATAATAATATTGGAAATTCGGTTCTGAAAAAAGGGAGTGTAACACCCACTCTCTTTTTACCAGTTCCTGATTCACGCAATCTAAAAAGGGTATTACTTAACAGTTTAAGAGGTCAACCAGTGTAACACCACAAAAAATGTAAACAAGTTAATGAATATGACTTAGTAATTGTAAAAAAAAAAAGACTAAATATCGTTTAAAATGCAATTTAAGTAAAACTTAGTCTTAGACGACTTAGACTTAGTTTAGTGTATAAATTTGATTTATATAATAAATAAATATCAACAGCACAAAACAATGTTTTAAACAAGTTTTGATATGACATGTGTGTACCGTGTTTCCAACTATCATATGTTAAGCCAAGCTTGATTGCTACAAAAGTCTTAGTCTAAAAACCAGCAAGTGTGTGAAAATATTTATCGAGCATCCCCCCCCCCCTTTAATTACAAATACTGCAAAGGCAAATATGATTGTAATCTTTTACCTAAAAAATACAGCACGACGATTTTCAATATTATTGTCAATAAATTTAATATTATTTAAATGCAACGTTTACTTATATACAGCAAGTATTGTCAAACGCTTATTTCAGTTAATTGTATTATCCTTCGATAAATTTTAGCACAACTCGGAAATGAAGTCTACCTCGAATAACAACGTTGGTTTGTTTTGATCAGACTCGTGACTTGATGCAAATATATCGACGTCAGCGAAAAACGAACCAATAGCTTTTGTTCTAAGAATAAACTTTTTTTTGATTCGTCATAGATTTGATAACCTCTAATAGAAAAGATGAGAAGCAAATTTACCCGGAGTTTCAAACGTTGTCGTAACGTATAACTTCTTAGTTTTCTATTCAATTATAATTTACAATGTTAAATATTACGATATCAAATCTAAGTTACAAATTACAAAAAACTAAATTTATCTGTATATTACATATCAATAATGTAAAAATCTATTTATAGATTATGACATCATGGAAGTACATGGAGGGGAAAAAACCGGTGAAGGTCAGCAAGAGTCAACAACATGTTATTCACTTACGTCACCGAGGTCGAAGGTAAGACTGGCTCTACAGCCGCTCTATACCGAGCGATAAACCAGCGATGTACTTAATTCTTGAAACTATGAGACTAACCGGACAATTTGTATATGCATGCATATTTTCATTTTTTACTATAGCATATTATACTTAAATACAACATTATTTATGCTGAGTTATTATAGTGTTGAGACTCACTGCTTAGTAAAAAGCTATTATTAAATTATACTAAAAAATATGTTTAAAAAATATATGGTCGAATTGGGTCTTAACTTTTAAACTAAATTCGCCATTATAATTTTTTTCCGTTTTTAATAGAGTTTACAGGTATATGCCAATGTCTAATTAAATAAAAAAAAAACAATAACACACACACACACACACTATGAATAGCTGTTACTAAAAATGAATCAGTAAAACCCCCTGAAGAAATAAGGTCAAGGTTCATATTGATTTCATGGACAGGAAACCCCACATTATATTATGACTAATACTAGGATAAGAAAAATCCTTATTTGGTAAAAGAAATTCCTGTTGGCTTTTCAAATCGGGTTAGAAAAGACCGACTAAAATACGTGTTACCGGCGCGCAGAAGGTATTTTACGGTAAGCGAAGCTGAGATTAATATCACAGATGACGTAACTCCCTTTTTTATTTTAATAGGTTTCACTTTCTGTGTGTTTCAAAATAAATGTGAACCAGTGCAAAAGTGCGCTAAAAATAAATAAACTAGTTATATAGACTAGATAAATGAATGTATGTATGATACAGTTATGTATGATGAAAGATGAATTAATTCTATATTATAGTAAAATAAAAACAATATTAAAAAAAACTTATATAAAAATGCATTGAAAAAAATATCATTATATCATACAAATATTTTAATAAATTATCATTACTAAAATTGAAAGCGTATGCTATTACAATATACTGAATTAAATAATAAATACGCCTTTACATCAGTTGATAAATAGCAATACATAAATACATTATATAAATATTTCATATTTATTTCTAGAAAAAATCTTTTAGCACAGAAATCATTAGAGGCAGCACCACAACCACACTTGAACACAGCGAGGATAACAGAGCAACATCTTTGACCCCCCCCCCCCCGCGCGCTTAAAAAAAGAATAAAAAGAGGAAAAAATAAAGAAAAAGTAAAGGTGCCCCCTTGCTCTGTATTGGTGCCTCCAGTGGCGAATTTAGGCATAGGCGCACTAGGCGCGCGCCTGGGGCCCCATATTATTTAGGGGCCCCAAAAACCTGGTTTTATAAAAGAAATATAAAAAACCCGCTTGCTGTGAGGGTTTTGGGAATTCCAAAAATCTATAAATAGTCTTTCAGACTGGTAAACAATGTGAGTTGTCGAACGTGGTTGACTGTGTCTTGCTTGCTGTGACGTATTAATAAAGTTGGCGCTAGTGTTCTAAGTGACAAGTAACGTACGGTACGTACCAGTAGTTGGCGCACCTTACGTCACAGATTTTAATTAATAATTCTAATTCAAATTTTAATTTTTTGCACATTGCAATAACTAAATGTTAATTGCCAGTTTATTACACTATTTTGATAATTGTGTTCTTGCTACCCGCTACGCTTTGTGTGGATGAATGATCATTGATCATTTTTCCTTTTCTGTTGTAGCTGATTACGACACAATCGTTTCATTAAAACTATGTCTATGAGACAATATCCCTCAGGTGCAAAAAAGCGTGATATCCAAAAGAAAAGCAGAAGATGCGAAAAACGAAGGCGCCTTGTTGACATTTTTAGCGAAACGACCGGTAATCCCACCATCAGAAACTACTCAAACAGAAATAACAGCTAATGATCCAAGTCCAGTCGTCTCAGCAACAGCCAGTATGGATTCTGAGCCCGAGCCAACAGACTTGCCATAACCTGAACAGCCGGCTGAAGGTCCTATACTGCAGGTCGTGAGTAGTGAAACTGTTGATGATAACAACTGTGGTGAAATTTTGACAGATATTGCTATGTGGCCAGGCAATTTGACAGAAACCATGCGTAATTATGTTTTTGGATTTCAAAACAAAAAATGTTGGCGACCTTTCACGCACTGGCATGTTGATGACAGATCGTGGCAGAAAATATTTTCCTCATTTGTCTGAACATAACTTTTACTTAACCAAGGCGAATGGCCAAAAAAAAAAAGACGTGAATGGTTAGTGTTCAGTGAAACTAGTGAAAGCGTGTATTGTTATGTATGCAAACTGTTTCCAAATAAAGCTAGTCAATTTTTAACAAACGGGTGTTCTGATTGGAAAAATATTGCCGCCAAAAGCGATGTGCACTTTCGCTAAACGCTTGAACGCAAAAGGGCGTATTGACAAACAGATGGCCAAACAGTTAGATGATGAAAGGCAATACTGGAGAGAAGTTCTACGAAAGATTGTAGCAACTGTACAGTTTCTTTCCTCTGAAGGCTTGGCCTTTCGTGGTCATGCCAACAATGACGGTAATTTTACCAGTTGCTTGAATTACTTGTCAAAATTTGACCCTTTCTTAACAAATCATATTGCACGGTACGGTAACAAGGGAAATGGTTCTGCCAGTTATTTGTCACATGCTACTTGTGACGAATTTATTAAAATAATGGGCAATGCTGTCAGAGATCAGTTTATATCAGAAGTAAAGAAATCGATATATTTCTGTTTGATTGTTGATTCAACACCTGATGTTAGCCACGTGGACCGGCTAACTGTGATACTCAGATATGTTCTCATTGATGGTGAAATTAAAGAACGATTTTTAACTTTTGTTGACATCTATGCTCATAACGCTCAAAATCTGGAGCAAGTGATACTAGATGTTTTGAAGAACTGGGGATCAGATATCACAAAATGCAGGGGACAGAGCTACGTCAATGCTTCTAACATGTCTGGCAGATACTCGGGCTTGCAGGCTCGAATCAAGGCACACAGTCCCAATGCAGTTTACATTCCCTGCTCCAGCCATAGCTTGATTCTAGTGGTAATGCGGCTGCAGAATCGTCGCTTTCAGCAGTATCATACTTTGACTTTATTCAACATGTTTATTTTTGGTTCTCAGCATCCACACACAGCTGGAACATCCTTAAAAGTCATCTAGTCAAAAATGGATGTACCATAAAGAAAGTTTCGGACACAAGATGGTCAGCTAGAGCGGATGCAGTGTTTGCATTGCATCAGAACTACATTGGTATTCAGGAAGCTCTTCTTCAAGCAGCCGAAGATCGTGATCAGAAGGCAGGTGTAAGAAATGAGGCTAACGCTCTTGCTAATAAAATGGATCTTTTTGAAACTACATTGATGACTGTTCTTTGGGATACAATTTTACAGCGGATGAATGCAACCAGCAAATCCCTGCAAAATTCAAATTTATATCTTGATGCTGGTGTAAATCTTTTAGAATCACTGAAGTTATTTATTAACAACGAAGTCCGAAACGATTTCACTCGTATTGAAGAGCGAGCAGCATTGCTTATGAACGAGGATCTCAAAGACTGTAAATATCAAGATGAAGTGAGCCACAAGAAGAAGCGAAAACCGTTTTCTGATGAAAGCAATGAACCGGAAGTTATTTTAACTGGTCGTGATAATTTTATTGTTAACACAGTAAACGCCATTTGTGATAAATTGATCACGGAACTTGATCTCAGAATCGAAGCATACAAAGGTATACATGATTTGTTCAGTCTATTTTTCAAAGACAAGGTAGATGACTTGAACATAAAGATCTCGGCCTTGATCGAAGAATACAATAACGATGTTCATTCTGTTTGCATTTCGCTAAAGAAGAAGGCGCTAAATCTGCGGTAGAGATGTACCAGCTTATAGCAGTGGGTGGACTACAATGTACATTTCCCAATGTGGAAACCCTTCTAAGAAGGGTCATTTTCTGTGTTGAAAAGGATCAAGAATTACTTGCGGAATTCCATCAGCCAATGTAGGCTGGGAGATTGGTCTATTTTATGCATTGAATCAAAGGAGACATTAGAATACGATTTCAATGCGCACATTGACACGTTCGCGAAATTGAAGAGCCGGAAAAAAGTTATATAACTGTAATAAACTGACAATTGTAAGTTCTAGCTAGTATGCATAACTATGTAGTATGCATGTTAAATAATACATGAGTGTTCTGACTATTGTTGTATTCTGATCATTTTTAAATGCCTTATAGTCGAGGGGGCCCCAAATTGGTCATGCGCCTAGGGTCACAGTTTGGATAAATACGCCTCTGGGTGCCTCCCTGCTTACTTTGACCTGGCTACGGGCCTGCCACTTACACACACACCCTCCCCTACCTCACACACATCGAGCGACATAGGCAAGAGAATAATCCCGCATGTAATAAATTATCCATACAAGGTAGCCGTAAGCCTACTTATTTTAAGAAGTTTCCACAATTTTTTGTGTGTGTATGTGGGGGGGGGGTTTGCAAGACCTTTAGTCCGCGGTCCTGATCCATACGTTTAGTATTGAAAACAATTAGTACGGATGTATGGAATCAGGGCCGTTTTTAGGGACAGGCAAACTAGGCGGGTGCATAGGGCCCCCAGATTTGCTAGCGGATACTTGGATGGTGGTTTTGTTTAGCGCCCCTCACTGTGATTTTGTCTAGCGCCCCTCACTGTGATTTTGTCTTGGGCCTCGAAATGTTACTTTGTCTTGGGCCCCGAAATGTTACTTTGTCTTGGGCCTCGAAATGTTACTTTGTCTTGGGCCCCCAATATACTTTTGCCTGGGACCCCATGTAACGTAAGTAATGCTCTGCATAGGATGTATTTTAAAATGTCACTCAAAACAACAACTGCACACTTGCGTGAGGTTGACGAACCAGGACCATAACGCTTTAAAATGTCATCTTTTTTTTTTAAAAAAAACCCATCCACCTAGAGTATGTTTTATTCGAAACAGGAAAAAAAAACGACTCACTGTAAATCAGTGAAATCCTGGTGTTATTTTGGGGATTACCATGAGGGAATATCCGTACGATCATGTTATACCATTAGAATGTACCATTAACTAGATAACGAAAGTAAAACAAACGAAGATATTGCATACTCATAATTTTCGTTTCTCTTATTTCGTTATCTTTATATACTATATCTGTTAGCCAGTGCCGACCTTAGGGTTGTTGGCTCCCTAGGCAAAACTACCCCCCCCCCCGACGTATGTATTATGTATCAGCCAATTACATCCTTCAAAAGAATCTCCGTTTGGCAGATATGTCGTATGATGGTCCCTTCTCTTTCGGATTGATGAAAGTCCAAATCACTCTCATGAAATAAAACAATTAGCACTAGCACATCCAGATCCCCCCCCCCCCCATGTTCGATTTCCCGAAAGTCAATGTTTGAACTCCAGACGGGATACATTGATAGTCATTTATGATCGGTAACATCCACAAACGTGTTTATGTTACTAAAAAAATCTTAATTTTATTTCCAGTGCTCAACTTTTGCTTAAAGGTGCCAGACTGATAGACCTGTTTCTTGTTTAAAATTAAACAACACCTGTCACTGTTCGTAATGTTTTTAGTTTTATATTAAAAAAAAAACTTAATTCTAAAGCTTTCCACTTTTATTATTGCTTGCATCTAAATGAGACATATTTTTGAGTATTCTATAAAGTCACTATACCGTTGAAACAAAAATGGAACGGCGCCACATCTGCTACAGCATAAGTTAAGGGCATTAAGTCACTTCAACAGCACACCAACTTATTATTCTGAAACATGAAATTAAGGAAAAACAAAGACTCAGCCAATTTGGAGAAACACAGAGCTCTTATATCCGGTAAAAAAAATTGTTCCCGAATACGATGCATGCCGCATCAGATCAAGATCCGTATTAAATCAATCATACTGTTGTTAGTATGCAAGAGTGATAAGACCAGGAAACTTGTTTGGGATGTAGTCATGCAGGCCAGGATCCCCGTTTAGTACAGTTATCTGCTTTAAAATGATTTGACTTGGAAGGGGGGGGGGGCTCCATGTCAGAGAGAGGCAACATTAACACTTGTCAGTTGCTACAAAGAATGGGGACCCGTCAGTTTCGAAATTTATTTTCATTTATTCATTTGGGGAAAAGGGGCCTCCGTTGTCAAATGTTTGTTAGGGCACCCAGAATACATGGCTGCTGCCCTGCCCTAGTTGTAGCTACTCAGTATCTGTAAGTTGACTGTCAAATCTCTGATGAAAGCATGGTGTTGAGAGTGAGCGAGCGACATGGGCGCAACCGATGTGCGGGTCCGGAGTCCCTACCAAAAATCAAGCCACTGGTATCCGACCCTACCAAAATTTGGGGGCAGACATACCAATTTTCATCTTACCTAATATTTTGGACCCTACCAGCTTCAATATTCTGGTTGCGCCCCTGGCGAGCGACACTCCATATGAACATAATTAACACACAATGCCAGGGTTGCCGTGACAAAAAGGCTTATGGGTCCTTGTGTAAAAAAAAATTTCATATAACTACAATTATAATTATCTTCCCTGTCTCTCTTCTAAGACCTAGAAGTTACTTGTTAAATAAACTAACTAAATACTATTAAAAGAATAATAACATTTTAAAGGTAAAAATATCCCGAAGATTACATTTCAATCAGCCTAAAATTTGATACTAGCTCAGTGCCGAGCCTAGGGATTTGGGGGCCCTGGGGAATCGGCCTCTTTGGGGGCCTCTGCATTTGGGGGCCCCTGCATTTTGACATTCGGCATCATGACATGAGATAATGTACATAATATTTAATGTAAAAGCTGGGGCCCGAGGGGGACTTTCGAATTTGCACCTAGTTACGCCTCTGTACTAGCTGAAAAAAAAAACTAATATATACTGACAACTGTGAAAAAAATAATGGGAGGGGACACATGCATTTTTTGTGACCGTGAAGACTTATCTCCCCTCCTTTAACTGCTCGTCAATCGTTAAAGGTGAGTGACATATTATTATGCAGCTGATATGGCAGATCATAAGTGTATGCCATAAAACCTAACCAATTGTTAGTAAATTCCGTTGGATGGAATCTACGTTTAACTTTAAATTAAATGTTTGTTTCGTATATATTGAATCCGGCCATCCACAGTCCCTGTTTTTAATTTCCCACAGTCTATTTAAAGAATTCAACTAGGTCAAGATTGTTAGCTTTGAACATAAATAATCCAGTGAGAATATGCCATGATATGCTGTTGTTGTTTTTTTTTCTATTCTATTCGTCGGCAGTGTTTATTTGCTACCATTTTCAATGTGCTAAACAAAGCAAAAAACGGACGAGCTACTTTGGTCTCGTATGTTCCACATGATAAAAGAAGCGGAGCAGTTACCAAAAATAACGTTTTGGGAAAACCGACTAGGCGACTATGACAAAAAAAAAAAAGTATTTATAAAAGTACATTGGGAAGTAAACATAATTTGTTTATGTTATTTAAACAGCGATTGTTATTGTCACTCTTAGATAGTGAATAAAAAATGTCTACGTGTGCTTAAAGAAACGTATTAAAAAAGAAGCAACTAATAAAGTATAATCGTATTGTGTTCATGGGCATGCATGTCAATAAAAGCCAAATGTTATTTTCTATTGCAGTATTTCGTATATTTCTTTGTTATCCCTTCTGTCGGATTTCGTTCAGCCAGCTTCAGCAGGCTTTTCCACTAGTTTAGTATAATATACTATTGTATATTAATAATTACCTAAAATATATAGGTTGGCATGTGTCTATTCGGGACCGTTCCAATGGATAGCAAACCCAGCGGCTTCATATGGCCCCAACTTCTTAAAGGGGCCCATTTTCTGGACTTCATTTTTGCCCTAACTAAATAAAATTGCTTGTCAATAGTTAGACCCACCTCAAGGAAGAAAAATATGACAACCGTCTGGATGGGATTCATTAAGATTATTAGGGGCATAAGATTTGTAAACAAATGAGATTGACATTTTTCTTAGGTCTTTTAGATTTTATAGTGCAAACTCAATGAAAACTATGGGGGAAAAAATACCTACCTAGTTAATCTTACAAATATGTAAGTAGCAAACTTGCAATCTGAGTAATAATTTACACAGACTAGCTGTAGGCATATATATTTCATCTAATGCGTGTTTGTTTGCTTTTTCCTGAAAACCACAAATTGTAAATAAATAATTTGGGGCATAAACCAGTCTTTAATCCTTCCAGAATGGTAGGGAGTTATAATCTAGTATTGTGACACGTTTAGCCCTTAAACAATAGTTACTTAGGGGGTGGCGACCGCCCCAGGATAGAGGGGAATACGCACTTGAAAGATTTTTCCCCCCATCACACTAAACGTTCATTCCAGGCCCCGCATAAAATCACACGCCTTAGACCCCCCCCCCGCCATTGACACTCGCTTTACGTCCCCACCTAACATGAAATTCGTTAGGCTCTAATATTAATATAGACCATATTTAACCTCCTGTTTTGTACTGTAAGGTTTGGTCAATAATGGAATTTTTGTAAAAAAAAAAAAATCTTTTCCGCCCCCCCCTCCACTTGGTCAAGTGGTGTTAAATTTATAAAATCATACTATACAGTGCATTATAATGAAATACCATAGACATACTAACAACGTTATCTCAAGGTCAACAAGTCGTGTGTAAGTAAATAGCTACCAGCTGTGACTGCAGTCAGTGCCTACGATAATAAACGAGAGAATTGAACGAGCCCTTTAACTTAGATATCGGCTTAGTTTCAGAAGGATTCTCTAACTAGATATAGTCATATATACAGGAGCTAACTAATTAATACATATAGACTTTTAAAACAATTCTCTACATTAGAGACCATCGGCGGCGGAACGAAATATTTTAAGGAGGGGCAAGACAAAATATGACCGAAAGACAAATTTTACAACCTTAATTCAATAAAAGAATATAGTACTTCTCTAGCAAGTATTTAATCGATATTATTAAAAAATAATATATTAAATAAAAATGAACATTGAGCACTTCAGTCGTCAACTGATTCGTAGTGTCAGTTTGTTTACAAATTTAATAGTGAAATTAGGTCAGAAAATTACTGATAATTATCATGAATGATGATGAACATGAAACTGAGACGGGAAACGGTAAACTCAATAAACAAAAAGTAATTTATGAAAAGGTAATAAATAATTGTATTTTCTTTAAAAATTACATTTGCCGTCATTCGGTAGATGGCAATACTTCTTTATACTTATAAGACGCATTTGATGTCTGTCTGTCTGTCTGTTCCCTTAAAACTCAAGATCCAAACCAGCCCCCGTAGCGGAGGGGGGGGGCACGGCCCCCCCAGTGCCCCCCCCCCTCCGCTATGTATGGAGTGCCCCCCGCTTAAAAAAGAAAAAAAGAGGAAAACATAAAGAAAAAGTAAAGGTGCCCCCTTGCTGGGTATTGGTGCTCCCTGCTTACTTTGACCTGGCTAAGGGCCTGATCCAGACAACCAAATAACGTGAAATTTGGTACACGTACACAAAATTACATGGGGAATGTTCTTAAACAGGTTTCGTTCCATCTCAATGGGTACTTTGATTGTAATTAATTATTTTGGATATCAAAGACATGAAAATTGGCAAACTTTTACGCCGATATTAGGTTTTACGAGTTTCTCTCCCACATAGCTAACTTACTATAAATATGATCGGTACGGGGAACCAAATATCACATTACTTACCACATTATTACATTCCATTCCTTCATCCATAGGAATTGTCTTCTTTTGCTACAGTCATACGTCTGTATGTTGCCACAAGAGAGAGAGAGGGAGGGAGGGAAAGAGGGAGGGAGAGAGGGGGAGGGATGGAGGGAGAGGATGGAAGGACAGAAAGAGGGGGAGGGAGAGAGGGAGGGAGGGAGAGAGAGGGAGGGGAGGGAGAGAGGAACTGCCAAAAATGTTGTGTATCACATTGCTTTAAGATAAATGTACCCTTTTATTGCATGCAAATAAACCCTTTTTTACGCGTCTTATTTTAAATGTTAATTAAACGTCAAATTACGCTTCTTAAATAAGCAGAAAACCTTATTTTTAACCCGGGCAAAGCCGGGCACTTGCAACTAGTTTTAAAATATGACACAACAACTCTCAATAATGTGATTAGTGTAAAATGTAAATTAATTATAATTTCTTTCAAATATTAAATTTATGAAATAAATAAAATGAATTATGAAAATGATACATTTAAACTAAAATGAATTACAAAGTTAAAAATTTTAGGGGGGGCAGACTGGAAATTCAAGGGGGGGGCGCCGCCACCCCTTAAAAGTTTTAGGGGGGGCGCTGCCCCCCCTGCTCCGCCGCCAGTGTTAGAGACGGTCTTAACATTTCTCGACCTAGTTCGGGGACTTGGGCAAGTGTCATATGCGGGGCTGAAAGCCGTGCGTGTAGACTAAATACCTACTACATAATCTTCCAATCAAGACCCCCCCCCCCAACACAACCACTGCTCTGTTAGATATAATCATGTCAGAGGCAATTCAAACATATGATGTCATTTATTTACAACTATTTTTGTAGGAGGACCTCCCTAGTTGTTTGCGACGTCACCAGACATTCAGCAAGTCTCAAGCTATTATAATTCTAATCAATGTCGCACAGATAATTAACACAAAAAAAACCGGACAGAAATCTAAAACAATGTGAATAGGAAGTACTCACAAATTCAGTGCATATGAAAAACCCACACACAGAATATGAAACTAATTAAAAGCTCAAGTCAAAGAATAAAGAACACTGCCTTTCCTAAAAAATGTGTGGTGTTATTTGATTTTTCAATGTTTTAATAAAAATAACAGTTGCGCTACATAATAGGCATGGGCGTCGCTAGGAATTTTTCCAGGGGAGGGGGGGGTCATGGGTGGCAATACATGAGGTTGGCGAGAGGCCGCTGTCCTGATTTTATATGGTAAAAAAATACTTTTAAAGGGCCGCACTATAGTCAATTCGTGAAAATGTAGTCAACTAAGCCATTCGACTAGAAAAACTTGACTTTTTAAATACGTAAACGGTCCCATTCAATTGGTAGTGAGATTTTTCACAGAAAAACACCATAAAATTGTAATAAAAAAAAGCGTTCTTCAAAGTTAAAGGCTGCATTCTACCCAGGGCTGACTATCTCGGACAAACCAACTCACATTTGTGCTACATCACTCAAATTTGTGCTACATCACAGAATATGAATTCTGCAGAATACTTCCCACAAGATTATCCATCTCTGGAGAGCTGGTTCCGGGCCAGCGATTCAACTGACTCTGGTATAGAATCAACAGTTTAGAATGCATGAGAAAAAAGAGGTAGAAATGAGGAATGAACTAGTTATATAATGGACCACGGTGAATTATGTAAGTGAGTTGATCCATGGACTCTGATCAGACCATGTGATTCCCGACTGGAGCATTGTGATTGATCACTGATTTAACTTATTCTTTCTTAAATCATTTAAACTTGAATCATTTAATTAATAATTTGTAATTGTTAACACATTGATGATCATCCTAGTACAATGCTAAGCTTGAAAGTCATATTTTACTTTGCTACTGGGTGATTTTCTTTACCTAATAGTGTAATACAATTTTTTTTAATGGTTGGCAATAATAAAAACACAGCAAACCATTACAACAGTATATGTAACAACTTTAATGAAAAAAAAAAAAACACTTTTAATATAAAAATAAAAAAAAGCTCACCAAAAGTAGTCACTGAGTTATGTACAAATTTTAATGTCACTACAGTACAATGAAGTGTACAATGGATTATTTATAGACATGTTCTAGGTTAAATTTTAAGCATACTTTTAAAAATAGAAGTTGAAATAATTTGGCCTTTGCTTAATGAGTGAAAGGCCGCAGTATTTTTCATTTAAATACAGCATAACATAACAAAATGAAGAAATTTATTGCATGACAAGTGAAATAGAGTCATTTCAATATAATTTTCAAACTTAAAAAAAAAAGAGATTGCTAACAAACATACTGTACATCTACCGTAGTAGTTCAATGCGGACATTTCTGATGCATACAAGAATACAACAGTGGTTTACTTATGGCACACACAAAATATCATTCTGCCATACATAAACACAGTTCAACCAAGTATAATGCATACTATTCAATTATAAAAGTATATTACTAAAAGGCTTCAAAAAAATATACACTAATATAAATCAAAATGTAAAAAAAAAAGATTTAATAATTTATTAATGAGAAACATTGATGTTTTTAAACAGTGAAAAGAAAAGATTTACATAAAGGACTTTATTTTTATGTTGATACATGAGTTATCACCAATACTTCAGTCCTGCTGCCTGGTTGAAAAATGAATCGGCTCTTTTTCTTCTTTCAGAACAAATTTGACATTCACCCAACTTCAATGTGTCCTATTTTAGTTCTACCATGTCAAAATTGATATCAACATCATCCAAAAAGGACTCATCATCATCATCATCTAACATGGATGAATTATCAATAATGTTTGGACTTTTGTCTTCAGGCATGGGTGTCTCTTCTTTTACAGAATAATCTTCAGAAGCACTGGATACTCTTGAGGGAAGTAAAAAAAAAAAAGGTAAATTTTAGGTCACTAATTTGGGATGGTGGGCAATTTTAAAAAGCCATGTTATTAAGAAATTGAAAACCAACATTTTTAGCTTTTGAATTTCTTTTTTTTACAGCATTGATGTAAATAGGCAAAAAAAAACAACAAACTAATGCACAGAGAAATCTGACACCACTATGTGACTTTTGATGCATTCCCAAGTCAAAGTCAGATAAACACATTCACCAGTGATTTGAAGACGGAAATGACCAACTGACCAACAGTGCATTGGTCTGACTAGGAGTTTGTACCCCTATCCCCCTCAATTGTTAATGAGTCTGTTCAAGGTTCACCTGTACCAATTATCTAACGGAATCAGATAATTTAATAGTTTGTTTTATTTCAACAAATACGCTTAAACACATATATAGAAAAGTTAACAGTTTATATAATAATATTAAAAATAGTGCGCATGACTAATTAAAAAAAAACGCCATTATCTCTTGCCACTATACTCCCTTTACAAAATCATATACCAAAATAAGTAAAGTGCCATCATTAGATATATATATATATATCCCCTAGACCAGGGGTGCCAAGCCTTTTCACACCTGAAAGCTGCACTGAACATTCTCTTTCAGTTTTGGTGGCCGGCAAACTGATTTTTATATAGTTAAAAGGAAACATTTTATACATGTTAATTTTTAACAGCACCATTTATGTAGTTTGTGCACCTCTACCCTAGCTTGACTGTAAATGAATTTATGATTGGACAGTCTTGTATGTGATTGTTTCATGAAGATTATAAGGGTGTTTGAATAATAAACATAAATTTAGTCAGCTTGTGACAATAGCTTATTTATGTCTATTGTATAATCATGAACTGAGCAGATAATTGATTTTTTTACCCTGTCCCCGTTTCAATTGGATGACAGTTTTCAGTCTTATTCTACCCTCAAGTCAACAGTAAATTAATTATTTTCTGAATATTCTGAGTGTGTTAAAAAGAAATCCCCTGCTATTCTATGGATACTGTACTTGACTTGAATATTGCTCTCTGCCCAAGACATGAAAACAAATGCAATAAATCTCTCTCCTCCCGGTCCACCATCCTCAAATTATCCAATAACAACTTGGTCGTGCCTAATCTCCTGTTCTGCTCAATAATTACTTTCTAACTATGACTGAATAGGGAAATAAATGGAAAGTCGCAGTGTTTTCCAGATTTCACTGAAATGCTAAATTTCTAAACATTCTTACTATTTAAAGACTAAAACTGATTTATAAAGCCAAAAAAAAAAAAGAGCTGGTTTTTGAACACTATGAAATATGTAATAAAATAAAGTTTTTCTTTTAGGGAGAAAACACACAAAATACAGTGGAATTTCACGTTATGAACATTTAAATAAAATTTCAATAAAGAATATTTTTTGGCCCCTGTCTGCTTCATATTTTTCTAAGTATAATACAAAATTTATTGTTCTAATGTTATTTTATTCTCCATGTTAAGTTTTTGATTTTAGGAAATGTTAGCCATTTTTTAAACAGATACATGTGGTCAATTCAACTCTGATTGAACATTTACTTACAATGCTTTATTTGTAGGCTTGCAATGCAATTCTGCCCAAGTGTGAATACGACGCTTCCATATTTTCACCTGGGAATCCCAGGATCTACGACTGCATATCTTTAATTTATCAGGAGTTCTTGGGTGTAATTTAAAGTCTTTGCTTCGCAATTTTCTAAAATGAATGAAATTTATTAATAGACAAAATATGAAGTCAAATAAAACAAAGTGATTAGTATTCATTTGGTTTTAATAACTTACTTTGGAATAATTGCAACGTATGTTTTATAAGCATCTGTAGCTTTACCATAAGCAATGTCCTTTTCACGTCTAGCAAGTCTTACTTTATCCCTGGATAAAATGTCAATAAATAATCTTTTTAAACATTTAAGCTTAAATGTTTTAAGTCTTACAGAATTTTTATGTGTCATATATTAACATAAATTCCTCAATAAAATAACATTAAAAGCTATGACTAAAGCATTGAAATTAATTTAACTGTTTATTAATTCATAATAAAATTTGATATTTCAGAAAAATGTTATTTTTTCGTGTCTATTTTAGTAATTGATTTATTTTCTTTTTCAAGATGCCAAGATGTTTTTTTTCAATTAAGTTAATGACAAGAAAAAAAAACAGCCAAAACCATTTTTATTAGTTTAAAAAGTTACCAAGTAATACAAATTCTGGGGAAAAAACCCAGAAAAAATGTGCATAAATGAAATGTACTTTTACAAGCATTATAATAGCTTGCTTGTTAATGAGAGTTTAAATTAACACAGGGATGTAGAGAATACAAAAATTTGAGAAAAAAAGTTTTTCTGGTTAAAATATATTGATGAAAAGTCTAATTTACTCTTCGTTCATAGGTGACATTCTTTCAGCATTATCATCTGACTCATCATTTTCAGATGGAAGATGCAGCTTTCTACGTGACCTGAAGTAGAAATAGGCTCATTTTTGTCTGCTATAAGCAATGGACAAAATATAAAAATTTCTCTACATTACACTTAAAAAGTTGAATATAAAAATTCATTCTGTAACAAAACATCTTAATTACCATGACTGACGACACTTGGGACTGGATTTATGTCTTGAAAAGACAGGTGTACCACTATCAAATAAAAAAAATAGTATGCGTTATGTAAAAACAGATATAAGGTTAAGAACTGCAATCACGAAGTATGTCTATACAGAATATTAACAAGAGATTGAGATTTTTTTAATCAATGGTGATGCCATCTCCAGAAACAAATGCTAAAGGGACAAAAATCAAAGGCCATAACCACAAGCAAATCAGTAGCACAGCTAGGACACATGGCAATACAATATCCTAGCTAACATTTTCAGATTGTTTAGAGTGATGGGTAAATAGCAGACAGAGAAGCTACAAGTTACTGAAAAACGGATAACAAGTGTCATTAAATTTTATATGCAACGACATTCCCATTTGAATTTAATAATTTTATCTTGTAGTGTTAGCACTTAGAACTCAACAATTCTAGGAGCATCTTAATGACCAATTCAGCTTGCAACTATAAGGAGGGAATCTCCAACCAATTCATATACATGTATTTTCTGATCAAAGCATTTCAATAGACCTGGATTGGGTTCATCTGCACAAGACATGATACACACAATTCAATATTCTTAATGAACTTTAAATATAGCTCAAGGAAAGTTTTGACAGGTATATATCACAATATAATGAGTTACAATTGTGAGCAACTCAGACACTTGCTCTTTATTTATAACTATATACAGCTACAATTTAGAAAGAAAAATAGCTGTACTCTTCACATCATGGACATATCTAACATGGTAGAATTCGAAGCTTTTTGTTTCATGTAATTTTTATTTTATTATAAAAAAATTGCAACATTACAATTCTTTAAAGACTGATCCATAATGATCGAATCCCACATCTACAACTATAATTATCCTTCCTGTCTTTCTTCTAAGACCAAGAAGTTACTTGTATAATAAACCAATTAACAGAAAAGATGAACCAAGACATTATCTTTAGTTGTATGGTTATTAACACAGGATCGATTTCATTTTTAGTCCATCTTTATCTAGAAACAAACTATCAATACTAAATACAAATAAAATAAAATTCATTTTTAATGATAAAAATATCTTGAAGATTACATTTTACATTTCAAGGTGCCTAAAATATGATACTAGCCGGAATTTTTTTTTAATATATTGATAGAAAAAAAATGGGAGGATAAATGTTGATATAAAGAAATCCATGACATTTCTGCTTCATTCATTGATAGTTTGTGATTATATAAATAATAAGGTTTAAAAAATTTCTAATTAATGTAATTAAACGTTAGATCAATTTAACATTTTTTTTTATAAAATTTTGCCAACATTGTTTTTGAAAATAACTGGTTAACATAATAAGGGTGTTAGGAAAATGTTAAATAACATTAAATTTCATAACACAAATAAACGAAAGACAACTTTGAAGCTAGAATACCTTTCTATGTCACTTTCTGATGATGTAAAGCCTTCCCAGCAAGTAGAATCTTTTTCTGACATTCGTTTTTTACTTGAAAGGGATGATTTAGTGTATTCTATTGACAACTCTTCATTATAGTTATTCAGTCTCTTATATCGAGATCTATTCCAATAACAGAAGAAGTAACTTGTTAAATTAATTACAATTAAGGTTTATTCAATATGAAACAAATATATAACAAAACAAGTCATACTGAAAATGTATTGTGTCTTCCGGATCTGTTACATTATTCCTGCTTCTATCTATAGGACTTCTTAAAGGACTTAAGCCTCCTGCACGATGAGTGTATCTTGTCCTGCTATCTTCCATTCCTTTAGGAGTGTGATTATCAAGAATACGCCTTCTACAAAGTATAATAATTTTTTAAGATGAAAGTCTTCATGGACAAATATGTTAATTTTACAAGTAACACTTAAATTACAAAGTTTATCAGCTCTTCTTAATCATTATTTACCTGTTAATATTTAATTTATTTCTGAGATCAGAATCTGAAAAATTTGCTTTGCTGCAAGTTTGGGACATTTGAACCTTACTGGAAAAAAAATTTAAAAGGTCTTGTAAAATTAGAAATAACTTTTTTAATAAGCGTTTTTTTTTGTTGCAAAATGGTTTTTTGGATGAATGCTTGATGGCACAGCATTAAAAGGTGTAAGATTTTCAACCAGTACATAGCCATTACCAGTACATTCCAATAAAAAGATTCATTGAACATTAAAACCAATAATTAGATTTTTTTTGTATAATATGGTTTTAAAAAAATTGATATATAGTTATTAAATGTGTGAATATATTTATGCTAGCACATGGTACTATTGTTACAAATAATTTTACAGACTAAAAACTGAAAAAAAAAGTTAAATTTTTTTTTAAAACTACATGTACTAATTTTGTTGATTTCCACACAGAATAAAAAATGGGTATACTTCTTAATGTTAGTATTAGCAACTATTAGACTGCGGCTAAGTTAAGGCGACTTGCTTCAGTATAAGACATTTTTATTCAATTGTACAAAATCAGATGAAATTTTTTTTATATGACAGCTTACTCATTTAATAGTTAATTTTGAAATATCTTTAATTTTCATGAAAAATCTTAGTAACTACTAGACAAAAATATCTTCTTCAGGATAAACACAACGATAGCAATTTTTTATATTATACTTTTTTTTAACACAAATAACAACATATAAATGATAAGTAAGAGCTTATTCAATTAATTACAATGATAGCAATTCTTACATAATATAGATGACTACACTGTGACAAAGACTTTTTTTTAAACACAATTATAGTTGTATTACTTTGATTGTTCAGGAAAAATGGATGTAATTCTTAATCTTAGTCCAGGGCACTAACCCGTGGGAGGCCAACTTAGGGGGTTTTGCATTACGCCATTAGACTTAAAACTTAGACAATGTTTCGGGATAAACAAATAATATATATTTAGGCCTTTATTCAGTAGAAAGTTTGAAATAAACAATAAGAACAACAAAATAAAATGTTATTTTCATAACATAGTGACTTGTTGCAGGAAGCAGAATGTACAATTTTTATTTCCTTCCCCTCTTGCTGTGTAACTCCATGAAAATCACTAATTTCCAAAAAAAAAAAAAATTAGTTATATTTTATAAATGAAATGCTTAGGATGTATGTTGTGTCTATAATCAATTCCCAACTCTCGTAAATGATAATTTTTAATCTTTCTTACTGACAAACCCCCAAATTCTATATCAGGGACGATGCTTGAGTGTTGCCAGTCATAGAGAAAAATTTTATAGACATTTCATGGTACTGTGTTTATTGAATATAGTTAGCATAATAATTCATAATAAAATGACTACAAGTTTAAATATATATAACATCAGTTATATATAAAAATGTTGTTAGTCCAATACTTTATACAAATATATTAATCTTTGTTCGTTTGTGCTTAGTATATAGCATAAAAACATCAATACATTTTTATCCAAGAGTTAGACCGGCAACACTCACGCCTCGTCCCTGTTCCATATGATTTTAAATAAGACTGGTAAAGATGAGATATTAAGTCTAGTAGTACTGAGTTGTTTTAGTCCCAGGTCCTATTTTAGTTTCAGTTTTTATTTCGTTTTTTCTGTAATAATTTTAGTTTTAGTGAAATTTTAGTTTTAGTCGACTAAAACTAAAACACCAGAGTTTTAGTTTTCGTCTTATTCATTTTAGTTTCACTTTTAGTCTTGTAAACACCAATAACTTTAACCAGGACGAATTTCTTAATAGTAACAGTTCTGCTGAAGTAGACAGATATCTTGACAATATTTCATCAAAAATGCTGTCATTAGCAGTCTACCCAAGCATTAAGAAACTATACCTGCAGCTGAACACTGGACTTACGGCTAGTGCTGGAGTTGAGCGACTGGTTTCATTGGGTGGGCTGTTTTTATGCCATTACGTTCTAGGCTAAGCAATGATCATTTTGAAATGATGGTCTTCTTACGTGCTGCCAAGTGGTGAAGTGATTAGCATTAAAATTGTGCTTTGACAATGTATTCTATTGTTTCTACATTTTTTTAAAACTTGAGAAACTCATTATATTTTAAATAAAAGCATTTTGTTGTTCTCAAAAGTATTGATATTGTATCGGTATCGATTTTGGCAATACATTTTTATTTGAGTATTTGTATTGGTATTGGCAATACTATTTTAGAGTATTGTTAACAACCCTGCTTATATTATCGCCCAGTTGATGCGCATGCGCGATCATCAAAGAAATTAGATATGTCCTAGGTCATAATTTCGTAGAATAGATGGTTCGCCCGCAGACCGCAGTACCAAAAAAGAATGATAAACAGGGATTTTAGTTTTTATTTTGTTGGGGAGTTTTAGTTTGTTTTTATTCAGTCTTTTGTCTACCAGATTTAGTTTTCGTCTAGTTTTAGTCTTGCTGCTAATTTTAGTTTTTGTTGACAAAAAGTCAACATTTTCGTTAACGGAGGTTTTGGTTTTCGTCGACGAAAACAACACAACACTAAGAAGACTAAGTAGTACACATCCTAGTTCTCCACCTTAGCACACAGGTTGAATCTCTCATTGATTCTATATTATGTATGTGAATTGATTCTGATATGTACATTGAATTACTATCCTTATTTTAGGATTCAAACTAAAAGTTGACAGTGATACTAAGACATATTTATGACAGTGTTTACTTATTTTGTGTTGTGGTGATGTGATCATAGAATTCATGTCATGATATAGGCTATCATATATGTGATTTAGGCTAAGGCTAAATTATAGATAGTTCAAATAGTCAATAGCCTTTGAATAGTTATAACTAGTTTAAAAAATCGCACTTGTTAGAAGACCAGCCAAAACCATTATATTAGGGTATAAGGAACATGACATATATAATTTTTTTTTTTTTTTCAGAATTTTTTTTTTCAGGATTAGGGTTAGGGATAGGGTTAGGGATAGAGATGGATATCAATTTGCGCGAAAATCCCCGGAAACAGAAAAAAAAATTAACGGGTCGACCGTACATATGCTAGTAGTCGACCCCCTAGTGGGTCGAGTAACAAGTGCCTTAAAAAATTAATAATTTAACTTGTTTAAGAAATATTAATAACGCAGTGGCTATGGTTCGGTCCGACCGAAACCCATATTTTTTTTACTTCGGGTACCAGCCATAGATATTGCTCCACACCCTAACCCTATCCCTAACCCTGAAAAAAAAAATGTATATATGCCATCATATTCCTTATACCCTAATATAATGGTTTTGGCTGGTGCCGGAGCCACTGCGTATTAATAATACAAACGTAACAAAACAAACTTAACTTTCGAAAATAACATTACAAATGACATTAAATTCTCGATAAGTTTTCAACTTTTTCTTATCACAAAATTGAAAGTAAAACTTCATTTTCTTATTAAATAAATTGTTGGTAGAAGTATTCTTTGGGACAGGCTACGCTTACGTCAAGACGTAATTCGTATTTTTTTTTTCGGATTACGTCAATAGATATTTCTCCACACCCTAACACTGTCCCTAACCTTATCCCTAACCCTAAACCTAATGCTAACCCTAATATAATTGCTGGTACCCGAAAAAAATGAGAAATAATAGAATGGCGCTTGACGTAATTCGTATTTTTCGGATTACGTCAATAGATATTTCTCCACACCCTAATACTGTCCCTAACCCTAATGATAACCCTAATATAATTGCCGGTACCCGAAAAAAATGAGAAATAATAGAATGGCGCTTGACGTAAGCGTAGCCACTTCGTTATTCTTTATTTATTGACGTCGTGATTATCGACGATATTATGATCGTGAATGTAATTGAATAACTTCACTAGCTTTACTGTTTACCTTTCAATATTTTCATCAATATCATCTGTGATTTCCGCCCAACTGCCGATAGACAGGTCTTGTGATAATTCACACATTATTCCAACTAATTTGCTGATCAATTTTGAAAATCAGCTATCTGTTTATTTCTTTTCTTGTACGCTGTAGAAGTCCTTAGGCAATGACGACAACAAAACAAAAAGAAACCAGTTTATTTCCCGCGCCGCAAAATTATGGCCAGATTTAGGTGAGCAAATTAGTGTTGCCGGATTTTGATCTCATTGATACTTAAATTGAAAGACAATTAAAGGCGCAACATAATAAACAACAATAAATATGAAATAAATAGTCTATAACTCTCAAAACGTAAACAACATCCACTTATATGTAAGTGAATCACTACCTTTATTAATTACTCTAAAAACATAGCTAGACTGTCACATGTAGAGCATGCAAACAGTATCTTGCCGCAGCCCCCCCTCCCAATTGATAGCCAAAGTGTTTTCAGGTAAGGAAATATAAATCAGCTATACGGAGTGGAATGAAAACATTGACTGCTGACTTCAAAATTTGTTCTAAATCTAATCGTAGGATATTCATATTTAATAAGCTGACATTGCTAATTGTTTTTACAACAATAATGTATGAAATCCTTGGTTCAGTAGCGTAACTAGTTACGCCACTTGCACAACTTGTACATGCCACATAAAAAACTTTACAAGAAAATTGCAGTTAAAATGACTTCCAGATAGGCCGCTTCTGTGAATTAGAATATTATGGGCTCGTCCATTAATTTCATAAACAATTTAGGGGGTGGTAGTTTGAAAAAGTTTGACAGTTGTTGGCATAGGGGCATTGAAGGTTTTCTGGCTCCAACAATGTCATTCTTATTAACAAAATTGTATTTTTTTTGCACTACTACTGCTAGCATAACAGTCTGCTATGCTTACAGAGTGGTGGTATTTGTGTGCCCGCTAAATCTTCCGGTATGGCGGAGTATAAGGGTTTTAGCACTTGCCCAGACTGGCCAGGCCAGCAAAGTGTATGTACTGCTGAATGCTGATCGGCAAGGCAAGGGTTTTCCCCGCCACCACGAACAGAGAGGGGTGTGTGGTGTACCTAACCCCTATGTCATAAATGACAGACTACGACAATGTACTCGAGCAGGACATAGTAGAAGCATGACCAGTCTTAGTCTGATTCGAACGATCGTTCCCAATTGGGCCCCGTGCATTTATAGTAATAGTTGTTATTGTAAAAAAAATAGAAGAGGGGCCTCGCAACAATCCGTTAAATTGGGCCCCGCAATTCGTAAGGCAAGCACTGAGTGGCAGGGTGTTGTGTTCCAACCATATCAGTCAACACCGCCAGCTGCATGTACCAAAAACTCATTGAACATGGTACTGCAACGAATGTAAAAAGTTTTTTCCCCTGGTCTGAAGACCTCCATGATCTTCCCCCACAGATCATGTTATTCTCCTGCAAATGTACTGCACTCTTTTAAAACTTTGAGAAAGGACAGCTGTAATTTTTCGCCGCTATTACAAACTTTAAAAAAATTAAAGCAATTGTTACTCTCAGATCAATGAGATAAATCCAAGGCCTCGTAAATAATATTATGACGTATATTATATGAACTTAAGTATAGGCCTACAGTGTATACGAATTACGTCAAGCGCCTTGTGAATATTTTTAGTCACTAGAATTTGAAGCAAGAACAAATTAAAGTTTGAAATTGCCTAATAGTCAGTCTGCGTTTGATGTCAGATATTTAAGTCGGCAAAGAAATCTAAAACTGGTACAATATGGTTTAAGATGTGAAATATCACAGCCGTTAATGGTGAACTTAGCCAGGCTGATATGATCTTTGCGAAACCATTCATTTTGATACCCCTGGACAAAACATTTCTTAAATTAATTTTATTATTGCTTTTTTTAGCTATACTACTATGCTAAGTAAAGATATAATTTTATGGGAAAGACTTTCGACTACCTCACCTAATGTTACACAATGACCAGGGCCGGCCGAATTGCGGGGCCCAATTTAACGGATGCTTGCGAGGCCCCTCTTCTTATCTTTGAAAGCCTGTGACAAGAGCCATGTCTGGTAGTAATATGCAGATAATATGATAAATGTAAATTGTGGGGCCCCTGCCAGGCGTAAGGGCCATTTTGGAACAATAGGTCAAATCGGCATAAGGCTGGCCCGACAATGACATTCAAGCCCGATGCTGCCCATTGCCGTAGTTATGTACCCTAGCCTCCGTTCATTTACATCGATAACGTTAAGATTTAACTTAGGTTTGTTCTTATAAAGTATTACAAATTCGTCATTCGTCTACTCTTGGTCCGGTCTTTCAATCAAAATTCAGAGCCCATTGTGACCTGTCAGTGGTTATAAATCAACATTTGTAATCTTTCGTCATATATTTCATACTGCTCTACAACATCAAAACAACACTTTGTACATAAAAAGGCCAGGTTGATGAAATAAAAGAAAAATTGGAAAGTGATTATCTGTAGCTGTCAAACTGTAGAGGAGAAATACGGAAATATCTAATAACACTACATCTGTGATGCTTGGTAGCTTATAGCTAGCCATTCAGAGCATGCAAAATGCTGTAATGAAGTCATATCAAGGGCTTCAGTTAATGATAAAAGATGAATGTTCCAGACTTATTCTTAGAGAAAAGAGATATAAGTATGAGAACACTACATACATAATAGGCAAAAAGATGTTGGAAGTTAAGTTACACACTAATTAAACATGAAATTTGTTTTAAAAATGTTATACATTATTAAGGGTTTTACACTATCGAGCTCGGTTGGGGGGGGGGGGAGGGAATTAGGCTACTCGCCCAGGGCGCCTTGTGTTGTGGTCGAAAAATTGCGAACAGAAAATGTCAAAACTCATTCAAGAACCGCATACTGTTATATGATATTTGCGGGTTGGAAAGGGTTTTATGTTAAAGGAAGGGGTGTTAGTTCGGTATTTTTGTATTTTAGTCCATTCCCTCGGTGGTAATGCTATATTTATAAAATTTCTCTGTGTAGTGAAAGTATTCGGCGTTATTTTCACAAGAAGCTAAATTGAACCTTAGTACATTTACCATTCAAATACAGTGTGTTCTTAAAATGTAAACTACAGTTTCGGCCTTAGTGAGTGTCAACTTGGGCACCTGCTTCAGACGCCTCGCCAGAAAAAAAAAGTACTGCTGTTACCTAAAGGCAACAGTAGCACAGTAGCCAAAATTTGACTTTCGCCATAGACCCGCAAATAATCTCGCCCAGTTCTCGAGTTCTACTAAAGCCGTCTATGTATAAACGCTTCTAGTAGACCTACTTAGCAAATTACATAATGTTTTTTTTTATTTCTTGGTTAGCTACTTTTATGCCCCTTAGACTCCCTTGCCACTTGACGGATGCCTATTCCCAGGCCCGTAGCGTGTGGGGGGGGGGCAGGGGCCGGCCCTCCCCTGCGTTTTGTTCTACTTAGTAAAATGTAATATCTGCCCCCCCCCCTGCTATTTTTCTGGCCCCTGCTGTAGAATGCCTGGCCCCTCCTGTAGAATTTTCACGCTTCGGGGCTGCCTATTCCCAAATACTTTCCATGAACATTCAAAACTAAAACTATTTGATTGTCTGAATTCTATAGCTGTGTATGTAAATGCCGGCCTTGGCATATAGCAACAATAAAAATAGAAAATCTAGTTTGTTGAGATCTTGCAATTGATCCTTTAATCTTTTATAAAAGTGAAAAATCCGGAAGATAAACGATTTAGAATTTGAACTATTTTCAGAACTGATATTCGGATTCTTTACAAAAGTGAGACATGCCATCACTGGCGGTATCTATCTAAAAAAATATGAAACACGGAGTTTGTAATTATCAGCGACGGGCTGATCACCCATATGCTATTATATAATTTAAAAAAAGTGGTTAAAACGAGTGGCGTCACTATGGTTGGTGTCACCCGGTGCGGAAAATTCAATACTTCCACCATGAGAAATAATTTTTTTTTTTATAATTAATAAAGGATTTGAATTTGCAACGATTTTAATACGGAATTCATTGCCCACAATGACCGCCTTTCTATTTAAAGCAGTCTATAAATTTCTTAAAAAAAATAAACAAAGGGTCAACATTTTAATAAAAGTGCCTTTAATATAATCAATTAAATATATTACGGTATGTTCCTCCAGTTGAAAATTATGCATTAATTTGTGAGTAACAAGATACATTTAGTCATATTATTCGGTTATTTCCCCCATTTTTAGAGCTATTTCGTTTCTTTTTTGAGAATATTTCACTATCATGCTTTGATAAAACAAAAATGCAAGTTATATTTGTTAAGATTATGGTTTGAAATATATTACTAAATTATGTTTATTTTTAAAGATATGTAATTTATTACACATTGAGAAATAGCCTATTGAAAAAGAGTCTTGCGACTTGCTTTTGTAATTTTTTATATTAACCGTGATAGCTGATCAAACAATAGTAATTAAACGGTTTGTTAAATAATTTTTTATATTAAAAAAAGTAAAATTTTAAATTAGGAAAAAATAAGTCTTGTCTAAATGGAATTAAATCAAACATTTATTTCGATTCTTTAATGCTATCTATAACGTAGAGGAGAATGATATAAATTCTAGCAGCTGATTGGCTGGTTAATGTTTTTGTTCAAACGTAGTGGCGGTGCCTAGAGTAATGTGCCCAGACACATCAAATTGAAATAGCGTTGAATTATCTGCATTTCCCGTGTGTTAATTTTTCCGACGTTAGACATGTTGAGATAGCTTTCACTAAAATATGTAGCTATAACTTTAAATGTAAGTGATCTGCGGTGGACATACACTTATTTTTGTAATATTTCTCGAAGTAGAATGCTTACATTACATACAGTATTGGACTGAGTTTTACATACAACAACACTGACCTGATTTTTGTTATTTAAATTATTTTTTGCAGTAATCATTGATACCAGTGATCATAACGGCTACTATTCAAATACACAATACTACAATTTTCGTTTTTAATCCTCTCCGCTGCATTATGTTTGTAATATATTAACTAGCAAAGACTAAACTAGTAGTAGTAGTAGCCTACTTATCTCATTTAATACTACTTACTAAAGCTTGTCAATTAACACTAAGACCAGGGACACAAGACTATGTACTTTTTTCTAAAGCCATATCATATGCTATGGTATTATTTATTTTAGAACAGATAGCATGTTACCATGTATCTCTTTACCACCTCTCTGCTCTCTCCTTTCCATGTTATTAATTTGCATTCATCACTTTATATCACAATTACATGTGGCACTGCTGTGAAACTAAAACTAAGTCGCTTATAAGATTTACATTGTACAATTCTGCAGTTAAGTCTAAGCATAGGCATATTTGATTATTACAGAAGCTGATGTTTTCAACTTAACATTCTAGAATGATCCCTACATTATTTACAATCAATACTGTTTTGTTGTGGAATACTTAGTTGTAGACATTAACGTTACTCTACTTTTGACAGTTTTACATTTTTGGCAATTTTCAGTTTGGCTCTCAGTGCTAAAGATGCTAGATGGAGTAGCAAGTTTTATCTGTGATGACATTGAAAAGCTAGTTTTAATTTACAATCTTTACTAAAAGATGTCAAGAAAATCTAAGAGTTTTAATTTGCCCTTGAAGAACATAACAGCATCTTTAAACTCGAGCACAATGTCATATACAAATGAGTCAGGATTCTCCAGCCTAACCAACTCACCTATTTCTAACCTTGTTTTTAATCTTAGTGAGCTCTCTACTGGAAAGTAAGTGACATTTATATTTCAGTTTTAATTAGGAAATTTATTAATTCAAAATAAACTTTTCATAAGGAGTAATTATTATTTTTTTTTGCATGCATAATGATGATAATGTTAACTTTTAATTAATTATGAAATCATTGAAGCATTCATTTATTTATAGATCTACACCTAGACTCAGAAGAAAATTATCATTAAGTAGTGTGGATACTCCACCAAGTGATGGGAAAGTCTCTTCTGATTGTTTACCATCAGCTGAATCAGGTAAGGTCTTTTTTATACTTCATTTGATACCAAATTTGCTCCCATTCAGTTCATTCACATTACATATTTACTGGTAAAATAAATGATAATATTATTTATTAATATAAGGCACTCAGAAAATTGTTTTGACAGCAGCAGATAATATAATTGCTTTAACCTTAAAGACAATATATTGCTAATCGCAGCATGGGAGAAACATTTTTACATATACATCTATAATAGTACTAAGGTTCAAAAAAAGTTTGATTCGATGTTTCAAGCATATGGGTGTCCAGAAAAATATTTATGCTTCAAATCAATATATTTTTTTTTTTAAATGTTATATATTTAATTATAAATAATTGAAATATATAATCTTGCTTTCAAAATTTCTCACTTTTCACTTCGTTATGAAGTCATAGCTGAAAAAATTGTATAAATTATGCTGAATTAAAATGATACATGAAAATTGCACATACTTAAAGAATTTTTAAAATCTGATTTCTAAAGAATTCCAATTGCTGTTTTAGATATATTTTTCAATGTCCAAGTTTTTTATATGAAAGTTTCATTTTATTATGTATATTATTACACTTTGTCTATTGTTATAGCTGTTAAGAATGGGATTATCTATTCAGACATGTGCTAATAGTGAATCCTCTTGCGCTTGGCTATCGGGACTCCAGCCAATAAAATGCGTTTAAGTTTTATAAGTATTTAACCCTTTTAAAAAAACTTGTGTGTCAAGAAATTTAGCTCCATGATTGGTATGATTGTCTGAAGATACTGTACTTTGGAATTATGGTTCGTTCAACATGATGGCCATCCATTTTTTTTAATGTCTCATGATCTATCTTTTTTCTAATAAAAAGCTTTGCTATTTATGACTAAATATTAAATTATTTTTCCCCAAGTAATTATAATTGAGTTTATTTCACTAGCTTTTGTTACACAGTTTAATCATCCTAACCCTTAAGCTAGTTTGAAGTAATTTGATTACAATTGTATGAAGTAAACATATTTTCAATCCTATTGAAAGTTTGTGTGCAACTTCAAGGGATGAGGTTGTTTGTGCAGTGTACACACTCCATAGTCCACCTGAGGGTTCTAGGTTTGATCCTTTATGAGAGACTAGATTTGGGTAGGTCTTGGTGAAGGTCCACCCTGCTTAAATGGATAGCTGACATGGCCATTGCACTTGTGGGATGAAAAGGAGGACACTAAAAACGGTCCACTTAGTGGTTTATAGGATGAGATAAACCTCATCATTAAAGTTGGACATAAGGCAGTGGGGTGTGGAGCATCTCTCTGTTGACCTAAGGGTCGCTGGTTCAATCATTGGTGAGAACCATGAACATTTTTCAGGTCCAAGTGAAAGTTGTTTGAAAGTCCCCCTTAATTCACCCAGCTTTAAATGGTCACCTGACTAGTTGGGGAAGTGAAGGTGGCTAAGCGTTTTGTGCTATCCACACAACCTCTTAATAAATCTGCCCTGATGGCCCTTCAGGGCTAAATGAACTTCTCTTACTTTTTACAGTGACTGTAAACAAAAATTAATCGAAGTAAGATGAGAATGAGGAAGGTTGTGTTTAGAAAGAGTATTATTCAAATAAAAAAGTTTTTAATTAAGAGTCCTTCAAAATAAAATATCGTTTAAAACTCAACATAATGTAAAAAATTCAGTATGGTCTAACAAAATTATTATAATAGTTATTACTTTTTTACTAAAGAAATGAATGCCTTTCCATAACATGCCCATATTTTACACTATATATGTATGTTTACTTTTAATCAATTTATAGTGGTACCTTAGGTTACAGACAATTCATTCCAAAACTCAGTTCATAACCCAAAACATTAAAATCAGAGAGAAGACCTGATTCAAAATGAAAGAGGTGATCTTATAAACCTCTGGTCTGACACAACACAAAGAATTTGTGTACTTCATGTACTAAATAATGAGGAAGAAAGCAACCAAATAAGTTAAATAAAAATGATGAATCTTTCTTTCTTTATAAGAAAATAATCATGGGGAAATTTGTCACTTTCTTTGCTATTCTAAACCGTTAGTTTCAGTAGTTTCTTGGCAGCCTACTGTGACTATTTTTACACCAATAAACTATCAAGGGAAATTAGTAGCTTCCTTTGCTGGAGAATCTTTCTGAAGTAGGCCTAACCCATTTTCATTGAACATGTTTACTGCCTTGTAACAAGATTGTTTGGATAATGGTTCACAATAAAGTCTTCGATCTCTGCTTGCTGTACATTTCTTAAATCCTGGCAGTTGAAAAAGACACTGGCTCCTTACTTCGGACTACTGCTCAGTCTTTAATGTCTTTGGCTGTTCATTCTGAAGTTCCACAAGCTCTTCTTTTGTGAACTCTCCACTGTGGCCCTCAATCAGTGCTTCAAGTATGTGCCATTAACTCCTAGGCCCATATTTTTGTTAGCACTGCATGGCCTCCGTTTGTGTTGTACGTGATTGTCTTAACGTGAACTGGTTATGACTTGAAGCGTTTGTAACCTGAGGTACCTCTTTATATCATCATTGTAATTTTCCTTATCAAATACAAAGTTATTTATGTGTTTTTTTTTTAATTTTTATGATAGTGCATTTGCAAAATAGTTCAGTTAATGAAAAAAAATTACCAGTATTTTATAACTTATAAAATATATTATTCAATATTTTTTATTTTGTTTTTTTTTAAAATACAACTTTTAAACCAGTTTAATTTTAAAATGCTAGTCTAAATGAACTACTGAAGCGTTTCAGTAATATTGCTGTTGTTAGTTAATATCCATGTATATTGTTTCTAATCTATGAACATGAATGGCATTAATCCTCCTGGACATATTTTCTGCTGTTAATGTTTTCCTAAAGTTTTCATGTCCCTGGATTGAAGTACATTGGGGATCATGTGTATTCAGCTGTTTGAGAATTGTCCATACATTGATCATGTGTATTCAGCAGTTTGAGGATTGTCCATACATTGATCATGTGTATTCAGCTGTTTGAGAATTGTCCATACATTGAACTGTATTGTTTATGTAGAGACAACTATTTTTAGTTATGTCCATCAGTCTTAGTAATGTCCAAGTATTGAAAAAAAACAAATGTATGTAGTTAGGCTGTGTGTTGTGCCTGGTTTTTAATTTTTGCTTTTTTTTTAAGTCCATTAATTTTTTTGGTAACTTTTACTTTGTCATTGCCAAGTGAAGATTTAATTATTGCCACTGACACTGATGAATTATGAAGGTTGTAGTGTTTTTGTTCAATAAGATTTATTAAAGAACAAGAGCTGAGAATTATATATTTCCTGCTCAAACGATAAACATAATTTTCCGATTTCAAAATGATGATGAGAGTGATAGGCATAGAAATTTACAAAACAGTTTTGTATGTAACATTTATGTGTAGAACGTCCACATAGCATCCACGTACAGTAGCCAGGTAGATGCATTTGTTCAAAAGAAATGATTTTGTGTATTTAACATCTTTTTTTTCTTTACACGTTATTTAATATGTCCACTCCCCCCAATACTCAGAAGCATATGACTTGATTTTCCTAAGTAGATCGTTATGCCACCCGCCTACACCCCCTCCCCCCACTATTCAGTTTATCTGAATGAACAATGATGACAGGCTTATTTGCATGAATCTGTGTGTTGAAAGCTTCATCGGCTGTCTCCACCTGCCTGATAAGTGATAACCTTGGGAAGACCTGGCTATAAGGTTCAGTGAATTTCACAAGGGAAGGCAATAGGTCAGGCAGATGAAGGCACTCCTCTTTCTCTGTGCGTGTGACCTTTGCTACCCCTATTCCTCCTCAACCCTTTCATTGAGATTACCTTAGGGAGGAGGGGTGGGGTGGTTCCCAGCACTTTTCTTTGTCAGTAATCGGGTTTCTGTTTGTGTTATTGTGTACGTTGAAATTAAACCTAAAAAAAAAAAATGAAATTTATTGACAAAATACATGACGGTGCCTTGAGGTTATTGTTGTAATGTATGGTGCACACGCCTCGCATGAATGAAAGATGGCAATGGACTTTTTTTTATAACCCGAGTGAGCACATGTGACATTCGACCCTTCGGTCGGGGTCCTGAATGACGAGGGAGGTCATTGAACTTTTCATTGCGTAACTCACGTCTGACTGGTGTCCCCGTGACCCAGTTGTGACACGGAATGTTTAGGCCGGGGGGCACCCTATTTACCAGTAAACTATAAACATACTTTTATAGTAAATGTAATGATTTGATGCGCTATATTTTGTTTGCAACAGTTTGTATATGTAACCATAATGATATTCCACAAGTACAGTAGCTGTTTTATTATATTATTAGTTTTATTCACAACAATATTTATTTCGTATTTCTTTATTTTGATAAAGGCATTAATCGTGTCAATTCTTTATTTTTACATTCGCACTTGTTAGAAGACCCTCCAAAACCATTATATTAGGGTATAAGTTAGGGATAGAGATAGATATCAATTTGCGCGAAAATCCCCGGAAAATTATTAGCTGGTCGACCGTTTATTTCTAGTAGTCTACCATCTAGATGGTCGGGTAACAAGTGCGTTTTACATTTTAGTATACTGACCTATATATGCGTCTATTAAAGTTATCTTAATATTGTTCTAATAGCACTCCGTAAAAAATGCGAAGGCTTGAATTGCAATAGGCTTTCAGTTTTCATGACAATGTCAATTTAATTATTTGATGGACCTTTTAAAATTATTAAGAAAACTTTGAAATCTTCTGTTCATCTCTCATAGTTTTATTTAAAATAAAAATCTACACGGAGCTTCTGTCTCTTCAATTCAACCATTGTGTATAAACTCTCCCTTCTCGTGACCGTGAACATTTCTGTGTGCTCCTACCCCTTCCCAAATGCACGTTTTGAATGTAGTTAACAATGTTTTATGATGCTTGTGACCTGCAGTTAATATTCAGTTTCTGTTGTTTAGAAGAAAGAAAAAAAAGTTCTCTACACTGACTAACTAAATTTCAAACTAAACTTGATAATACATTTAAATCGATTGTCAGTATGGATTCCATTGGACCGGACCAACAGGGTCTAGGTTAGGCGTGTTCTATAAATAGACACAAATGTACAGATATGAAGTAACAATCAAGCGGATACGTTCACGGGGCTTAGAGGGCCCTGGACAGAATTCCTTACATGTTTTGTGGGCCCTATGCAAAAGTGTCTATCGGTGCCCTATTAGCAATGGCTTTGATGGGAGCCAATACTTGAAGGGGCCTCTTGCAGTGGGGAACTCCAGGTGGTGGCCTTAGTTGGACTATCATTAAGAATGTCTCTGAATGTATATATATATATATATATGTGTGTGTGTTTTGATTGCAATTTTGTAAATGTTATTTAATAAAGTCACTACGTATAAATTTTATCTTCTGCAGGCTGTTTTCCCGAGTCACCACTGGACGACTCACCTACTATTGAAAGGTAAGTTACTTTGTGTATTGATTTTTCAGCGTGTTGTCAATCTAATGAAATGTGCCTATCGTAGTCTTACTGCACTGGTATAGCCAACTAATGTTACTGAAAGTGACTTTGATCATTGTTACCGGTAGGGACCTTTGTGACATATCGCTCTTCATGTTTTGAGCATGTCAGTGTGTTGTTGCGGTATAAACCCTACTGCTGACCTAGTTAGCAGTCTCCTCGCCAGATGTCTTCTTGCTTTAGGTCACCGCGCCTACACTTAAGGGCTCTTTGTTAAATGTTGGTGGGCGCGAGGCTTAACCTGTTGCTTCCTAAACACACACACACGCACCCACACCCACACCAGTCAATTTTTTTAACGGCTCATTTCAGTAATTGCTGACTTTAGGGTGATTTGTCAGTAGGAATGGTGCCACGGTAACACACCCATGTGCATTGATAGATCTCAGCATGCGACATTGAGTTGGCTGTCAGAGAGAAACATCATACATGTACTAGTATGTAAAGTAGGCAGTGTGTGTGTGTGACATAAGTTAC
The DNA here is from genome assembly GCA_021962125.1 of Bulinus truncatus. Lineage (NCBI taxonomy): Eukaryota > Metazoa > Mollusca > Gastropoda > Planorbidae > Bulinus > Bulinus truncatus. The sequence continues at coordinate 2,965,016 of JAGDYQ010000025.1, read as the reverse complement.
CAAATGACACGTTTGTTGACATACATCATACATGTACTAGCATGTAAAGTAGGCAGTGTGTGTGTGACATAAGTTACCAAATGACACGTGTGTTGACAATGGTTTTTGCAATGGTCTTTTTTTTTTATTAGAAAATACTTCGCTGTTAGTTGATGTGTCTTAGTTTATCAAAAGTAATCCACATCCAGAATGTTACTTTGTGACTGTAACGGCCTCACCACATGAACACATTTTATTGCCATATTCTGTATTTCGCTGTCTGAAGGTGACTAAAAGATGTTTCTTTGTGTTACTTTCCTGTGCCGGACATTCACTGACTCGCAACCTCAAGTTCAGCAACGTTTTTTTTTCTTTCTTTGTTACTTTTGGCGCCACTCAGACCCCCCTCACCCCCATGTACCACACCTTGGCAGTTGTTTTTTTCTCCTTAAGCCCACGTTCGGCCAACCTGTCTTGTTGTTGGCCATTCTGCGCTTCTGTTTCCTGTGTTAAATTACATTTTTTGTGTACGATAACTTGTTGAATTTGAAGCAGTGCCCCCCAATTTAAGTCTCGCGGGCCGAATCCGACCCGTATTGCCAGGGGTACTTGAATTAGCTGGATGAAACGTCTGGAACATGAGAAGCTACACAATACGAGTGAAATGTGAATGACGATGTGTCCGGCCGACTGTTACCCCCTGATTTATAGTAAATCACCATCAAATTCCTGCTTTTTTTTGTCCGACAGTTTTTATTTATATATACACTGAGCAACAAAAGAAAATGCTTACCAAATGGCTTCCTTTGAAACCTTTAAAGATTTGTTAGTTTAGATTGGAAAAATCTAAACTTCCCACTAGTGCTGAAGAAACACCGAGGATTGTGTACTTAATAAGTGTTTCCACTCATTGCTAATGATAGCAGAAGAGGAAACAGCGACTGTATGAGTAAATAATTGGTGAACTTAAGTTATCAATGCTCAACCCTTAGCCAATCAAGTACCTTTTATGTTTTTTGATTACCATTACGTACATCTTGGTGATGTGTTTTAAGACGTGTGTAAGTCATATTACGTTGTACAACTAGTTTTGATCCCCCCCCCCTTACGTAACATATTACAGCCAGTCAGGATCTGGGAAACTTGTGTTACGTCACAGTCTGGGACCATCACCACTGGTGGGTTGTTGAGGCTGTTGATGAATGTAACATTATGCATGCAGCCTTCTGGCCAGCCCCAGTACAGACCATTCCTCACATCTGCACTTATTCCCACTGGTCCAGACGTACACTCCCCACTCTGTTGTTTCTTGATCTAAGATATTTTATAAAAAAAATGTACCCACCCACCCAGTTATGTAAGATTACATGTGTCTGACTAATTTTTAAGACATGAATTAGCATGGCATTTGAGTGCTTGGACCATTTAAGGAAGAAAACAATTCTTTGTCCTTTTTGTGTGCCTTTATTTGAATCGCGTATTTTATAGTGATGACTAGAGTAAATACAAAGATCTTTTACATAGACTTGTATGCATAATGACAATTTGAGATAATTAGTTTTTCACATTGCTTTAACAATTAAAGAAAAATGTACCCCTTTGTGCTTGGATATACTTATGTTGTTTGAGGAATCTGTTTGATTGCTCTTTGTGCAAGGGGGGGGTGCTTCAGTCATGCATCTGTTGTAATATTGTCAGGTTAATTAATGGCACATTATGATAGAACAAAAAAACATAATAAAGTTCATAATACACTGTACAACAATAAAAAAAACTCAAGTTTATACTTTGTGCCAATGTTAGTGTCGTCCAGACTTTTTAATGTTTCCCTATTCATTACAGCCTCCCTCATGTGAAAAACACTACACAAACTCTCATTTGGTTCACCAGTTTGTTATAAGATTAAGTGAATAAAAAAATATTCTAAAACAGAATAGGAATATTTATAAGTTGTTTTTTATTATTATCCACAATTCTAGTGGAAGGGTTAACTTGCTTTCTGTTTAATATTTTAATAAAAAATCATTTCTTTTAATCAATTGCTTTTGCTTATCATTTTTTCACTACTACAAATAACTTAGCTTATATTGGTATTCTCGTATGATTATTTATTTTTGTTTTTAATATTATTATTAAAGCTTATCTGCATATTATTTGCTAGTTCATAGTTCTCTTTATTAATTAGCTTGAGCATCAGACGATATGCATCAGCTTATTACCCTGACATTCCTCCAGAAGCTTTTTCTGTTAAGTATGTCAAAATTTCTTTTTTAGTTAAAATAGGTTAAAGAGCTTAAGAAAATGAGAACAAATCTCATTATATTTATATTTGTAACAAATCAATTTTTAACATTAGTTAGCTGTTTAGCTTTAAAAGTGTATGTTTATTCTCAGGAAGAAGACAATAGCATTCAGAAGATTTAATTCACAGCCAGTAAGTTCTCACATCACACATATTCATGTAATGAGCGTAATGTAAACCCAACATTTTTTACAACAAAAGTTTCTAATATCTCAATGGTTTTCTAATGCATAGCTTCCAGCACTAAGACTTGACAGTCCAACTGAGTTTTTAGAGGAAAAGGGGGATAACAGAACAGATGAAAATGTTGTTCATGATCATTATGGAAGTCTCAGTGAATACAGAAACCCAGTTTTTTCTGAAGAAACTTTGTCACAAGATAGTGGACTTGGTTTTGATACTGATAAGGTATGTTACCCAGTTTCATTTAAACATGACTTTTGTTTTAACTGTAAGTGGCTTACAGTTTTTCTGAAGCTGATAAAAGTCAAAAAAAGTAATAATTATGTTTGTCATAATTTGGGCAAAGCATGGCCGTATTTTGGTTTTCCTGGAACATAAATAAAAAAAGTTTTTAGTTTGGGAAATTGATTTTGTTGAGTAAAATGAATGTTTCATAAAGAAATGATGCTGTTTGACACTCATTTCTATTCCAGAGAAGTTCTGTGTCAAGTTTTGAGGATGCTGCATCCTTGTCATGTCTATCTTCACCTAATAGAAAGCTAAGATTATCAACTTCTAGTTTTGATGATGGTGCATCTACTTCTTCCTCAACTTCTTCTCATCAGATGGATCCCCTACCATCTTTAGAGGATATATGGAATGTAATATATTTTTTTATATAAATTAACAATAAATAAAAGTTTATAATTTTGAAGTTGTACAATGAAAAAAAATGAATTTCTTTGTCTAGGATTCACCCAGTTTTAAAGCCCCAAAAGGAAAGCCACCGAAACGTTCAAAAAGTCTAATGGATGAAAAACAGTTTTGTGAAGATACATGTTCACCTATTAAGTATTCACCTGTAAAATCGACCTCACCAATTGAGCCATCATTTTCAAAAGCTTTGTTCACTCAGGTAAATTTCTTTTAGTTAGAAATAGATAACAAGGTCATGAAATTAATTTTTTTTAATGCACTTAGTTTTTTTATGTAGAATTAGCTGTATTGTACAACAGTGCATGGGAAATCTGGGTGCTATATGACACCTCCCCTCCTTATTGAAAAAAGAAAATTCATTTAAATTTAGACAAAAATCTATTATGATTGCTGGTTTTTTCGTTGTTCTTAATAACATTCTGACTTTAGTTTTATCAGACTCGTTAATAAGACCAAGTTTTACAGTCATTTATTGTAAAGAATTAGCAGAGCTTTTAAAAAACTTTTTCATTGGTCAATACACATCACAAGCAACTTGGATAGAAAGCCTAAGAATATGTTTTCAACGGGTTAAAATGTTATTTTTTTAGAATAAAATGTAGAATTCAACTTATTGTAATTCATGATTTTTTTTTTTTATTTTTATAGATAATGGAAGTTTCCAATGAATGTGAGGAGGTTAAATTAAAGCCTGATGATGGCTTTCAAGAAATATTTCAGTTTGAAGATGTAAGTAGGGATATCTTAAATCTCAAAATGGTTATTAATTAGGCACTATTTTCTTCTTTCAAACCATGATTTTAAATAAAAAAAAAATAATTAGCTTTAAATACTTTTTATTGCATAGCTTAAAAATGAAGCCAATGATCATGTGTCTTCACTGATGAGTGCTACTATCTTACATCGACCAAGCCAGCTAAAGGATAGATCTACAGATGGTGCTCTGATGGTCTGTGCACATTTTAAATTATTCATCAGTAGTATTAATTTTTTAAATATATTTTACCCAATTTTGGATAGATGTATGTTTAAATGGTTTATAATGCTGGGTCATTTTGACTGGCAGATTTGGTGTCATTTGAATAGTTGGAGAAATTTTTAGCAAAGTCACATTATTTTATTTGATTTAAAAAAAAAACTTATTTCATTGGTAAAGATCTCAAAACATCTCTATTCATAATGTTTCTATTTCATATGTTTTGACCCTGAACTTTATGACCTATAATTATTGTTTCAATACTATGTAAATCCTTAATAGATTCACTAAATAATTGTCGATTGAAAAATATGTTTTTGGTCAAAATAACATAATTAATATTAGCACAAGACCTCACTATCCTGAAAGATCAAAAATAAATTAAGTATCCATTTTTTATTTCATTAATATAAATTTAAATACACTCCAAAACTTTGTATGTATGTTATCTCTAGGCAGTTTTTTAATATTTTGTGTTAATGTTCATTCAACAGAATAGGCCACTAATCAGTAGGAGAGGCTTAAATAGGTCTCAGTCTTTAGACATTAGACCTCGTCCTTCTTTTAAGCGTACAGAACCTCCAGCAGATGGAGCTACCCCTGTACAAAGTAAGCGTTTCAGAAGTGATGCTGACACTGCATCTCAAAGTGATGGAAAAGAAAAAGCAGAAACAAATACAGCTTCGGTATGTCTAGAACTCGATATACACAAAATATGTATGGAGAATAAATAATAATGAAGATGCTCATAAAAAAAAAGTATTGAAAAATGTACAACATTGCATTTGTCAGATTCCTTGTGCTAGACGCTTACTACACAGATGTCACTCTGAGACTGAAGCTATGATAAAATCAGCCGTTTCTAAAATGTACATGGAAGAAGACCTAATTGGAGATTGCTCTAAGGTACATTTTAACTTGAACTAATCTTTTTATAAATAAATAGTAATCTATATCCAGTCACTGAATGAAACTGATGTATTTTTTTAAAATAATGTATTCTGTTGTATTCTTTTAATATCTTCACATAAACTGTAAAAAAAAGTTATTTCTATGATTTATAACAACTCTTGTCTTTTATTCAGTCTTTCTGCTTACCGACTGTTAAAGGCAAGCATCAAGATCTTAAATCCATCACTCCAGAGACAGTAAGCCACTAATTTATTTTTACATCTCACTAGTTTGCTTTTTGATAGAAACATATTACACCACATATGAAAATCCCTCCAAAATACACTTAAAAAGTTTAAAAGAAAATTAACTTCTTTAGCTGTTATATTCAAATATATATATCTGATACATGAAACTTTAACACGGAAATCCATTTTTGAATCTAAGAGAAAATAATTATATATTTTTTGATGTTAAAGCTTGCTTCGAATTTAGATAAATTATAACCATTTATTTTTAATAATGCAAGTTTCTTTTAGCTAGAAAGTAATGCATGGTATTACAGTGATTTTATAATGAAATGTTTAAAATATTTTATTGATTTTTTTCTCAGCTAATGCGTTTAATGTCTGATGAATTTTCTCATGAGGTGGAGGAATATCATATCATTGATTGCCGCTACCCATATGAATATGAGGGAGGACACATTCTTGTAAGTAATTTTTTCATTGCATAAATAAAATTAAGTTGTCCCACTCACTGTTCTTGTAGACAGTTGTGCTTTATGCCTAACATTTTTTTTATTGCACAGAATGCTGTTAATATCTACACCAAAGATGCTGTGATAGAAAAATATCTTAAAAGTCCTAAATCAGCCAAAGATTCACAAAAAAGAATAATCCTTGTATTTCATTGTGAGTTTTCATCTGAGAGGGGTCCAAGACTGTGAGTATAATTTAGAATCAGGATTTCTCTTTTTTAAAACTTGTTAAAGAAAATTTTATAAATGAAAACTGCTTGCTTTTTTTTCTTAGTTATTGTTTATATTATTCACCTATTCCTCCTACAATATGGTAGATGTGTTTCTAGATAATGTAGTGTTGGTTGTAACAAACAAAGCCTTAAAAAAATCATATAAAAAAGTTTTCTTCATGCAAAAAAACTATAAAAAATTTCTTTAAAAAAAATGTCAGCATGTTAAATCACTAACAGAATTTTAATATCCCGTCTTTGTGAGGTCAACTTCAAGGTCCTGATTTTTTGGGGTGATCTCTCTTCTTTGTTTGGGTGATCTCTCCTCCTTTTACCTTGGAAATAACACCTGTCAGCTTTGTGACACTGGTTGCTGGTTTATATAGTTCTATCCAGCCCCATCATCTCTTTCTGATTTCTTCAGCAGAGAGTTGGCAAGTCCTTCCCAAAAGGCTGGCATTGCTGATGGTGTAAAGCCAGCCAATTTGGAGGATTTTTCTTAGGCAGCTGTTGGTAAAGGTTGAAAGACTGCTCTTGCTTTTTGCTTGGTAGATTCTTGATTTGACATTAGCTTTATGAGCTAATAAATGCTAAATGACCTCAACAGATAATTAGACAAAACCTTTCCACCGATAGATTTAGCAGGTTCTTAAAATTAATGGAAAATCATCATATAGAGGATTTAAGCAAGTTTTTTCAACATGCACTATTGAGGATTTTTTTATTGCTAATTCCCTCCAAATAATTGTCCTTATTAGAACTTTTATAGTTATAAGTAACACATGGATCTTGGATAATTTGGAGCATTATCTAGTGACAATACCAATCATGTACTTTATGCATTTACCACTAACCAAACAAAGCACTAAATGTTATGCCCCTGGTATTACTGATTGTATTCCCCGACGCAAAAATGTTTTTAGGTTTTATCTCATTATTTACATTAATTTTTTTGTTTTCAATTTAAAGGAGTGATTACAGCATTTTCCCAAACATGTTAAAGGGAAACTATTTATCATGTTGTTAGGTGGGATGGTGTACATATCTTAATGCTGTCCAAAAAGAAAATAGTCAATCTTAAAAAAACATTTTCTGGCAAATTACTTCATTATTTAAGTATTTTTCTGTATCTAGGTTCAGATTCCTAAGAAGTCAGGATCGTGAATCAAATAAAGAATGCTATCCTCATCTTCATTATCCAGAGATTTACTTATTGGAAGGTGGATACAAGAACTTCTTTGAAAATTATTCAGTAAGGATTTTAACAATTTAAGTTAAATTGCTATATTAAAGCTATTATCATAAAAGTATACAAAGCTAGATAATACAACTGCCATTATAATTGGATATTTTATTTCTTTTCCCTTCCTAGAAATTAACTGGTTTCTATATTATTTTTTAAATATTCTTTGAAAAGTCATCAACCTTCATCTGAATAATCATGTTTTTTTTTCCAGCATTTATGTGAACCAAGAGAATATAAAACTATGTTTGATAAAAATCATTCTGATGATTTAAGGAGGTTTCGAGCCACTTGTAAATCCTGGTCTGATGATAAACCGCAAAGAAATGGTGTTAAAAATCTAAAATTTTGACATCCATGATATTTGTTTCAAAGTGTTATAAATCTTCACACTTTTAATTTTTACTGATATTTTTAATGCACTGTTTTAACTGTCTTGCTGAAATGTATATGAATTTTCTAATGTAAATGATACAAGCGTTTGAATGTCATATCTAGAAATATAAGATTATTTTACGTTTTAATTTGATTTTATAGCGATATTTATAGGAGATATTTCTTGGAACAGTATTTCATTTGATACAATTAATGTGATTTATACATGTTCCTTTGACATATATACTAAGCTCTTTATGAAATTTTGTTTACCTTATATAGCCATTGAAAAATGACTGCTTGGGTTTGACTGTTTATTTAAGTATGTGAGTTTGCATAAATGATTTCTTGTGTGTTTAGTGCTGATTTATTGACAAAGTCATATGAGAACTTCATGGAAGTTTCTCTCGGTATCTCCTTACAAATGAAAATGACTTGAATAGATTAAAAAGATTTAAAAAAAAAAAAAGACTTTAGAGATAACAGCTACTAGTTTACATGGAGAGCAATAAGTCTTGTTTTAGAGTTTGTTGAAGTTTGTGGGGAAAAATGTGTACAATTAAAAAAAATTATTTTAGAATATTATTATTTATCACCTCAATATTTTAAAAATTTATTATATATTTTTAATTTAATAAAAATTATTTAAAATGATTTTAAGCCTTTTTTTTTAATTGGAATTTCTAAATTTTAAAATTATATTGACAGTTTTGGAAAAAACATTCTCCATTTTAACGTTAGTTACATTTTTTTTCACTAAGTATTCAAAGGATGTCTTTTTAACCTTTTACAGTTCTTTTAAATTTTGTTTGTGATGTTAAGATTAAAAATATTGTGTGTAGTTCCTGTGGTATATTTTCCCTCAGTAAACGTGTGCTTTTGTGCCAATTAATTTTATGTTCAATTTTATAGTTTGCATGTTTAAGTATCATTGATATTTTAACTCTGGTTTAGTAACAAAATGTAAAAACTTTTGATCAGTATTTGACTTGGAGAAATTCATTCCTAAGCTTAAAAACCACATCAATGCTATCAAAATGAATGTAAGATATTTAGTTGTGTCTGGGAAAAGGTCATGTTTATTGAGCACTTCATTTTATGTCACGTAAAAAATAATTTCTCTAATTTATATTGAATGCTCAGGTTACGTAAAAAAAAACTTATCTCTGTGATGTATCCTTGTTCCCATTTTTGATCAGGAAAATCTTGAATAGCCTTTTTATTTTTCCACCTATTTAAGAGTTGATAAAGCTAAACTCTGTAAGTGGAAGACTTAAAAAAAATGTAAAACAGCATAAACACATAAAAAATAGTTCAATAAATTTAACATGATATATATATATATACATATGTACATATTGACAAATCTTTTGGGATGTTAGTTTTAAAAGTTATTTTGTTAGTAATTATTGTATCACTGCTGTACATTTTTTATTATGTTTCAACATGTTATATTTGAACTAAATTAGCAGCTTTTTTAAACAAATTTTTTTTTTTCATTTATAATTAGATGGTATATTTAGTAGTTAATTAATGATAATTTTTAAAAAATTATTTGCATTGCTATGTCTCTTAATTCTTGAATGTTTTGGACTATATACAAACTTTGCTGTTTTTTTTTAACTTGTTTAATTTTGTGGAGTTTTGTTAGGCCATATTAGGCTTTATAAACATTATTGAATTTGTTGCTAGGTAAACTCATTTTGGAACATATTTCTGCAGTAAAAACAAGGTAATTGAAGTAGAATTTTTACCTTAACAATTCTTTTAGTCATTTTAAAATTTTTACCATACTATTTTTTAATGTGTGTGAATAGTTTTGATATTGTTTATTTTTATTAATATATGTAATTTATTGTACTTGTACATAATACAACAAATAAAAACAAAGATTACTCAGATTTTGTCTTTTTGATGCCATAATGACAAATGATTTAAGTCTTTAGTTAGGTTTAATCCAGTTTAATCTTAATCATTGCAGCTATACAGATATTTGATAATTCCATTTGATAGTTTTATGTATTCTAAAAAAAAAAGTTCAATGCCTAACCCTACTGAGTTATTTTGACTTGTTAAATGAAATTCAGTAAGTTAAAAAAAGAAATTTCACTGTACAAAAAGTATAAATAGTCTTGCAAATATTTTAGTGAATTATTCCTGAGACTGGGTAGTTAAGTACATGTATAAATCTATGGTCTTAATCTACTGTAGTTTATTTGTTGGAGCTTTCATTACTAGAATTGAGGTGAGACATTGAAGCCATTTGAGTTGTATCATGTTTATAATAAAACAGTAAAGTACAAGTTTCATAATAATTGAGTACAACAGTAAAATTACAATGTAGCGTCAACTTTAATATCTGTTAAATATCTGTAACGGTTAAAAACTAAATTTTCAAGTGTTTTTTTGCCCAAATTCTTTACTAACTTAGTAAGACCTACAGCCGACCTGAGAGCCCTGCCTTCAATCCTGGTGAGAACCTGACCATAGTGAAATTAATGTCCCACAAATCCACACAGCTTTAAATGGGTACCTGACTTGAATTAAAAAAAAAAACCCTTGATGGTTAAAGGAACTTAACTCTTCTTTTTAATTAGACTATACTTAGTTGAGATTTTTATTTAATATGTTTTTTCAATTTACTTAGTTACATCACATAAAAAATGCAAACAAACGATCATTATACATTTTTTTATTTGCCATATAATTTGTAGATATCGATAAATGTGATTTTTATTTGCGTGAGGTGGTACAAAAAGAAAAGGAAATACAGCCAAATATAACATGGGAACAAAGTCAGTTGGGTCAAGCACCCATGCAATGGATTGAATTGACCTGACAAATAAGATTGACTCCTGCTTTACCACAAATACTGAATGACTAAGACCCACTGTGTTGTTTCTTGTATAACAGAAGAAAAAAATTGTACAAGGTCAGTTAATGTTACAAATAACATGACTCAAAAATGATACATTTCACAACTTATTCCATTTTTTTGTCTTTTCTAAAAATGTTTTAAAAAAAAAGTTTTTAAGATTAATATGTAAATAGAGCAAATAATCACTAACAGACAAAGATGAGATAAATGCTATCTGATGAATGTATTAAAATGAAAAAAATATCAATCTAAGCACACTAACCCCAAACCATCCATCTTTTCACTTAAGCGCAGAAAAAAAAAACATCAAGCATCTGATAATCAATAGAACGCTGTATTGTACATTTCACAATGAACAGTCATTTTTTCAAATCAATCGTAATTTTTGAAAAATAATTTCTCTAAATTTACAAATAAACAAACTGTACGCTGATATTACATTAAAAATGTTTCCACAGATAGACATGTGTTTATGCATGTATTCTAACGGCTTTCCAAACTGGTGGGGGGGAGGGGGGGGTTGTGTGTTTAAAATTTATCGAGCACTCATGATAGGTTTTGTCGCAAATGTCTTCAGAATAACCCTAATTGATGTATATGCCAACCTAACTAAATTTTAAGTGTACATTCAAATCTTTCAATATGATTTTTATAAATCATGTCTTTTGAATACTATAGGAATTTATTTCTAATGTTTTATTTTTAATGACAGCATTAGTACATGTATCTAGAACTGAAAATATTTATTAGACAAAATATCCCAATGAGAAAAAAAGTTCAATCATGAAAGCAAATTATTCTGATAATTCAGTTTTTATGAAAGATTTAAGTTTTTTTCTCCTTACTGATTTTATCACTGTCTTAGTCCAAACCCATAACTTGCTATTGTGGGGCCCTGAACCAGTTACATTTTTTCGCTCTTTTACAAACTGAAAAGTGCCAAAATTTTTCTCAGTGCTCATTCTGCACCATGTGCTACCACACAACCAGCAGTACTCTTCCTACGCTACTGTTTTAGACACATATTCCTAAAAGTTAAAGGAAGCAATTTTAGTATATTCAAATGAAAAGAGAATTTGTTTCTGAAACAAGCCTCATGTACACCGTGCAGACGTGAAGATTTCTTGGGAAAAAATATGGCTGAAAACATTTCTGATAATGATTAACAGTGTACATGTTTAATATATGAAAGTTAAACAAATGAACAAAACAAAATGATTCCATTTAACCAAGTACTAAACAGACAAAATGGCCAGTGTTCATAGTTTACTGATGCAAAATTAAGTTAACACTAAGTACAGAACACAAGCATTCTTGTAGATTATTATTGTAATTGAATTAGAACAAAAGCACAAATTTATTCTCATACAAAATAACTACAAGTCTTTATTAGAAATGTTATTTATAATAAGTTTTTCTAAAAAAATGGCACATTTCAAATAAAATGTTGATAAAACCCAAGATGAACATTTGGACAGTCAATAAACAAATAACTGCTTGTTTTTTTTTAGATGGTTTGTCTACATTTACTTTTGTTTAAAAAAAAATAATGTTTTATTGATATTATACTTTGCACTAACAAAAAGAGTAAAATATTTGTCAGAAAAAAAAGGAGGGGGAAACCTGAGAAATTTGTGAACAGTGAAAATTATTTCAGGTGAATTAGAACTGAAAATTTCAAGTCATGTGAGGTAGTCAGGATTTCTCTCAAAATCTGTAAACCAGGTCAATTTTAAATTAATCTCCATACTATTACGAATGAAACAATCTACAAATCATACTTGCAAGATTCCAAAAACAATTTTCTTTGATCAAGTGTAAGTCTATTTGTAACAAATTACACTGTATTTAAAATTGACCTGATTTACACAGACTCCCATTTATGGAAATGAGAGACATATGGGATATTTTTATTCTCCTTAATATGTGAATTAAAGAAAAAAAAACCACTCAAAAAGCATCATTAAAAAATGTGAAACTATGTACACATATATATTAGTATATAAATTTCATAAAAGTGAATATCCTTTCAGATAACATCAATGCTTACTGTACAGTGTTGCTGGGAAACTGAATTTCAACAGTATGATCAAACATAACAAAACAAACAAAACAGAACATGTGAAATACATTATTCCCTGTACAAAACATGTATTAAATACGGCAAAAAATGCTGTATTAAAAAAAAAACAAAAAAACTTTAGTTAAAGTTAATAAAAAAAATCCACTGACATAATCAGCAAAATATTGTGACAGTTTTTAAAGACTACAATTAAAATATGAAGAAAATGAATTAAATGCAGTCCATGGTAAAAATATAATAATCTGGAGAATATTTTTGCTTTGTCTAAGTAGAATGAATGAAAGAGTAATTTCAGCGTTACAGTTTTTTACCTGTGAATGTGACATAACTTTAATATCTGAAATGTTCTGGCTTAATCATAAGATCAATCTATGGTGGGGTGAGCAAACTTTTCAAAACCGTGGGCCACAATGGGTTCTTAATTTTGACAGAAAGACTTGACCAAGAGAAGTTGGATGAAGTGATTATCTGAACTACATAAATTAAACGTAAACACAAGGCTTTTAATACCTATCTCTGACACTGGTGTTGATACAGTTAATCAAATTGTTTTCTTTTTTTTTTTTTTGTAGCTTTACACTTAAGAGTTAAAGCTTCATACAATAAGGAATTCTGCTTGAACTAAAGGAATGTTATTGTCCCTAGCATACTGAACAGATATCAACATTAATTAACTTTATTTAGAAGACCATACAAGTACCACATTTAAATTGCATGCATTTTCATTATTTCATTTTGAAGAATCAGAAAAAAAAAAAAACTTGAGTGTACATTTGTCATACAAATCAATATATACAAGAGAAATATGGGGGGAAACAAATTTTTTTTTTCCAAAATATAACAAAATATTCACAATATTAACATAACAAAAAATCATTTTTCATTCAATAACTTTGAATCTTTTACTTTTCAACAATGGATCATTCATAAAGAAAATGTTTGACAATGATGACAAAATGAATTCAAATAACTAATATTGTTAGGTCAAGTGACTATTAAATGTCTGGGGTACAGAATATTCCTCTGTTTATCACTTATTGTAAACTCATTTATTAGTTAAACATTCTTGCTAAAGATTTCACTATACAGGATAAAATAAAATTATTTCTTTTAAGTGTACATATTTCTCTGTACACAAATAAAACAAATGCAAACAAAAAGAAATGATTATTTAATGTAGATTTTTCTTCTCATGTATAAAACCAGTAAAGTAACTACTGAACTTGTAATTTAATCTGAAATATCACATTCAAAATTATATGGCTTATCTTACTGCAACATAAACATGTCACCATGTTGAAGCGCCTAAAAAAAGGTTTTATATGGATCCAATGTACATTTATGAGTTTCAGATTAGGTACGATATTTATGGTCTTTCTTCCTATCATCAACCAGCTTGGAAAAAAAAAAATCATTTGCTTAATGATTAGCAAAATATAACTTGCCAAGCCCCTAAAATGTAATAGTTGTTAAATAATGAACTAATAGGACAGTAGAATGTCTCCGGTTAAACCCTTTTAGTTCAACTAGTTTAAAATGGGTAATTAACTCTTTTTTTGGTTGAGTAAGCTGATGGACATGATGCTAGAAAACTCTCACCAGTGGATATTGTAGAAACATGTAGAGTCTATTCAACTAGATGAGAAGTACATCATTCTGACATGACTAGTAAGGTTGTGATACTCAGTGGACCAAGTTACCTGTTCAAATTCCATCCAGTTAAGTTACCTACAGCCTTTGTGATATCCCAAAAACTATTTCAGTCTCTGCCATGGAGTGGAAGTGGATAGAACACTACACCACACTCTCTTAGTAGTAGATATGGGTTTTTAACAGTAACAGAGATACCATTTCAACCTGACAGGCACATCTTAGAATGTTGTTCAGATCTACTGAGAGGTTATTAGAAACTCACCAACAATAACATTTCTAGGAGATGGAAAATAATTGGCAAAAAGATACAACAATAAATAGATGATGCAAGAGAAAGCATAACAAAAAAATAATTCTTAGACAATGATTAGTTTTAACATACCAATCTAAATCACAATAAATGTACTCGGTCAGTCTCGATGTGTATTAATGTACTTGGTCCAGTCTGTATGCGTGTAAATGTACATGTTCCAGTCTCTAGCTGTATTAATGTACTTGTTACAGTCTCTAGCTGTATTAATGTACTTGGTCAGTCTGTATGCGTGTAAATGTACTTGGTCAGTCTCTATGTGTATAAATGTATTTGGTCAGTCTCTATGTGTATAAATGTACTTGGTCAGTCTCTATGTGTATAAATGTATTTGGTCAGTCTCTATGTGTATAAATGTATTTGGTCAGTCTCTATGTGTATAAATGTACTTGTTCCTGTTTCTAGCTGTATAAATGTACTTGGTCAGTCTATGTTTATAAATGAACCTGGTCAGTTTTTATGTTTTACATCTATGCAATGTTAAAAAAAATGGCACCATTAGAAGGCAAAAAAAAAAGACAATCAAAGGATTGAAAATAATTTTTGTCTAGCTAATAGAAAATCTTTTAGAGCAAATAGGACAACACTGTTACTAGTTTTGTAAAGCATGAATGGTAGGGGTGAGAACATGGAGCTTAATAATAAAAAGGACAAGTGTAAGATATTTATAACAAATATCTTATTATTTGGTAGTCCACAATGAATAAAAAACAATGTGTCTATAAATTCATTGTGTAACTTCTTTCACTCCTGTTAACAGCCCCACCCCCACCCGAGTGATTGGTTAGTTTCACCCCAGTCTTGGGTGGTATGGCCAACTGCTGTAAGATCCAGTGGATGACTAGTAGGAAGAAGAATGTCAGCAGCAGGGACTGATATACAGAGACACAGTTTATATGAAAAGGGAAATGTTAACTCAGCAAAAATGTTAGTAATTGTTTACACATTGGGGAAAAACCAACTAATAAACTGTATAATACCTCTACATTAAATTAAATGGTACATATTGCGAATAACTGGTTGGAATTTATTTTTACAGAAATTAATCATAGATGAAAAACCTTTCAAACCTAAAAATTATCAATTAGACTATAGAAAATGATATTTTGTTTTTATGCTGTAATGGTTGAAAGATTCAGCTTTTAAAGTTTTAAAAGGAGCCTTGTTTTGAATTAATATTGGTTCATAGGCATAATAATATAATTATATGGGAAAGTTACATTAAAACTAACTATTTAAATCTTTAAGTACCATTCACACATTTTATTTCTAACCGATACAATATTTATTAAACATAAAGGATTAATGGCAAATTCACTAAATAAAAACTTCTCTGACAAGTCTGATAAGTTCAATACACAAATTATAATCATAAAACACATTCAGTTTTCCTCATCCTGTAATATTTTGAATGTTGCTTCTGGTAACAAAATCTGTATCCTTTGAACTCTGTATGTATTGATTTAAAACACAAAAAGAAGTGCACACAGCTAGATATGATAATTCCCAGTGTTTTAATAAAATCAACCAGATAGGTTATACTTTGCTTTCTCAATATACCACACAGGTCAATAGTTTTGTTTCAGATATGAATCCAAGAACAGGCTATGCCAATGACAAGGAAAATCCCAAAGAATTATTTTTCATTCCATATGAATCTAATGCAATTGATTGCTTTTACGTCTCAAATGTATTATATTGTAGAAGTACAGAGAAATCACTCTGAAGTCTTCAATTCAGTTTCCAAAAAGTTGTTCCAATCAGTAATTCAAATAGTTTGAAATTCAAAAAAAAAAAAAAAAAAAAAAGCCATTAACTCCCTGATAAAGGTTTGTTTTTTTTCTTTTTGAAAATGGAATTTTAAATTGAAGTCTGCTGTGAAATTTCACACAAAATATTTTTTTATTACAACGTGCAGTTTATTCTCCACAGCTGCTAGACTCAGTGGCGTCTTGACGACATATTGGACAAGTTCTGTTTGTCTGGAATAGAAAAAATATATCACACTAAGAAAAGATATTCAATATCATTTTCGTAGACTGACTAAATCTACCTTACATGTTTTTAAAACCTAAAAATTGAACAAACTGATATATGCATGTATTGGCTTTTACTTTTGGACAATATCATGTTAGACTAAATTAAATAAAGTATACATCTAACTCTTTCATGTTTTATGCTTACCTTAAGCCATTTATCAACACATTTAGCATGGAACTCGTGAGAGCAGGGAAGCACACGCAAAAGTTGCTTGCTTTCAAAGTCACACATGCACACGACACATGAAGTTTGATCTGATTCGGAGCGGACTGTTTCACTGTTAAATCTGTACACTGGCAGCTGCTCAATGTCACTCTTGGTTAAACCTTTTTGTTTGGCTTCACCCAGCCTCTCAGCTAGAGATAGTAATGCCTGCAAAATAAAATATTAGTTTTGTTGATTTTTTAAGAAGATCAAGTGCCTATCTCTCTCTCTCTCTACATTTATTTTTCAGAATTTTCTATACGTTTGAAACGATGAAAAATCTATTATGTCAGAATTATTAGTGAGTATGAGATCAACATGGATTGACAAACAAAGCAAAATCTCAATATTTGTTTTACCCAATTTACCTGAAATATTTACAAATAAGAGGAATGGAAAAAAATAAGCTAACAGCAAAACAAAAAAAAAAAACATTTTGATAAATGCCTTCTACATTGTATTCCATTTATCATTTTTCCTCTGACAGCAAAAGGTGAACAATTTAAAGAACATGTAGTATATTTTAGAACATGTAGTATATTTTAGAACATGTAGTATATTTTAGAACATGTAGTATATTTTAGAACATGTAGTATATTTTAGAACATGTAGTATATTTTAGAGCTGCTAGCCTGATAAAAAAAAAAATCAATAAATAAACTAAAAATATGTTGACATTGTGTTCAACGGAGAATTGTTGAATTGTGCGGAGGCCCCTTTGCTCCACAAATAGTTTAAGGAGTTGAGCTGTTTTATGCATCATGTGATTGTGTAAAGGCAAGGTATACAGTTATATGTATGTATATATACATATATTTTATAGATTCCTATAGAATATGAGCAGTACAATCCTCAATTCACAAAACCTTATTAGATCCTACCATTACAACTGAAGATTCACTTCCGTAAACTCTGATAATGTATACATAAGAAAAATAGTCAAGATCAGAAGTGGGAGATAAAAAAAATTATCAAAATAATGTACACCTTCATCTAGTTTAAAGTAAAAAGAGGCTCTAATGTTGAAAGCATGTATCAAACAAAGCCACAGCAAGTCTAAATTGGTTTCACTATCTTAAATGTGCCACAACCACATACTATTTTTTCTCCCTGCCCAACTGCACAATTTAATAGTTTTTACATGTTCATGACAAGTCAGACTAAGTTAATGGCATGCCTTAAATATGAAGTATCGGTACTCTGCATACTTTATCAATTGTATACCTCCCAGTAATACTTTCATTGACCTGACTGTGTTCAAGTGCACAGTTTGAAATGTACATCTATTTATAGACTAGTAAACATAGGCCCGGTACCCGGACTGGCTATTAGGCAAGCAATTGGAGTTGAAAATGGTGATATATATTTGAGCGTGTTAATAATCAGTCTATATACAAAAAATAGTATGTCTATGTACTCGAAGTGGCCCCAAAGGACATGAACAGATTATTGTAGCCAAAACACATTTAAGGTACACTTAATAATACATCAAATTAAGTTAATATTTTATATAGTTCATCCCAAAGAAAATAATCCTCATTATGGGTACAGAAGCTTAACAAAAACAACCCCCGACTATTAAACTTTGAATCTAACATCCAACTTTACATAATTTGCGCTACATTATTTGCGCACACTACTCCATATCATTTAAAAATCTTAATTCATTAATATTATTTTAAAGGACTCATTTCTAAACAGTTCTTTCTTTTGTTTTATTATGTTCAACATACAAACGTAACAACTTTACATAATTTGCGCACATTAGTCCATAATTCATTATTAAGAAATCCTTGTTGTGTTTAGAATTCCCCTGCATTTCATTTTTAATCAAGAAAGAGTCATTTGATGAACAAAATGCACACCAAACATACTCTCATTTAGTAAGTTGTCTCTTTTCAGTTTCTATAATTTTGGAATTTCCAAGACTATTTTTATACAGACGGTCGAACTACCGCCTAGGTTAGACGATTATGTATTTAGTATGAAGTGTGTATGCACACACACATCAAATACCATCACTCACCTCATAATTTTCTACTTCCTCTGGAT
This sequence comes from Bulinus truncatus, assembly GCA_021962125.1. Classification (NCBI taxonomy): domain Eukaryota; kingdom Metazoa; phylum Mollusca; class Gastropoda; family Planorbidae; genus Bulinus; species Bulinus truncatus. The sequence goes on along the minus strand of JAGDYQ010000025.1, from coordinate 2,946,179 downwards.
TATCTAAATCCCGGCCATAGGGTGGCATCGGTGGACTGCCCAGCATTGCCCTGGAAGAAATTTTTTCATTTTTAATCAAGCAAATAAAAACTAAGGCGGTCACATATTATGTTAAGAATATTTTTTATATCTTACAAGAATTGTAGCAAGAATCCAGGACTGTAGTGCTGTTGTTGTATTCTGGCTCTGCTTCTTGTGCTGGATCTTCTGGAGTAATACCGAGAAAGTGAGCCCTGTAGAAGTGATTCAAGACATCAATTGAGTTCAAGTCAAAGTTAAGATATAAAAATAAGACTGTAGAATTTTTTTATTTTAATTAAAAAGAGGCCAATAAGAGTATTTTATAAATGAATTCACATAAGTTTTTTTTTATAAGCAATTTAAAATCATGGATTTAAAGACGTATATGACAGACAGTGTCCAAGTAATTCTTACATAAAAGTCTGGAGGAGTGGGGTGTACTGTTGGTTCCTGTAGAATAACAGGCTGTGCTGAGCTGATGGGGTGAGGCAGGCTGTGGGCATGGCTACTGTGTGAAGGGTGGGGAGGGCCCAGAGCTGCCGCTGTAGGGTGGTGGTGATGGTGGTGGTGATGATGATGAAAACTTGGATGTAGTGGGTACACACTGGCTCCCCTTGTGTCTGACAAAACACTGTGAATTTCTTCTTCCTGCAGAGAGAAGTAAAAGATAATATCTCAAAATAATGTACATATCCCTTTTTGTTTATTTATCGTACAAGAATTAATACATTATAAAATTATTTAACATCAGTGAGATAAGCAGGAAAGCCATTTTTTTTTACAACAGAATTTCTTCTGACAAAAGATTTTTTTTTAAAATGAGACAAATATTAATAACTTTTTTAGTTTTTTTCAAATGAACTAAAGATTAGGTTTTTTTTGTTTGCAGTAAAATCTAGTTTTATAAATTTTATACTGTTGTTTTCTACGAGCCATTTTAATTCCAAAAATTCCTGAGCTTTAAGTAAATAACTGACAGTCAAAGACTTAAACCAAGGTACATTACCTGTGTGTTCTGTGTGTGGCGCTGTTGAGAATGCTGTTGATGCTGGTGGTGGTATGGTCTGTGCTGGTGCTGATGGTGCAGTCCTGGGATATGAGCTGGCATGGGGATATGAGCCTGGGGATTTGGCGGGGGTTGGGGGTGACTGGACGGTAGATACTGCGTCAGAGAATGAGGGAGAGTGCAGTGGGGAAGAGTACAAGATTGCAGTCTGACAGGCAAGTTGGCCAAAGACCAGGAAGGCATAGCAGCTGAGCCATTCATGTGTATTGGAGGCATTGGAGCACACATACTTAAAGGATGAGGTGTCGCTGTAGCACACAAAGGAACATAAGGACCCATTGGCATTGTGCCAGACATGGACACCTAAACCAAAGAAGAAAACGAAACATGTAATAAAAAAAACAATGACTAATACAAAAAATTACTTCTAAATGAATTGTTAACTAAGAATACTTTAAAAATCATTTTATAGCAATATTTAAAAAAAAAAAAAAAGAGTGGAACAGCAGTCAGTGAAATATCACCTAGTCTGTAACTATGTGGTAAATTAAACATAAGTAAAATCACCTGCTCCAAATGTTCCAGAACTGATGGAGGATGCTGGGCTGTTAACATGGCTGGATGAATTTGTCTAGCCAAGAAGGCCGAACCAGCAGCCACATGCAAATGTGGTGGGTTTGGGGGCTGGAAAGCTCGGCGCTCGTCAGGTGTGGCCGTGGTGGAGGTTGTAGAATCCCTGTCGCGTGTCCGACAGCGGGTACTATTGCTGCAGACAAAAACATTTTTTTTTAAATACTAGAAACATAAAACATTGCTAAGATGTTATTTCATAGAATAATATTGATTACATTTGCAATTCGCAGTAACTCCGGCACCAGCCAAAACCATTATATTAGGGTATAAGGAACATGGCATATATAAATTTTTTTTTTTTTTTTTCAGGATTAGGGTTAGGGATAGGGTTAGGGTGTGGAGCAATATTATCTATGGCTGGTACCCAAAGTAAAAAAAATACGGGTTTGGTCAGACCGAACCATAGCCAATGCCTTTGCAACTATTATTTTTTTTGTAAATATATATTTTATTTCTACTTTTATTTATATTTCACCTATGAGATGATAAACAACTATAAAGTAGGCATTAAATACATTCTATCAATCATCAATGAGATGAAAATATTTATAAATATCTTAATATCTAAAAAATAAACTGTGAAATCATGTGTACCAGTACTAACCATTTCAAAAATTGGGTTTAAATCAGATTATATATATATATATATGGTTTTAATGTGATAAATGAGACATTAGCTAATGGTTATTATATTATCAGATTTATTTTGATCTGCAATGCACACCAGATGCTCGATATACAAACACATCCACACATTCATGAACGCTGGCTGACCTAGGCTAGACAGATTATAGATATAATATCAAGCACAGTGTGTAACTAAGTTTCCACCGTCAGAATATTACATTGTTAAGACCGTCATATTTGTAAATAAAACATAATGAAATCGAAGGGAATGCTAATAAAATAAATAGTTGTATTTAACTGACCCAACTAACCAATATTATCCAGAGCACATATCTTTTTCGGTCTTTCCTGAAACCAAACAAGCTGTTCAAGACAGGGGAAAAAACACTAACCACTCCTAGCGGTTCCCCTTCTGCCCTACTTAGCACACAGCCTGAACGTGTGCTAGCAGTGTTCGTTAATATGGAGGGAGAAAAATGGTTAGCGTGAAAAAGAAAAAAAAAGTGTGTTTCATCGATAGTCCCAGATCGATGCATGCATTGGGGTAAAGGGAAGGGCAGACACAGAGTGTGAAGGCTGTTACACAAAAAGGAAACATGGTCACAGTGGACTTTTTTTTAAAAAAAAAAGTGACTGAAAAAATAGCGTACACGCTTGAATACACAATTCATCGTATAATTACTTAGTTAATAAAATGACTGTTTTAGTTTAGAATGGCTGGGGATATTTGTGCATATACAACATACACATACATACATACACGTGTACAGTTTTAACAGATTGTTCATGTATAAAGCACGAGTGTGGGAGGAAGGGTGACATGAATAGAGGGGTGGGAGAGAGGGGGGTGTATTTGATGTCCGTTATATAACAAAAATAAACAATACGAGTTAAATTACATCTTTATATTTTCTTGAACAGAATGAAAAGGGGGAAACCAGTTATATAATTTAGAAGAGGTCCTGAAATTCGTTACATTACTTTACAATGCCCGGGGGGGGGGGAGGGGTGTGCGATAAATTTTGTATCATTTTGAGATTTGCAAAATGGAAAGTTTCGTGAGAACGTGTAGTTTTTAGTGAAACCTTTCTACAGTCAAAATATACATTATATAGTCAAAATATACAACATACCAATGTCCATGACAAGAATTTAAAACATTGTATGGCCATGTTGACAAATGTAACTGAAACAAATATATCACACCAACTCTTTTATGTTGCCCTCCCCGGGGGGGGGGGGGGCGAGTTGTACTTTAGACCCTCCCCACAATGGATATGGTCACGTTATTAAAGGCAGGGCATGTATGCTAGCTATGTTTTTTTTTCCTACATTAATATCGACATGACATGCATAGCTAGCTTTGGTTATGGTCGTGATAATAAGGGCATGATATATTTCTAGTTGGCTATGGTCGCGATAATAAGGGCATGATATATTTCTAGTTGGCTATGGTCGCGATAATAAGGGCATGATATATTTCTAGTTGGCTATGGTCGTGATAATAAGGGCATGATATATTTCTAGTTATCTATGGTCGTGATAATAAGGGCATGATATATTTCTAGTTAGCTATGGTCGTGATAATAAGGGCATGATATATTTCTAGTTAGCTATGGTCGTGATAATAAGGGCAGGATATATTTCTAGTTAGCTACGGTCGTGATAATATGGGCAGGATATATTTCTAGTTAGCTATGGTCGCGATAATAAGAGCAGTATATTATGGCCGACCGTGTATAGAACTACAACACAGTGATGATGCTGGTAAATGTATAAAAAGCTTGGACGGCTCCGTGAGTTGTACCTGAGAACAAGTGTCCTCATCCTATGATCAGAACATTTGTCCTCAACATAAAGCAAGCGGGTCCGTTTGGATGTTGAAATCTATGCTGTCAACAAGAAAGCGCTTCACCTACAATCCCAAATCAAGCACACACTCAACCTCGCTGCAAAGCTCTTAGTATCAAAACTGTTTTTTTTTACACACTCCGTACGCTCCGTAAATTTTTTAACATTGTATACAGTTAACATTTTCTGATCATAGCATGTTAAAAAGTAATAAAACAATGATAACTTTTGTTTGATTAACAATAACTTGAAAAATTCATTACAAAAAAAAAATTGGATCATCGCACAGCCGTATGTAGTAACATTTTTTCCTGGCGTGAAAATGGCAAAGAATCATGTTTGATTGATCAAAGACACAAAACACAACAACAAGAAGCAGCACCACAACAACAAGAAGCAGCACCACAACAACAGCATGATATAAACAAAGACAGCCAAAGGCCTGAGAGGGGAGAGACAAGACAAAGACATCTTTGTACCTAAATGGCTGACACATGTCTATGTTCATTAAAATGGCAGTTCACATAGTGAATGTTCACGTGAATGAATGGCTGTCCACATTTCTAATGCTCATGTAGTCCATGTAAATGGCTATCAGCATGAGACCCGTCATGTGAATGACTCTGCACATTTGCGAGAGTACGTGTACATGAGAACGAGGTTGTTCACATTTAGAAGTTCATGTTTATGTTCAGTATATACAAATGCACTCACTATGACTAAGCACTGTTGAAAATGAAGTAAAACAAAACCAATATATACACTTAAAGAACAATTATTCGGTGGTCAAGAGGTTGGAAGCATGATTGTTACTGGGCAGGTCACGTATTCAAACCTCTTCGATGGCCGTTACATCACTTGAGACATCACTACCCCCCCCCCCACACACACACACGGTATCCGGACAAAACCCCCACCGGACCTCTCCCCTATTTTTATTATAAAATCTACTATTTGGCCCTCATTTTTATTTAAAAAATGTAATATATAATACCTGGATGAAAATATATATAAAAATATGTATTTTTAAGGGAATTTTTTTTTCTATGTACCTCAATAAGCTGCATTAGCCCGTCGAGTCACAGTGGTCAAAAGTCAAACTATTGTTAACTTTACATCAACAGACAGCTTATCTTACAAGGTTAAAAAAAATGATCGTATCTTTATTCTACCTTTTAATTCTCGCGCCAGACACACATTTTATAGCAGACGGTAAAACAAACAACATAAGAACCACAGTGGTCTAAACCCAATCCTTTATTTAGGTAAAACAGCATAGACACATGCCTAATGTTAACAGACATGATATCTATTATATCGACAAACTTTCCCCTTAGCAATGGTCAACTTCGTATATATAGAAGTATTAATAATATTGACTTATATTCAATCTTAATATTTTGGGGGGTTTTGCCCGCTGGGGGTTTTGTCCAACACTCCAGTGACTTCACACACATGTGATTCTTCCAAAACTGAATGTCACATTTGCTAAATGGGGAAAGGGGTGGGGTCTACGACTGGGGGCTTCAGATCATCTACTACAAGAAGGTCAGTGCTGCACCAGTCAAACAGAAGACCACAAGAACTAATAAACATGTACTGGAATAAACATGAACTAGAATTATATACATAAAAATACATTGTAGAATGCGTTTTAAAATGAAAAAAAGTCACAAAGGTGTGCGATCAATACTAAAAACTTATCTACTGACAGTGACATTCAACTGGAATACACTTATATCTCAACTGTTCAATACAAATGTGCACGTTGTGTGCACACAGAATAAATCAGAGCCGATGTTATTTTTTTCTTCTTCCCAAGGCAATGGTGGTACATGACACTTGGCGTACAGAACCAACATTAAAGAAACTCAACACACAAGTGTTAGCAGCGGGTAGGGGGGGGGGGGCGCATACAGTGCACGGGGGAATGAGGATCTCGGTGATGTGAATGAAGGTGATGGCTTTGTGCACGACCACCGTTGGTATGAGAAGTGTCTGTGTGTGTGTGTGTGTGACTAGTGTGTATTTGTGTGACTAGTGTGTGTTTGTGTGACTAGTGTGTGTTTGTGTGTGTGTGTGTGACTAGTGTGCGTGTGTGTGTGACTAGTGTGCGTGTGTGTGTGACTAGTGTGCGTGTGTGTGTGTGTGAATAGTGTTTGTGTGTGACACGTGTGTGTGTGTGTGTGACACGTGTGTGTGTGTGACTAGTGTGTGTTTGTGTGACTAGTGTGTGTTTGTGTGTGTGTGTGTGACTAGTGTGCGTGTGTGTGTGACTAGTGTGCGTGTGTGTGTGTGTGAATAGTGTTTGTGTGTGACACGTGTGTGTGACTAGTGTGTGTTTGTGTGACTAGTGTGTGTTTGTGTGTGTGTGTGTGACTAGTGTGCGTGTGTGTGTGACTAGTGTGCGTGTGTGTGTGTGAATAGTGTTTGTGTGTGACACGTGTGTGTGTGTGTGACGTGTGTGTGACTAGTGTGTGTTTGTGCGACTAGTGTGTGTTTGTGTGTGTGTGTGTGACTAGTGTGTGTTTGTGTGTGTGTGACTATTGTGTGTTTGTGTGTGACTAGTGTGTGTTTGTGTGACTAGTGTGTGTTTGTGTGTGTGTGACTAGTGTGCGTGTGTGTGTGACTAGTGTGCGTGTGTGTGTGTGAATAGTGTTTGTTTGTGTGTGTGTGACTAGTGTGTGTTTGTGTGTGACTAGTGTGTGTTTGTGTGTGACTAGTGTGTGTTTGTGTGTGACACGTGTGTGTGTTTATGACTAGTGTGTGTGTGCTTGTGTGTGTTTGTGTGACTAGTATATGTGTGTGTGTGTGTGTGTTTGTGTGTAACTAGTGTGTGTGTTTATGACTAGTGTGTGTGTTTGTGTGTGACTAGTGTGTGTTTGTGTGTGACTAGTGTGTGTGTTTGTGACACGTGTGTGTGTGTTTGTGTGTGTGTGTTTGTGTGAGGCTAGTGTGTGTGTGAAGCTAGTGTGTGTGTGGCTAGTGTGTAAATGTTTGAGTCAGAGCGGAACACCAAACTGGGGCGATTTTTTTTAACATTGTGGGAAAAAGGGAAAAAAATAGAAATCATAAAACGATTTTTCGTGGCTACCCAACACAATATTTAGACGACACAGTTGTGAGTTTCATGGCTAACCCAACACACAATATTGAGACGACAAGCATGTGTTGTGGCATGGCTACTCAGTGAATGAAAAAAACAAAGGGGAAAAAAAAACCAACTAACAGGCGCAGTGTACAAAAATCCATGGTGCCTAACCTAACTGAGCCATTACAAGACAGTTCTGTGAATTTAAAACACACTGATATATTATTTCTATATTATTCTAATTTAGAATAAAGTTGAAATGTTTTGAGTCACAATAATTCAATCGACGGTCCCCCACCCTGGTCCAGTGATACCATTTAAGGGTAGCCGCCCATGTGTTTGGGAACCACTTCTACACAGCGAGGGTCGGGCTGTGACTGAGTGTGTTACTTCAAGTGTGTACAACATGAAAGTACTGTCTGGCTGTGTGACTGATAGTGTGTTACTTCAAGTGTGCACAACATGGAAGTACTGTCTGGCTGTGACTGATAGTGTGTTACTTCAAGTGTGTACAACATGAAAGTACTGTCTGGCTGTGACTGATAGTGTGTTACTTCAAGTGTGTACAACATGAAATGTCTGGCCAAATACCTTTAAAAAAAAATCTCCACAACAAACAGTAAAAATATTTCCCTTTGATACAGAGGCTGAAAACTAGCCCCCCCCCCCTACAGCACCCCCTCCCCCAGACAAATCTCCCTCCCTACCTTCCCCTCACACACACATAACATGAAGATATTGAAGGTAGCTCTCTCCACCACTCCCACCAACCAGCACACACAACCAGCACACACAGACTTGAGCTGACAGCAGCCTACTTTAAATAATGCTGCACTTGAGACCGACTTTGTCAGTCACGTCACCCTGAGCGAGCCCAGGGCCCGGGGGTGGGGGGGGGTGCAGGGGAGGGGTACATTGAACACACACACACACAAAGAAACCAGATAAGGACCACGGTGAATAATAATGCACACATCAATGTACAGTTTATATTTTGGCTACATACAAAACACTACACGTACACTACACATACAAACCACACAGACACAACCTTTTTTTTTTGCTAAGTTTAGTGCAAAGTTTAAAATTACTTCAAATACACATTTTTTACATTTATATTTTTCAAAAAAAAAAAAAATTTGGGTGAAGTAAATATTTCATCATGGGTGAAGTAAATATTTCATCAGTCATTCGTATGTTATTTATTTGAACATTGAAAACGTACTATTAAAAAAATTAAATTGATAATATTAAAATAGTAAATAAGCAGACTATTCAGACAATGCAACACCCACCAATTATACACTCAGATAATTTTTTTAAAAATTTTGTGAGCTTGTGAAAACGATTTAAACTGTTGGAGCAAAAAGGACAGCCCCGTGTATAGTCTGCTCCATCAACCGACTTCACTCAACAGACGCACACAAACAGCCCCTGATCTCTCTGCTCGTGGGAACGTGCATGAAACGACGCCAATTTATCACACGGCTAAAACCATGAAAACACAGTCTCGGCGAGTTGAAAATATTACCCTAGGAAAGGTTGCCATCTTTAAAAAAAAACAACAAAACACCAACATTACTGAGTATATATGTGAACAGAGCAAGACAAAATGAATTTATCAGACAACGAATTGACTGGGTTTAGTTCAGATAATGAACACTGATAAAATGATCAACATACATAGTTTGTAATCAACATTTATTCTGTTAACAGTCGTTTGGCGCATTGTTGTTAGTATCTGGTTACAAATGGGAAAGACTTGAGAATGTAAAAAAAAGATCAACTAATTGCCATCACATTAAAATAAAATTATATGAAGGATTTGCTTGACTGTAAAAAAAATATAAACCATTAAGAATATTAGACAAATCAACAAGCAGATAAAGTTTCCATTCCGTGTGGGTCTAGAAGGAATACAACCATTCATTCGTTGGACATTCACACTAAGGTGTAAACGAGATGAGATATAAAGGCTGACATAATGCTCAGTGTGAACTGTATACCTAGTGCAACAAGTCACATTCACTGAACTGACCATTTAACCCGAACTAAGTGGTATTAGAGAAGCTAGACCAGTGTTACCACTCTAAAAAATACGAAAAACCCAAGTAGGGACAATTGGGAAAAAAACCAAGGTCTTGGGGGGAAAAAACCTAAGCAGTGATAACAATGAACTAGACTGAGGTCAGACAAAATTCCTTACCCATAAAATACTATTTCAATAATAAACCATTTATACACACTTTAATTATTTATTTTTACATTAAACACATCTTCAGTGAAAATCACTTCACAGTTGCAATAATAAATGCATGCTTGTATTCATTAAACGTCATAATCCACAATAAAAACAAGGACTAATACTTGAATTAAGAGCGTATATTTTATTTACAAGTAATAGCAATAGACATACACTGAGTAATGTATCGCATACATTAAACTTAAACTTTACAGACTTCACATGCCATTCAATATAACCCATCCAATATAACGTGTGAGAGAGATGATACTAGTGCATACATAATTATGTACTCCAAAACAGTAAAACTGGACCAGCCAGCACAAATTAGTGCAATCAATCTTGACCCCAATTTTTTCAATTCCTTGAGTACAGCAACACTGGCCATTATAATTGGCACCATCTGATACATTATCACAAACATGAGGAGAAAAGGAAAGAACTTGTTGACACAAGGAGCAAGGGCCGGTCACTAGTGACCACAGAAACCACAAAAAAACCTCTAGGATCACTCCAGATAATTTTACCATAAGACTGTCACACAAATAGGTCAGAAATGTGAAGATTGCTTAATAATGATTAAGTTAAATTGATAACAGCTAATTCTGCCAGTGCAACAAAGGCACTTCAAATGTTTTGTACTAAATATATATATGAGAATGTCCACAACACTATTAAATGTGCACAATACCACCAGAAATGAATACAGAAATACAGACCTGATTATGGAAAAAAAAAGTTTGTTTTTTAATTCATAGGCAATTTAAATTTCTATCAATTGTAAATTATTTTCACATTTTTATCGGGTAATCCCTACATGGACAATCAATAAATCAGCACCAGAAATACTGATAAATCTGCACCAGATAACTCTAGCCAAGCTTAATGTCACATCAACCACTGGCATCCACATCTAGACATAGTACACTCCTCTATATAACATGTCCTGGTTGATGGAATAACTGGATGGAACTTAAGATGAATAAACTTAACTATTCTCTATGCTACAAGACAGTCCTGTATCAGTGAAGGAAGATCATAAAGCTGTTGGACTGTGGTCAACTCAATAGGAACCCTTAGTGTGTTGTTGGACTTGACTGTGGAAGATGCTGATTAAAACTGGAGATAAGGTGAAGACCAGATATATGGGATAGTAAGCTAATGTCATGACTCATGAGATCTACTACATAGATGAGAATATCTCAAGTGCATACCAAATAGCTGTGTGATCAGCATATTACCCACACCCACATTCATAACAATCATAGCATATACAATAGCTGTGTGACCAGCATATTACCCACATTCATAACAATCATAGCATATCAAATAGCTGTGTGACCAGCATATTACCCACATTCATAACAATCATAGCATATCAAATAGCTGTGTGACCAGCATATTACCCACATTCATAACAATCATAGCATACCAAAATAGCTGTGTGACCAGCATATTACCCACATTCATAACAATCATAGCGTACCAAATAGCTGTGTGACCAGCATATTACACACATTCATAACAATCATAGCGTACCAAATAGCTGTGTGACCAGCATATTACACCTATTCATAACAATCATAGCGTACCAAATAGTGGTGTGACCAGCATATTACACCTATTCATAACAATCATAGCGTACCAAATAGCTGTGTGACCAGCATATTACCCACATTCATAACAATCATAGCATACCAAATAGCTGTGTGACCAGCATATTACCCACATTCATAACAATCATAGCATACCAAATAGCTGTGTGACCAGCATATTACCCACATTCATAACAATCATAGCGCACCAAATAGCTGTATGACCAGCATATTACCCACATTCATAACAATCATAGCATACCAAATAGCTGTGTGACCAGCATATTACCCACATTCATAACAATCATAGCGTACCAAATAGCTGTATGACCAGCATATTACCCACATTCATAACAATCATAATGTACCAAATAGCTGTATGACCAGCATATTACCCACATTCATAACAATCATAATGTACCAAATAGCAGTGTGACCAGCATATTATCCCTATTCATGACAATCATAGCGTACCAAATAGCTGTGTGACCAGCATATTACCCACATCCATGCTCCTTAACATCAAGAATATATTTATAATTCAGGGATTGATGGATTAGAAAGATTTGACCCTGGGATATTTAGTGGTCAATGGCTAATGCATTCCTAACAAAATATTCCTAACAAGTGCTCAATTTAAAATACTGTTAAGATAGCCAGCAGTCGAGAAGAAAAGAAAGTTATCTAAGACAGAAAAAATTCTTGAAACTAAAAAAATAAATCAGGATTAGTGTAAAGGAACAGGGACATTGCTGGTGTCAATCTATTTGCTTTTTATTTTAATGTTTGAAATTAAACAATTTTTTTCTTACCTTCTGCGAGGTCTAGGGGTGACAACCCTCTCTCCAGATGTACGCCTGGCTGGTAGCGTTCTACGACGGTCACTCCTAGAGTCACTGCTTGAATCAGTGGCCCGAATGACGTAAGGAGGAGGGCTGTTGGAGTTGGTCAAATCCTGAAGAGATGCTCCAATTTTTCTGCGCTTTCTGGCTGGACTTTCAGTCTGTAAAAAAATAATTAATAAATTTGAGAAACTTAATGTTGATGAAATAGGAATATATACCAACTGATGAGACTACTTTACACACATAATTAAACTGACCTTTATTAATACATACTTTACTGTTTTGTCCCTGCTGAATGTGTGTTTCTATTCTTATTTAAAATGTAAATCTCACAGTGCGAGTTTTAATAATTATTAATGAGTAGCAACATGGTTGTTTATTAACATAAATAAACAAACTTAAATATTTCTTATTAATAACACATATTTAAGTCAAACTAGCCACACACACACACACACATCTTGGGTTCCAAGGGCTAAGGGAACTTGACTACCTATACATATGAAACATTTAAAGCTCAAAACGCTAGAATTTTAACACTTTTAGGATTTCTGAAGTTTGTTTAGAACTTTAGAGAAAAAATATCTTTTTTCATTAAACATAACAGATGTTAATAACATAATTTATTCAAGAAATTTTGTTCACGAAAAAGTGTGATTTCCAAATTATTGATGAAAAAATATGTGTGCGATAAGTATTTGTGTTAAAAAAGAAACAGTAAACACACCAACACCATTAATGATACTATTATTCATAATAAAACCAGGTTTACAAAGATTTCAGTTGTGTTTCAAACTTCTACATTTAAATACAGACATCCATATGCAATAGGCCTTTAAATTAAGCTTCCTTTAGAATGTTGCTACCACTTCGTGAGTGTATGCCTCACACAGGCAGATTTCATCTTGTGTATGCCTTTTTAACATTAAAAACTGTCAGCCTTCTTAAAAAAAAAAGTGCTAACAGCTAAAAACAAACAGAATTTCTAATGTATTTTTTCTTTTTTTTAAAAAGCGACATTCATTAATCATAAGGACATTCATTAATCATAAGCAGAAGTATTTAAACTTTTCTATTGCTAGCTAAAATTTTCTTTGGAACTGCTGATAAAAACATTTATGATTTGCTATTATCAGTATGCCCCTATTATAGCTGCACACATTAAAAGGTCCTTTTTTTTCATTTTTATACAGAATAAAGTAATGTTTTAACAACCACCAAACTGCAAAAGCAAGGGATGGGAATGTGTGGGGAACTTCACAGAAAAGATGCCATAGTATCGGCCCAGTCAGTTGATCCAGGTGACACAGTAAACACAGGCCAGGGTGCGGCTTAACTCAGTAACCAGAGAGCCGACGCATCCTGTAACCCGGGGGTGGGGAGAGAGAGAGAGAGAGAGAGGTGGGTTAATGTCCAGACCGACCCCATTGTGTTCTTTCAGACGAGGTGGACGTGGGGCCATCTTTCAATGGAGGGAAAAAAAAATCTCCAGCCACAGTGCTCTGCATTCCCACGGTCGGAGGAGCCACAGGTTATTGTAGCAGGGTTACCGAGGTTAAGGCAGAAATGAGTTGAACTACGGGGTCTACGGCCGTCTCCATTGTCTATCTGGTAGGAGGCGGTGGCAGAACGCTGCCTGTCAAGAATGGTTATCTTTACTATTTCAACTTCCATGTTAGAACAGAACTAATTAACAGACCAATTTTTTTGTTCTGCTATAATACAATTTTCATACAACAAAAAAATAAAAATAATCAACAACAAAACAAAGAAACAACAAGAGCAATTGTAACTATTTCACAGAGATAATGGTGGCTAAAATACAACTAACAAAACATAAACAAGTATTTGTACAACTACACTATTTCATTAATTTAACACTCTTTTGGATTTACTATTTCATTATTTAAACACTATAAGATTTAAACTGGGAAAGAATGTAATAAAGATCACAGCGTTGTGAAAAAAATGCTTTAGTTTAAAAAAAATAACTACTAGCCACAGTACAGAAACCAATCTCAAACTTGACTAACGGGTAAACCCTATACTAGCCGGGAGTAGGCTGGGCCAACAGATAGGAATAGACCAAAACCTGTCAAGGGTGAAAATAAGGGCAAGCTCTCGAAAATTACACAGCCTGTCTTGTATAGGCTAAAGCCAAAGTGATCCAAACCGCCTCACGGACAAACGGGACTTAGGTTCAACTGGTGCCTGTGTAGAAAACAGAATGGTTCAAGACGACCTTTTAAACTCTTCAACTGGGTTGTGGTATGAACATTCTATTATAATGATACTGGCCTTAACACAGAGGAATGTGGGACTAATATAATCTGTCCGATGGTTCTGCCAGGCACTCAACATTTACAAATGTAAGCGGGAAGATGCGGGTCAATGTGTGAAGTTGAGAGTTTAGGCAATGCAACCTATTGAAAACTGAAACATGGAAGTAAACAACAGCGGGAATATCCAATTAAATCCAATTAAATCTTTATGAAAGGGGGGGGGGGTACTAGTGCACTATGCCAGGATGGTTACTCGTGAACTCTGTGGGAATCCCACTCTTTTTATAATATAAAATAGTTTAAAGATTTAATGAACAAAGAGTTACATTTGGCCTTCCCTGAGCTAAACCAGGCCTATCATAAATTAAAAAAAAAAAATAAAGAACTGCCATCAATGTCTTATGCCTATCATATTCTCATGGAATTGTCCACATTTATGGAACATTGAATTCTACTTTGGCTAGGCTATTCTCTTTTTAAAGGACGTAAATTGAAATGGTATTTAATAACAAAAATTGAGAACTAAATGGAGTCTTTCTTGGACTATGTTCGGATATGGGGAGGAAAGGTTGGGAACACAAAGCACATCCCCCCCTCCCATCCGAGTCTTTCACAAACGTAGATGTATAGAGAAAGACGTCCAAGTGATCATTACATTTACAACTGAACCCAGTTAAACACCCGGAGCTTGGTAACCCACCGAGTCACATGACCAACACACCAAGTCACATGACCAACACACCACTATGATGTACTCGGTGTATGCCGTAGCTTTCAATGTCATATACTGAGGGCTCTAAGTCATTCCTTGTTGAGCACTGTTTAGTGTTTACTCATTATGATCGCTGTATTCCCTACAGCACGATGGGGTTTTCCACCCCTCACCTCATCACCACCACCACACACTAAAACACAGCATGTCTTCCCGGCGTTCAACCGATCTCTCAGACCAAACCGCTAGTAGTTTGAACTCACCCCCACCTCTGTTCAGCATTCTTTGATTTTGTTTTCAAGTCCATCTGAGAGAAAACATCCCCCGTTAGTTTAAGATATCAATATATAACCAGTATTACCGAAGATGGTCATGAACACAGGACTGAGTGTTAAAAAAAATGCCCTCTTCCAAATCATTGGTTTGTCTATATTTAACAACCAATCAATTCTTAATGACTTAAATTTAAACTTTTCAAAATCATTTAAAAAATAAACAACCACAGTATTTCAACAAAAATGACCCATATGTCAATGTAACATGGTTTTAGTTTCTCAAGACTACCAAGTAATACACCTCTACCCCCAACTCCTCTTCTCACAATGTCATGTCAAATACAATTATTTGTATTTCAAAACGACTGTCTCTGAACACATTGGAAACAATTCAATAGAAAGTCTAACACGTTCAATGTTATCTTTCACGAAATGTAGATTGTGGTGATCCAGTTCTGGAATAACCAGTTTTTTGAGGCATTTAATATTATCACATTCATATCAGGAAATACATGACATAATACACATATGACATACATAACAACCATACATGTACACTTTGATCGACCGCAACAAACAATGAGGGATCGGTTCGATGCTATATCGCAATGGTCCCCAGTTTTTTTTTTAATTACACGAAATCAAATGAACGAGGACTGTCATTGTGAGAAGCTAAAATAATTTTTTTTTCTTCTCTGTGTGACTCCAAGACTATTGTAAACAGAAATGACGTCAACTCAATGAGATTGCCGGGGACACAAAGAAACCAGTGAAAAAGGAGCCAGAAGTTATTACTGTCGACGACGTGCATTTGAAGAAGAAGGTCCCATTTATAAATAGTTCTATTTAGAAACAAATGCATGGTCTTATCTTACGGTTGGGTATAGGCTATGTTAGGTCCATCAATGTTGTGTCGGTGGTCAAACATAGATAAAATAACAGACCTCAGCTTCAAAGTGGTTACGTAGTTTATCAGTGAAAAATGTTTCATACAACATATGTTCAGCCTTTATTTCGATACCGAATACATTGGTGGTGGTGGTGTTCCTACTACCAACCAGTATCGATCCCACCATTTAATTGCTTCAATGGCCACGAGGATGAAACGCAGTTCGATTCCTGCGCTCTTTCGTGGGTTTGTGATGCGAATACTCGAAATCGATGTTAATTTCTTTCTTTTTTTTTTTTTTAAACAAGAACAAAGCAAGCAGTCAGTTTCAAACGTTTCAGTTTCTGTGCATCTAACAAAACACACTTCTTCGTGTGCCTAAAAGAACTGTAAAGTGTATTGAGTAGCTTATTATAAAGGAAGCTTTCGGTACGTAAATAACATGAGTGAATATGGCTCAGTTATCTTCTATACTTAAACAACAGCAGCAGCAGGAGAAGCGGTATAATATAATACTGACACAATTGTTCTTGCACCATGAAAGCATGTATCCAACTCTAATGATATATATATATATCAGTGCCGTAGTGAGCTTTACTCCCGCAATACCTTTTTAGACCCCCCCATTCGAAAACCATGTAATATTATATGTAAAATATACCATTTGGCGCCCCCTTGTGTGTAGCGCCCGGGGCATGATGCCCCCTAGCCCACCCCTTGCTACGCCTCTTATATATATATATATATATATATATATATATATATATACACACATATATAAAACCAGCCATTATTTAGGTTATTTGGGAGTGCCTTGTCTAAAGTTAATGGTAGGACCGCTATAGAGTCAAATACCATTAGGATCAGTACATGAAAAGGTGTCCTAGGCAGTCATTTATTTTCCAATCCCTAAGAGTGGACACGTGTACAATTGATTGTAAAACCCAAACCATTTTTGTTTGTTTTATATATAAAATGAACTGTGGTTTATACCAAGATAAGGTTGACACACATATATATGCCTCTACAGGATGTGACTGAGAAGAAATACGTAGCTTTCAGCATCTGTTAGCAATCAATGTCTGTATCTGTATATATATATATATATATATATATATATATATATATATATATATATATATATATATGTGCATATTTGCTACATACACACAGCCAGAAAGAGCTAGATCCCGTTACATTTCCTAAACAGCAAACCCAGGTCAAATGTGTACATGTATTGTATTAAACCTCCTCACAAAGGCGGCTTAATCTAGCACACGGTTCAATGAAGGTGTTTTGTTCGACCATGTCAGTAGACATTGTGTGGAGAGAGACAAAATGTTTAAATGAACCACACAGAAAAGTACACAGTTGAACATCTCAAATTACTTTTTTTTTTCTACTAGTATGTTCAGATTTTAAGGCCCGTCTTCGGGTGAAAAATGATTTTTTGAGCATAGCAGCGACTTTAGAAAATTATTGGATTCACGCCCAACCGTCACGCTTCAGTTAATGTCCTCAACTGAAACTCCCTCTCCCTCTCTCCACACACACACACATGCACAACCCAGGCACACACGTACGTTATACTGTCTCTCACAGCACTCCAGGGGGAAGAAGTGGGTCAGCTCTCTGGAGGAACTTTATATTCTGTCATTTCCTTTCTTCATCCCTTGGCCTGGCCCGCATTTCCACAGCGCCAATATCTCACAGTGAGTGCACGCTAACGATAACATTGATTATGTCACTGCTGTTGTGTCAGAGTGTGGGCGTGTCCCTCCCCCCTCCCGTCACATCCTTTTCACACTCGATCACAGCTGTACCGGGGTGGGGATGGGGGGTGATATTCTGCTGGAGGGGGTAATATCAGAAGATAAAAAGACAAAAAAGAACAGAGGTCTCTGGGTGTGGGGTGGAAATGGTATAAATAATCAATATTAGATATTTTAAAAAAAGTAAATCAACAACTTCAAACACCCAACTAACAAATGTCAATACTATGATCCTCGAATGAAACACACATGTATACAAGTTTAAAAAAAACACAAGCCGTGTATGTATCAAGCCTTTGGGAGTGGTGTGTAATAAGAACTAGATCAGGGAGGGCCGCGTGAGGTCGACACATCCCGGCCCTCGTTTAAAACAGAATAAATCAGACGCGCCATAGTCAGTATAGCAATAGTTGGAATGGAGGGGGGGGGATTAAAGAAAAACTACTGACACAATGGGAGATGCACTAAACTCAACAAAGAGCCAGTGCCACCATTGAGCCACACATTTAGATTGGGTACAATGGTAATTTTTAGTCAAAAGACGGGCACAGGAAATATGGCAAAAAAAAATCAATAACTGCTGTGCTAATAGGCCAAGTAAAACAATGCTGAATAAAATGTCTATAAAGTTGGTACTTTATAATAGAAGGTTTGCAAGGATATATATATATATATATTCACATATTGAATTAAATACACATGATTCTGAAACGTCTGATGAATGTACATATTAGAGAGAAGAAATAGCCTACATACCAGTGATGTTCCAAGTACTGACTGTACAAGTACCAGTACCCAAGGTAAAATATGAGTACAAATACGCATATTTTTAGAATTGCAAGTTAAACTGTGAGTAGGAAATACCTAAGGGGCAAGTACGAGTATAGAAAGTGCAAGTACAGGTACTGGGTACACAGTATTCCATCTATACTACTTACTGTCTATCCACATGCACGTCTGACGACAGCCTGATGCCATTTTAAAACACGGGTCCACTGGGGGGACAATGGGTATACAGACAGGATCACTGCTAATTGTCAATTTTAAACTGTCCTTATCGCCTGTGGTGGTCGCCGTAAAGGCCCAACACGTGTGTGTGGGTGGGGGGGGCGGGGCAAACTACCTTTCAGAATACTCTGCTCCTTTTTTTTAATTTTTAACCATTCCTTCAATACCAGACTATTCTCTGACATAAACATTTCAAAAAAGAGCTCATATAAAGTCGCACCACTGTGTGCGTGTCAATTAGCTGCCGTGTTTAAAACCTCCAGATGTTAAGGCGACTGACTTAAGGAGACACTAGTGCAACTAGAACTGATGGTTAAGAAATCATTCCTATACCAACCATCCTGCATAGGAGTCCCTTTGCATAAACGGTGCTGACATAAATATGACAACAACAAAAAAAAAAAAGGGAGGGGGGGGGAGTAAAAAAAACTAAGGGAAAAATGTGTCCATCTGATACACTGCCTCCGAAATGAGCGCCCCTTTTAATGTACAGGTAGTCAGGTACCCACCGAGGCAACATCTGGCCATTAAAAGTTTCTACACAGCAAGCTGAAAGGGACTGTGTGTAGGTCATTTAGGACTTGACTCTAACTGCGGGACTAAGGCAGAGAGTAAAGAGCCCAGCCCACAACTGTTTCGTGTAATGGAGAACGCCAACGAATGAGACATGAAAACACATAATATCTATCATTTTTTAAGAAATGAATGATACCTTCCATTATATTTCACCCCCCCCCCCGGAAACTAACATGCATGGATGCACCTTTACCTAGCTATATCCAAGTAAAAAGTATGTCGACTTCAAACCAAACTAATGTAATAAGTGATATTTACCTTTCTTCCAGAATCGTCAGCAGTAATATATCCAGAGATCACTTGTGGGGAGTGTTGCATTGGGTGGTTACTATTGTACAGATCTGAAGCCAAACAAAGATTTAAGCTTAATGTGTAATAATGTATATCACTGCTTACATTGGGCAGACATTTAGTATGTCTTGCTTGCAAGTCAATATCAACTTTATGGATATCTACCAGCACTGCATTGGAACAATCAACACCTATTGAGATGACCGGCTAACATGAAATTCATGCAACTTTCTATAAAATTAAAAATGGTTTAAAATATTTATAATAATTTGGAAGGAAATAAAGTTGAACAATTAGTCCAGAAAAAGACTTTACGTGTAACTAGAGGTAATTTTGTTCATGCAGTGTATATGTATGTAAGGGTAACTGTTATTCTGGTTTAGACTACTACTTGTTGATGGGGGAGATATACACTATAAACTAAGAGAAATATTTATGCTTCTTTAAAAAATATTCAGTTGTTTTCCAAAATCCTACTAAATAAATTATAAAATTGTGTGCCATTGATTATACATGAAAAGCAGTTTATAATTGTCAATTCATCTGGAATTTCACAAAATAAAAGAATGAAATCAAAACATTTCTGAAAAGAAATGTATTACCTACTACAGTTGTGTTTGACATTTATTGATTACAGTACATTACACATCTTGTACCCTGAAGTACTGACAAACAATTTTATTTCCTTTTCCCATCTGCAAATACACATACCAAAATGTTATTTGGCTCTGTACTATGGGCTTGCCATTAGCCATTCAACATATCCTGAGCTGTTCTGCCAAAGCCCAACCCCCCTCCTTGGTTTGGCCTATTTTCTTTTAACTTGCCAACATGCTAACTTGGGGGGGGGGGGGGGGGAGAGAGAGAAATATGATACATCGCAATACTCCACAACAGTGTGACAAGGAAAGAGAAAAAAAAAAAGGAAATGTTGAAGTTACTAGCTGTTAGGTAAGTACAGGAAAGAATAAACAATATTAAAAGTTGATTTAGATACCAAAAACACAAACTAGTCTTTTTTTTAATGGTGCTCAAAAGCAGCTGGTAAAATGCAGTTAATATTTACACAATATTAATGTAAAATTAATTTCACTGGATCAATATGGTTATGTAGAAAAATCTGGCCAAGCAGAACATTAATAATCTGTTTATTTCCATTTAACAATAATTGTATTTTAAAAATAACTCAATATAACTGCATACTTGAATGGATAATACCAAAGACTCAACATGTTGACAGAGATTCTCACTGAAATAATAATAATACATTCCACAAAAAAAATGTTTGTAACACACAAGGCAACATAAAGTAAACAAATATGTTTAATTTGTCCAAATCCTAACCTCTTTTTGATTCCTAATTTTCAAAATATTAAGCCCTAGATGTTCCACATAATATCTATAAAGGTTCCAATGAATAGATTTCACTTTAGAAGATGACATTGTATATAATGTAATATCAGTAAAAAATTAGGACAAATTATTCATGACATGAGGGGATATGCTCAGTGGCAAAATCAATATCTGAATGTAATGCTCAACATAATAATAATGCAGCAAAGAACTACAAACAAAATACACTGAAAAGATTAAGTGTTCACTCTCAGATATAAAAAAGAAGGGGTGGGGGTAGGGTATGTAATTAAAAAAGATTGCTGCTACAGCTTTTTATAGCTGATGCAATTTTACTGCAAACCTAGTTACAGGGTGAAAATATACAACATATTTAAAGAAAGTTCCAAGATCTGAAGTTTTAAGCCACTAGAAGGAAGCTGATGTATTAATTCATTAGTGCAAATAGAACCAAACGGTTTTAATGAGATAGTTGGACCAGTGTCACTTCTCACTTGGATTTTAAAATCAAGTTTCTCTGGTTAAACCCCTCTGCAGTGGTGTAGCGAGGGGTGGGCATCATGCCCCCGGGCGCTACTCACAAAGGGGCACCAAATGGTATATTTTACAAATAATATATGGTTTTCGAATGGGGGAGGGCGCTAAAAAGGTATTGTGCCCCGGGCGCGAGTTAAACTCATTACGCCACTGCCCATCTGATCTGATTAGTTTTCAGATGTTATAATGCATATAGATAATATAATAATTCTTAGTCAAATCTCTAAAAAAAATATATTTTGTAGAAAGTAGTGATGGGATGATTCATCGACATCCTGAATTGAAAGACTATGTACTTTTTGTTTGCATCAGAATCAAATCAAAGGATTTTTATCTTTTTTTTTTTATTCCAAAATCAATTCCTGACCTCATTTGTATGCATGGTGGTACAAGTGTTTTAGTGAAATGCGTGGGGTCACCTGAGCACATTAAAGTGCACATGACATCAATACATTTATTGAAATACATAGTAGGACATGAAAGACATCAATGCACAGCACGACACTAAACAGCACAAGATCGCATTGACACTGACATTAGTACTTCAGAGATATTCCTTCTTTGAACTTGTATGTATTTGTTAGTGAGTTTGTATTTAATGTCAAAACATGTTTCTATGTGTAACTGTTTCTCCTGTCAATAGATTTTGGTAATGTCAGTGAGTCTGTATCTCCTATCAATAGATGTGTTTATGTGTCTGTGAGTGTATCTACTTACAGTGACTGATAGTTTTAGTGAACGATTGTCATGAATGTGGCCTATGATTTACATGAATTCTATCTTGAAACATTTCTCCCTCACTTGATATCATTAAGCCACTTATCAGGCAATCAAAACCATATTCAAATTAATTTAAGCTCTATATTAATATCAACTTCAACAGTCATGATTTAGTAACAGTTTCCTTTGTTTACAACAAAATCTCTATGTACACATTTCTAAAAAGAACTGCCCAATGGTAATTTATTAACGAAAAGAGGAATCCAATGTATTTCCTGTAAATGAAACTATGATAAAATTATAGAATTATCCCATCACTAGAAGAAAGCTTATAAAGACCTAATGATAAAAGAGAATATATATCTAAGATGATCTTACCTTGAGCACTTCGCCTTCGAGTTGTTTCTCTAAAATCATAAAATGGTGACACACGTGATTCTGAAGATGGACTCAGATTAGGGCTTAAATTAATGAGTGGTGGACTATGCGTACTAATGAGATTGTCGTTACTGTCTAAAGATAGGGCTGCTGCAGCAGAGGCTGCAATATGGTCTGCTGTACTTGAGTGACAAAGATCATCTGGTCCAGAAACCAGGCCTAAACCTTCAGCGTAGCATGGTAAAAAATGATGGTGGTGGCTTGGATGACGATGATATTGGACAAGGGGGGCGTCCTCTCTTGACTCTACTGGCATAATCCACTAAAAATTACAAGTAGGCCACTGAAAAAAATATGTACATGTTTATCACAACATATTTGTTACCAAATCTATTTTTGATACCATAAAGCATAATGTAGTTAAATAACTGTACAGCACTTAAAAAGCATTTTTTAGCAGTATGTTTTAATTTACATTAACAATTCTGATCTCTCCCTTTTTATTTTTTTTTAAAAAAAGATACAAAATAAACATCTTGAACATTACAAGCAAAACAGTATTTATATTTTTTCCATAAACAATACAGTGATACTCAGAATCTCATCTTAAGCGGTTTCTGGAAATTGTTCAAAACTTGTATTTAGTTTGAGACTAAACCTATCACATCCTGTCCAAAAGGGATGTGACGAAGTTCGAATTCGAAGACATTCGAACTTCGATGTTTTTTGAGCAAATTCGAATCCGACGGATTTTTTTTTTAAATTCCATCAGATTTGAATTTGAAAAATTACCGTTTTCAGATCAAAGACTACCATAGAAATCGTAACTAAAATAAAAAAACCTAGAGACTTTCGAAAACCCTAAATAAAGAAAACAGATAAAACTAAACTCCTGGACTCTTACTCAGCTGTCTATAGTTTAGATGTCGTATTTGGTCATGACCTTATTTTAGATACCCCCCATACGCCAAATCCGCATCCGCATTCGAATCCGACAGATTTATATTTGCCAAATCCGAATCCGACGGATGCAGATTTTCATCAGCTCTATCACATCCCTACTGTCCTATATAAATAATTTTAGAATGGTTTGAGACTTTCATTTGAAGCAAATACTCCTTATATTTTAAAGAAAATACAGAATATTCAAATGGCAAATTTTATGTAATTATTAAATTAGAAAAATAAAATCAGTATGAAAAGTTTTTAAATTTGTATCACAATCACATGAGATTCTGTCACTATAAGAAGAAATTTAATAGTTAGTATAAAAGGTTGATTCAGCACTAAGTAAAAAAAATATTTAAAAAAGAAAAATAATGCACTAAAATGTTTGAATTCCAAAGCAAATTCAGATTCTGTGGTGAAAATTCTAAATTTTTAGATGGATGCTATTTTTTAGATTATGGGGATTAAGATTTTTAACATTCTGATATAAATTATTTAAGATTGGATCATGGTTTGCTAAAAAAAAAAATTGAATGATGTCTGAGAATATTTTATTTGCTATATTCAATAAAGTTTCAGTTGAAAAATGTTTCACTGCGCCAAGAAAAAAATGATTAAATTTAAACCATATGACCAATCCCTAAAGATAAATCCAGTGCAAAATGACGACTGGTAAAATTATTTCTCTGGCTTTAAAAAAAATTAATTTATTCTAAAACGAAACAAAGACTTCATTTTCACCTGATTTATTTTCACTTCAATGAATGTTTCAAAATGGTTATGTTTAGATAAGTGTATCATAGTGTATGCTAATATAATACAATAATAAATAAATAATTATGTACATGGACGAAGTCCAAGAAAAAACCCAGCAATGAAGAGATTTTTCTATTTTTAAAGCAGGTGGAGTTTGAAAAAGTTTTTTTAGACAGTTTATATTAATGGTTAATGTTATTAATGTAGATGAAAGTCACATATCACATGCCAGTAGCAGTTGAGTCAAGTCTTGACACAACTTTTTTTTTTACCAGAGAGCAGACAGGTAAAAAGGTGACATTTTTGTTACTGCGTTAATAATGTATCTTGCCTTTTAAGCCCCTAATTTAATTCATACTTGGTGACTAACTAATTCATTTTATAATGTTTCTATGTCTTGTTCTAATAAAATATTAGACAATTTTCTTATAATTTTAAATATAATTAATGTCACCCAGTTGAAATTCCTTTAAAAAAACGTAGTTTAAGACATGCTCTAATAGACTTAAGTATAATGGCTCTAATTATAGTTTTTTGTTTATTACCCCATGGCATTTAAATATATTTAAATGATTATGTTTTTTTTTATTATTACCAAAGTGTTTTTGAACAGTATAAATTACTATAAAAAAACTGAATTACAGACAAAATTGACTAATTTAATTTTAATGTAACTATACTCTAAGAATGTGGTATCTAAAGCACTGGCCTACTCAACATGACTTTTCAATTTCATTCATATAAATAATAAAATAGTGGAACATATACTTAAAACTAACTTTGACTAAGTCTTATTAGGAGGTTATTATAGAATAACTAAAATAGACCTACATTAAACTTTAATGATTAAACTTACATAATACAATCCACCATGACAGATCTTGGCCTAAGTTAAAAGATTTAATTATTACATGAAGTCATACATTAAAAAAATGTATACTAAGTATCGAGGCCTTTAACAAGTTTTGATTTCAAAATATCCATCCTATCCGTCAAGCAGGAGCATTTTATTTTTACAGCAAGCGAACGAATAATTTAGTCGACGACCTATTTTTACAACACTTAGGCTACAACTACGACTTGGTAAGTTAGAACTAGAAACATATTTTTCATGCACATTTCATATTTTAAAACAAACATTAAAAAGATAATTTAGCACTACTTATGTGACTAACCAATTTGTAATTTGGGTACAGAATGCATCAATTTCTGCAGGTAACCAACGAGCTTAAAATAAAGAGCTCTACGTCCTTCTGAGCGACTCCGAGGCCGTACGCCCTTACTAATGGGCTGTTATTTCGCAGACACTGTGACTGCGAAGAAAAGGGCGAGAACTCGAACACATTTTTTTATGTGTGTGGCTCAGAGTTGAAAAAGATTGTGGTTGAGTGTGTTCATCGGGAGGGGAAGGAACAGTACACATAACATTTAACGTCATTTCCCTTATCTATTTTTAAACATACTATCACTATGTGCATCGTAAATATGATGGGAACACTGTTTTAAAATATATTTAATAAAATTCTTTCTATAATAAAAAATAATGATAACGTCATTGATTATGTACTGGTATATCATTAGCATGCAAACACGGCAATAGTGAATAATAGTAGGACTAATGCTCTCAGAAGTGATGCTTGACAGGCACTTTAGCTAACCTTTTCATTAATTTTCAACTAAATAATTATGGTTAGACTTTTAAATGTCACTATTTTAAAAAAGTTAAACTAAACTAAAAAAAAAAAAACGGAGTTTAGCTATTTTTTTCTGACTTGTTTTCCGAAGTACATTGTACAATGTATTTGATCAGACATTACTCGACGAAATGACTCAACGCTGAACTTATTGGTACCGAACTTATTTATTATGGGACAAATAAAAACCTTCATATAAAAAATCAGAATGTGAATTCATAAAACAGAATTTACTTAGTAAATGTAGGCTCCAATCCAATAGTTTTACAACATGATACTATCTGGGCTGAAGTTATTTTCAATCTTGATCAAAGAAACATCAGCATGTTAAAATAGTTGTATTAGTCATTGTGCATCTCTGATGTCTTAAACATGTGCAGCTGTAATAAAAATTCGTTCAGAACTTGAAACTGTTTTATTACGCTATATACTATGTTTCGGCGGGAAAAAAGAAGGTCACCTAATCTTAATCCATGCTAGCTAAATATAATTTAACTTAAGTAAAATTTAATTTAGCACTACGAGAAAACTTTAATCACCCTTCATAGATTTTAACAACAATTGAATAGGTAGGCCTATGGCTTTATATGTGGCCGGATTAATGTCATCATTGGCCTAAAGCTAGTTACCAAATGGACCTAATTTTGCAAACAAAATGACAAAACTAGTAATTTTTGTATCTATATTTGACAGTCATTTCCACTTTTAGTCGGGTTAGTTCGCATTTTTAGGTCTAGTGTGTCATGGTTAGAGAGAAATTGCGTAAAACATTTCTCGCTATCCTAAACATTGAATGTGAGATATTTCAAAACAAGGTTCATTGAATCTGCTACAATTGCTTGATTCTAAAAACAAGGACGCATGTAGTCACGTGGTTTCAAGAAATTGGAGACGTAGTTTACAAAATCAGTTTAATGAAAATAATATCCATCTTTCTGAAATACAGTCTTTGATACTGTGTTTTCAAAATATGTACCATTGCTCATGGGGGGGGGGATACCCTATTTTTTACGCACCGGGCGACACCAACCATAGTGACTCCACTGATATATATATATACAATACTTCATAATAACATAAATATATTGTTAGAATTATAATTACTAAAAATATAAGGGTCGGTGCAAACGGATTAGTTGTGCTTTTTTTTTGGTTTCTACTAAGTACCTAATATAAAGTCCATGTAAATCTTATGGGGGGGGGGCAGGCCCGTAGCCAGGTCAAAGTAAGCATGGGGGCACCAATACCCAGCAAGGGGGGCTCTTTTACTTTTCCCTTTATTTTTTCTCTTTTCTTCTTTTTTAAGCGGGGGGGGGCACTCCATACCTAGCGAGGGGGCACGGCCCCCCACGCCCCCCCCCTTGGCTACGGGGCTGGGGGCGCCTCGAGGGGAAGGCAACTCAAACCCGATCTTCAAGGAGTGGTCTTATAAATTTAAAAAAAAATCCATTTCTTTATTTTGCTGCGAAATAGGGGAATGTGTGTCACATAGGCCCCCAATGACATAATTTGTCAAAGGCCCAATAATTCCTGGTTGCGGCCCTGCTTTGACACTTATCCTCCCCCCGTAACTTTCATAACGGCTGCATGCAGATCAAACCATGTTGCAATTTGGTAATAGTGAAACAGTAAAAGCCATTCTTCTATGGCTAAAGCGTCATATATTCTTGTGCCAAAATCCACTAAACATTGTCTATCAGAGTTTCTGTTGTCTGCTTGAGCATTTTTACATATAGTTGTTGTCTGTTTGAACAAGTGCAGGCTACATGGAGTTTTCTGGTTAAAAATTTAACATATATTTATCTATTTGAACTATTCAACATCTATGCTAGTTGTCTGTTTGAACAATGTAACATACAATTGTCTGTTTATATAATTTAACATATAATTGTCTGTTTGAACAATTTAACAAATTTAACGCTTTCACAAAGTTTTGACATTTATTTTGTATTTCAATAGTTAGTTATTCGTGTGCTTATACCATGTTTGCAGACAGTTTCGTATTAACTCCCTTTGATGCCACATGCACAGACTAATATTGCTTGCCCCTCAACCTCAAATATGAACTTAACGTGTTTTCATTAAGACTTCTTGTTTATAGGCAATTTATAGCACTATAATATTAAAGTTTGATTGTTATTCTATTTGTATTTTACACATCACTCATGTTTAATGAAGAATAATAAACTACTTCAAGTACTTGTATGGCTTTTTATTAAATCCCAGTTTCCTTTTCTCTACATTTTTAAGTATGCGTCAAAGAAAACAGAAAACCTAAAACATTGCAAATGACAGATTGCCATTATGTTCATTTATATAGTCTATGGCGCCCCCTAAACATGTATTCTAAGAATTAAAAAAAAATAGCAAAAAAAGCAAGTTATTTTTTGAAACAAAAAAAAAAGTTAAAAATTAAAGTAAGAAGCAAAAGTTTCTGCATGCTTTTCATTTTATATACGCTCATTGCTTTTCTCTTACTTTTTGTACTTTCAACCATTTTTTTTTAAATCAGAGCTGCATAATCACCTTTACGCTTCTCATCCAGGCGAACATGTGTCAGTTGAGGCCCCGGGCCATTGGGCCATTGAGAAAAAGAAAGACATGCCAAGGGGTTTGAAATTAGGCTCTGTCCTATGGGGCCTGGGCGCCCGCTGCGCCCGTCCTTAAATCCACCTCTGGGCCTATCTATAGATTTATATGTCTACGTTATACACAAAATCATTATTTATTGGTATATCTTTAGATAAATTATAATTAAAAATTAAACCACTTCCAAGTAGGAGAGTAAATTTAGTGAGTATTTTCATACTTAGAAACAATTGCCAATCCAATAAATTTCAAATAGATATTTTATCTTCATTGTATAGCCTACTATGATTTGTTCAAGAAAAAGAATGAGTTTTACCCAGTGCTATACTTAAAATACGATCAGCTCAATATAACAGATGTTAATTAGTTTAATTATACAAACAGTGCCGACCCTAGGGATTTGGGGGCCTAGGGGGCTTAGTCTCTTTGGGGGCCCCTGCATTTTGACATTCGACACCATGACATAATATAATGTACTTGATATTTAATGTAAAAAAATGTTAGGGACCCCTCAAGGTGGGGCCCGGGAGACTTTCGAATTAGGACCTCCCTCGTCCCATCCTAGGGGGCAGGGGCCGTTCACATATTAGCCTATATAACGCCGAGGGGGGAGTGAGTGGTGGATGCAAATTTGTTATTTTTGTTATATTTTTATATCAACTCAAGTGTTCAATAATGTTATATGGGGGGGGGGGGGGTAAAAAATGGACATTTTGCGTTTTATAATAGGCCTATGTGAACGGCCCCCCTTAGGTACGCCTCTGTATACAAACAGTTCTACCTACATATGATAAAAATGTATAGCTAAATAAAAAAGAAAGTTTTTTGAAAAATTAAGGTTTTATTAAAGTGTACAAAAACGTAGATCATACACAGTGGCGTAGCTAGGGTGGGGGGAGGGGGGGTCCAAATTTGAAAGCCCCCCCGGGCCCCCGCTTGAGGGGGGCCCCCAAACGAGTTCCCAATTTTTTGTATTTTAACACTAAATATTAAATACTAGCTGTTATCTCATGTCATGATATCGTATGTCAAATTTGCAGGGGCCCTCAAAAAGGCCAAGCCCCCCGGGCCCCCAAACCCCAAGGGACGCCTCTGATCATACACATATTTAATTTAAATTATCATTACTAAAAATAGGCACTTTGATAAAAATGTCAAAATTTTTATTATTGCTTTGATTGTATTTAAAATGTGTGCATTAGGTAGTGTGGCTTAGAGAAGTTTGTGGTAAATGATTTCAAATTTCCGAAAAACACAAAAACTGGCAGTCTGTATACCGCTGGACAATGCAAACAGGGCCGGATTTACAGATAGACGGACTAGGCCGTGGTATAGGGCCTCGCAAAAAAAGGTCCCCAAAATGTTGAATAGTATACACAAATTAAAACAAAACAACTTAGCAATATATTTTTTTTTTATTTTTCGAAATAAGGCCTCAAGTTTTGTTGGCCTAGGGCCCATTAAATTGTAAATCCGGCTCTGAATGCAAGCGTAAAAAAAAGGCTAAAAGAAATAAAAAAAACAACAAAAACAAAAACCTAAGCTGTCTGCGGCTCTATTCAAACATCGGAATAGGACCTGCCCCGTAGCCAAGGGGGGGGCACTCAAGGGGGCGTGCCCCCCCGCTAGGTGTGGAGTCCCCCCCCCCCCGCTTAAAAAGAAGAAAAAGAGGAAAATATAAAGAAAAAGTAACTAAAATGAGAAAGTACCCCCTTGCTGGGTATTGGTGTCCCCCCCTGCTTACTTTGACCTGGCTACGGGCCTGAATAGGACTGAATAGGTGAAATTGAAGAAAGGGGAGAAAATAGTTGAGAAACTCAAGAAAAACAAGCAATTAAGCCTGTTCCATTCTGGACACAGGACGTGTTAGCGCATTTTCATGTTGTAAATATTTGTAAATTTTGGAAATGTTTATAAATTCAATTGTGTAATGCATATATCTGAAAAAAGATATTAAAAGGACAAGTAAGTCATGTTGAATAACTGTTACAAAAATAAATAATGATTACGCCCCTTTGATTAGCTTTGATTATTTATATTTAAAAATATAAGCAAAACGGTACATAAAAAACTCTTATATTTTGGACCTGAGAGGTCAAATCGCGAAATGGACTTTTGATGTACACTTGGCAGGCCAAGACCTACACAATGATATATACATCATGGGTCTAGGACTTATGGTTGCTGAGATATAGGGCGGTCCATTATTAATATAGCTTATATAGTAAAAAACGGTACTTTATAAGGCCCCTTTTACGGCCCTGAGAGGTCAGATCGCGAAATGGAAAAAAGTCATTTCTTGGCAGGCCAAGACCTACAAAATGATATATACATCATGGGTCTAGGATTCTATCGTGCGTAACGTGTTGAAAAAAAGAGCAAGTCGAACTTTTAGATAACGTTGAGATGTGTGCTAGGAGAAAATAACAACATTAAACCGAGTCACTAGCGGATATAACAAAATAGACACATCACTCATTTGTTACAATGTTCGTGATGACAAAAATAGACACATCACTCATTTGTTACAATGTTCGTGATGACAAAATAGACACATTACTCATTTGTTACAATGTTCGTGATGACAAAATAGACACATCACTCATTTGTTACAATGTTCGTGATGACAAAATAGACACATCACTCATTTGTTACAATGTTCGTGATGACAAAAATAGACACATCACTCATTTGTTACAATGTTCGTGATGACAAAAATAGACACATCACTCATTTGTTACAATGTTCGTGATGACAAAAATAGACACATCACTCATTTGTTACAATGTTCGTGATGACAAAAATAGACACATCACTCATTTGTTACAATGTTCGTGATGACAAAAATAGACACATCACTCATTTGTTACAATGTTCGTGATGACAAAATAGACACATTACTCATCATTTGTTACAATGTTCGTGATGACAAAATAGACACATTACTCATCATTTGTTACAATGTTCATGATGACAAAATAGACACATTACTCATCATTTGTTACAATGTTCGTGATGACAAAATAGACACATTACTCATCATTTGTTACAATGTTCGTGATGACAAGATAGACACATTACTCATCATTTGTTACAATGTTCGTGATGACAAAATAGACACATTACTCATTTGTTACAATGTTCGTGATGACAAAATAGACACATCACTCATTTGTTACAATGTTCGTGATGACAAAATAGACACATCACTCATTTGTTACAATGTTCGTGATGACAAAATAGACACATCACTCATTTGTTACAATGTTCGTGATGACAAAAATAGACACATCACTCATTTGTTACAATGTTCGTGATGACAAAAATAGACACATCACTCATTTGTTACAATGTTCGTGATGACAAAAATAGACACATAACTCATTTGTTACAATGTTCGTGATGACAAAATAGACACATCACTCATTTGTTACAATGTTCGTGATGACAAAATAGACACATTACTCATCATTTGTTACAATGTTCGTGATGACAAAATAGACACATTACTCATCATTTGTTACAATGTTCATGATGACAAAATAGACACATTACTCATCATTTGTTACAATGTTCGTGATGACAAAATAGACACATTACTCATCATTTGTTACAATGTTCGTGATGACAAGATAGACACATTACTCATCATTTGTTACAATGTTCGTGATGACAAAATAGACACATTACTCATTTGTTACAATGTTCGTGATGACAAAATAGACACATTACTCATCATTTGTTACAATGTTCGTGATGACAAAATAGACACATTACTCATTTGTTACAATGTTCGTGATGACAAAATAGACACATTACTCATCATTTGTTACAATGTTCGTGATGACAAAATAGACACATTACTCATCATTTGTTACAATGTTCATGATGACAAAATAGACACATTACTCATCATTTGTTACAATGTTCGTGATGACAAAATAGACACATAACTCATTTGTTACAATGTTCGTGATGACAAAATAGACACATCACTCATTTGTTACAATGTTCGTGATGACAAAATAGACACATTACTCATCATTTGTTACAATGTTCGTGATGACAAAATAGACACATTACTCATCATTTGTTACAATGTTCATGATGACAAAATAGACACATTACTCATCATTTGTTACAATGTTCGTGATGACAAAATAGACACATTACTCATCATTTGTTACAATGTTCGTGATGACAAGATAGACACATTACTCATCATTTGTTACAATGTTCGTGATGACAAAATAGACACATTACTCATTTGTTACAATGTTCGTGATGACAAAATAGACACATTACTCATCATTTGTTACAATGTTCGTGATGACAAAATAGACACATTACTCATTTGTTACAATGTTCGTGATGACAAAATAGACACATTACTCATCATTTGTTACAATGTTCGTGATGACAAAATAGACACATTACTCATCATTTGTTACAATGTTCATGATGACAAAATAGACACATTACTCATCATTTGTTACAATGTTCGTGATGACAAAATAGACACATTACTCATTTGTTACAATGTTCGTGATGACAAAATAGACACATTACTCATCATTTGTTACAATGTTCGTGATGACAAAATAGACACATTACTCATTTGTTACAATGTTCGTGATGACAAAATAGACACATTACTCATCATTTGTTACAATGTTCGTGATGACAAAATAGACACATTACTCATCATTTGTTACAATGTTCGTGATGACAAGATAGACACATTACTCATCATTTGTTACAATGTTCGTGATGACAAAATAGACACATTACTCATTTGTTACAATGTTCGTGATGACAAAATAGACACATTACTCATCATTTGTTACAATGTTCGTGATGACAAAATAGACACATTACTCATCATTTGTTACAATGTTCGTGATGACAAAATAGACACATTACTCATCATTTGTTACAATGTTCATGATGACAAAATAGACACATTACTCATCATTTGTTACAATGTTCGTGATGACAAAATAGACACATTACTCATCATTTGTTACAATGTTCGTGATGACAAAATAGACACATTACTCATCATTTGTTACAATGTTCGTGATGACAAAATAGACACATCACTCATCATTTGTTACAATGTTCGTGATGACAAAATAGACACATTACTCATCATTTGTTGCAATGTTCCTGATGACAAAATAGACACATTACTCATCATTTGTTACAATGTTCGTGATGACTACAGAGTACAGAATATAAATTATACAGAATGTGCATCCATTGTTTTGATCACTTTTTTTCGAAAACTTGATGATAAATTACAACATTCCCTTCTTGACACTGACTGTGTCTTGTAGAGCAGTGGTCCCCCACCCCCGGGCCGCCGACCGGTATCAGTCCGTGGATCAAATGGTACTGGGCCGCCCAAGAAACATTAAAGTTTTCCCTTTTATTTATTTCCCTTATAACATTGTAAATTAAAAATATAAATAATCAACTCCCCCTATCCCCCCTCTCTACAACGGGCCACGGTGAAATTATCAAACGTTAACCGGTCCGCAGCGAGAAAAAGGTTGGGGACCACTGTTGTAGAGTACTTCACCGCCAATCTGCATTACTGCAGAATGAATTTTTTAAAAAAAAGGAGGGTAGGGGGGGAGGGCAAAGGTTGAAGGTGCATACCTGAAATGACAGCGGACTGTATGCCGCGGACCATGGGTGTGTAGATTTGGGTATTCGCATGTATGAGTAACTAAACAAAAAAATAATAATATGAAAAACATATGCAGAACACGTGTTTTAAATTATAGCTTCAACATCTATAACTGTATCGTCATACGGTGGGGGGGGGGAGTGGGCGGGGGTCAGAAAATACAGAACAGGGAAGAGGACAGTAAATACAAAACATAGACGGGGAGAGAATACACAATAGTAAGGAGGGTGGGGCATATATTTAGTGCTGGGAGTTAATGAACATTTACTGTTGGGCAATACAAATCGCAAAACGCAGTGGCTACGGTAACATCAAGACGGAGTTCGTATTTTTTTTTCCGGGTTACATCAATAGATATTGCTCCACACCCTAACCCTATCCCTAACCCTATCCCTAACCATAACCATAACCCTATCCCTAACCCGAACCCGAACCCTAACCCTAACCCTTTTCCTAACCCTAATATAATTGCCGGTACCCGAAAAAAAAAATGAGTACTCCCGCTAACCCTAATATAATGGCGCTTGATATTACCGTAGCCACTGCGATTACAAAATGCAAATGCTCGCCACCCACCCGGCGTAGAAATGATACAATTATTCTAAAAAAAAGTATAAACAAATAAAAAATGCTTTTTATTAAAATATTACAGAGTAACAGATTTAAAACAACGAAGGGCCACACTGGGTTTTTAGAATTGATTGTAAAATTGTTCGATGTAAGTGAATAGAAGGCTCGGATCAAACCGCTTAATGGGCTGTACTTGACCGCGGGCCATTAATACCCCTGTCTGGCTGAAAAATTTTTCAAGATTATTATTTCAGCGCTCACTCTAGCTCGGCGCTCTATGCACAAGACGACTACCGTTCATACAATACTATCTGGTATAATAATCAATATTTATCCGCCATAAAATGAATGATTATAAATATTTGTAATAATAATGAAATATAATTTTTTTTTTATAAATATTTTTCTTCTTTTTCTTTTTTTTTTAATTTTTTTTAACGCCGCCATTGCCAGCATGGTAGGGTGTAGTGTGCCTACCACACCAACATTGTTGGCGGCGCTGATGCACGTCTGCCATGCCTACAGAGCGGCGGGATGAGTGTGTCCGCTATCATCTGCAGGGATGGCAGAAAGATGGGTTTTAATCCTTGCCCAAACTGGCCAGACCAGAATGGCAAGGAAAGGGGTTTTTCCTGCTACTCCGACAGAGGGGAGGGTGTGGTGTGCCTGTACCCAGTGTTGCCAATTTAGCATTTTTAATGCCAGATTTAGCATTTTTTTGTGCGATCTAGCATCAAAAATTTTGATCTAGCATTTAGCAGGAAATCTAGCATTAAAACGAAATAAGTTAGCAGTTTTTTTTTTGGTCCATGAATAAGAAATATTGACAAAACATGCATTTATAACACAGCCCAACAAAAAAAAAAATTTTGCGATTTGCCAAGAATGTTTGAATGAATTTATAGCAATTCATGAGTGCTGATTTCAAAACTGCCATTGCTTTTGCTGAATTGGCTCTAGTTTCTGAGATATTGGACACCCTTAAAAATATGATTGTACCTATTGTGTAAAACAAATGCAATAAGTTTGGTGTCTGTTGTTTAATTTAAATATTTAAATATTTATTTTTTTCTCTTTTATTGCTGCTTTCTAAAGACATCACGAGTTCATCACGAAGATGCTGCAAAAATAATCCGAATATATTCTGTTACATCTGTGGAGAATACTTGATTGAAAAGCAAAGAAGAAATATAACCGACTTTGTGCAGCAGGCATATTTGGCTTATTTCGGTGTGAAGCTGGGAAACCAAGACAAGTCTTGGGCTCCCCTTAAGGTCTGAAAAAACTGTGTGGAGAGCCTACAGCAGTGGACAAATGGTGAGAAGAAAAGTCTAAGTTTGGGTGTACCAATGGTATGGCGAGAGCCGAAAGACCATTTTGGTGATTTTTATTTTTGTATTGTGAATGTTAAAGGCTTCAATCGCCACAAGAAATCTAAGTGGGATTATCCTGATCTTGAATCTGCAAGGAGACCAATTCCACATAGCAGTGAAGTTCCCACACCAGTGTTTACTGGATTATTAGAGCTTTTACCATCAGACTCCGACGAAGGGCAAGATCTGGAGTTTTTGGCAGGTGAAAACAGTGGAAGCGATTATGAAGAAAGTTCTTCAACACCTCAACCATTCAGCCAAGAAGAACCCAATGACCTAATACGAGACCTAAATCTGTCCAAGCAAGCATCTGAGTTTTTAGCGTCCAGGCTCAATGAAAGAAATTTTCTCAAACCAGAAGTTAAAATAACATTTTATCGGAAAAGAGAAGAGTTTCTCCTTCCATATTTCAGCCAAGAGGAAGATCTTGTTAACTGTAATGACATCCCTGGACTTCTGCTCCAAATGGGACAGTTCCATCAGAAGCTTGAAATGTGTTCTGTTACACAATGGTATGAGAATATCAAAACAGTATTGCAGAAAGTCCGTTATTATGAGCATCAGTGGTCAATTTTTGTTGATCTAAAAATAGTAAACTTCTTGCTTGGACAGCAGTCAGGATACACAAAATACCCATGCTTCATGTGCCCTTGGGATAGCAGGGCAAGGCAAGATCTTTGGACAAGAGTGACATGGCCTGCAAGGGAAACCATGAATGTAGGTAAAGAAAATAAGATCATTCTTCCACCGCTTCATATCAAATGAGTTTTAATGAAACAATTTGTTAAGGTTTTGGACAAATCTGGCAATTGCTTCAGATATATTTGCAGATCATTCCCCGGACTGAGCATGGAGAAGCTGAAACCTGGGATTTTTGACGGTCCTCAGATTCGAAAACTCATCAATGATCAAAATTTTACTAATTTCATGGATCACATTGAAGCTTCTTCATGGAACAATTTTGTTTCAGTTGTCAGGAACTTCTTAGGTAATAACAGAACAGAGAATTACGAAGAACTGGTGCAAGATATGCTCGCTAACTTCAGAAACATTGGAACAAATATGAGCATCAAGGTACATTACCTGCACAGTCATTTAGACAAATTTCCAGCTAACCTTGGGGACTTCATTGAGGAACAAGGCGAGAGGTTCCATCAGGATATGAGGGTGATGGAGGAGAGATATCAAGGAAGATGGCTGACTACTGTTGGAGCCTCCAACGCAATTGCACCAACGACACATACAAAAGGAAGTCGAGCAAACAGCGATTTGCTAATGCATTACCATAGACAATTAACAAATTAATTAATTAATTAATTAGACATAATTAGTTTTTCAAATGAAAATGTTTTCTTCTATAACATTATTACACATATTTTTGAACAAATTTCTGAGTGACTATTAACATTTTCACTACTATTTGTTAGTATACTATTATACTTCATGCAATTCTTGACAAATTCCAAATACGGTGCATACATTTTTTAATTAATTTTAATTATCTCGTAAAATAGAGCCAATCTAGCAAAAGCACTTACATATTCTAAATCAGCATAGTTGACTTTGTATAAAATGATTCAAATATCACTGGCAACGAATTCACTGTTTACCAGTGTAATCAGGGAGATCCTAACATTCCATTTATCTAAGACTTGGCTCAACTCGCCCAACTATTTGCTATAAATCAATAGACTATCTAGGAGGAAGTGTACTAATCTATAATACAAATTTTACATCATATGTTCCGGTTTCCGTCTGTCATCGCTACTTCCGTCTGTCATCGCGACTTCCGTCTGTCATCGCTACTTCCGTCTGTCATCGCGACTTCCGTCTGTCATCCAACATGGCGGCATAAACAATTCATCCAAGATGGCGGCATAAACAATTCAAAGATGGCAGAAACATTTACTGTTTTCTTCTTAACATGCATAATCCGGCTACCAACTGGCCAGCCGAGTAAGAATAGTTTCCTACATGGCTGCCAGAATTGACATTGGACCAGCCATATGTTTAGTGCCGTGGTAGGTGACAAAACACCGCACACTAACATACGGCAGATAAGATCATGAATGCCAAATGGCAATCACAATGCATTAAGGTTTTCGACCGCCTCAATCATTACCAAAGGGCAAGAAGCGATCTTGGGAGAGGTAACACAAGATCTTGCCAAAGCATCTTGTGATACTCTCCGAAACAAATCTATATCTCACAGTAACGTAATAAATCTATGGTGTTGAATTAATTATTAAATGAGAAGCGATTGTAAAAGAAATATTTACAGAAATCGTTCAATTAATATTCTGTGTTATGTTCCACAATCTCAATTTTAAATCAAAATTATGGATACCTAAATATAATGTAATATTTATATTGTTTAAATTGTTATTATTTCTAAAATATGTCTATTTCTAATGTACAATTATTTCCCTTTATTACTAACCTTATATACGTCACTTTTTTTTTTTCATTTTTTGACTATTACGTCACATGAATGAAATGAATAAGGGTTGAGTTTGAGTAGCGCCGTACACAACGTTTACAATGCAAACTAATCATTTATGATGGGGGCTTCACACAGAGGGTGTATGGAGGGGGCCCAGTTTGAGGAGGGCCCCCAAAATATTTTTTAAACTAAATATTAAGTACATTATCTCATGTCAAAATGTAGTGGCTCCCGAAGATGCCTAAAATCCCTTGGTTCGGCATTGGCTTCACAGAACTATAATGTTGAAAGCTTTGATATGTCTTTCTTTTTTAAGAGGCCTAATGTTTTCTGCGTCTGCGGCCTCAACTGCATTGATGGAATACTATGTTTTTAATTGAAGGTCAGCTAAAGCTACACAACGATTCTTTCTTCTCGGGACCAAGCTTGAGAAGCGTCAAAAAATTATCTCATGCCAAAATGCAGGGGCAGCCCCCAAAGAGGCCAAGCCACCGGGCCCGTAAATCCCTAGGTTCTGCACTGCCGGGTCGGCAATTTTTCTTAGTTAATTGTACTATGCTACAATGTAAAACAGTGAATAAACCACCTGTTAAACATGTAGCGTTTTGCTTAACACAAGCACTCACTCACGTCTCTCTTTTTTTTTTTTTTAAATACGCCATGTTGAACATCATAAAACATTAAATGAATAACTGTTTGGAAAGGAGTCCATTAAAATATTATGAAGGAATATGATTTTAAGAGTTGTTGTTTATGTCTACCCATAGTGAGGATTATTTTTTTTGGGATGAACTATTTAACATATGAATTTTATTTGATGTATTATTAGGTGTCCATATTCTCAAATGTATTTTGGCTACAATAATCTGTTCATGTCCTTGGGGCCACTGCAAGTATATAGACCAGAGATGAGCGGACAGCGGACGCGTCCGCTTGCGGACGCAGATCCGCAGACTTTTCCGAATCAGCGGACTGACAGCGGATGCTTCGTATGGTTAAGTTGCGGACTCGCGGACTGACGCGGATCTTCTTTAGCGTTACCATAAAAAATTCCAAGTCATTTAAACAGCTAAATTTCAGCAATGCGGACTGACTGCGGACCAATGTTGTAAGATTCTGCGGACGCGGACACGGATCATTGATAGAAATCCGCGGACGCTAAATTTCAAGATCCGCACACCTCTGATATAGACTGAATATTAACGCGCTAAAATATATATCACCATTTTCAACTCCAACTGTGTGCCTACTCGCCGGTCCGGGTACCGGGCCTTTGATAACTAGTCGTCTAAAAATAATCGTTGAGTTGGAGTTTTTCTTTATAAAACATTGTCTTGTGACAAGCTACCCACAACTTTCTCAGGGGATTAAGTTACCTAGTACGGTCGTTTACGGTTACGCCCCTACGAGCATACCTGTGTTGGTCAGTGTCACAATATTGTTAAGTCTAAAAATGGAATGTGCCCAGATCTGACCTATCCACACCTGAGTGCAAGTTTGTTAGCTGCAAGAAATATTTTATGCCTTATGCCTACAGCCCCGTAGCGTGAAAATTCTACAGCAATAGCGGGGGGGGGGGGGGGGCAGGTAATACATTTTACTAAGTAGAATAAATAAGCAGAGGAGGCAGACAAAACGCAGGGGAGGCCGGCCCCCTGTCCCCCCCCCTACACGCTACGGGCCTGTATGCCTACCAGTACCAGCACGGTGTGTTGGACAGTGCCATACTATTTTTTCAGTACTGTAAATGGAATGTGTCCCGATCTGACCCATCTAACCCTGTCAGCTACGGATAACAACAAGTGATGTTTTATGTCGGCTATTATTGTTGTGTGTAAAAAAAAACTCTAAAATTTAGACTTTTTTTTTTCCATCATTACAAATTTTACATCAAAGTCTGGTTATACGGTAGGCGTTTGATATAGTTTGACTGTTCCCCTTTAACTTGCTCAATATTGAGTATGTTGCCAATGTAGCCTTTTTATATTTGGAGCAGTTATACAGCGGTATGAAAATCGGGGGAAAATAAAAAGAGAAACAAAGTACTTTCAGGAATTCTCGCAGTGAAATATATCTCAAACGGGCAAAAAAAAAGTGCTGCTCAAATCTTTAATTTTCTAAAGAAATATCAGGCTAAATTGGATACATAGATTAATACTACTTAATAAAAAAAAAATAATTCATAAGATGTGTCACCTGACCTATAATGACATTTTATTGAAGTTGTCATTAATAAAACATAATTAGTAAGTAAAAAATACTTTTTGGCATTTTTTTAGCACTTGAAAAAAATTTTAGCATTTTCTAGCATTTTTTCTTCAAAAATATGGCATTTAAAACAATTTTACATTTGGCAACACTGCCTGTACCCTCAGTCGGAAATGGCAGGCTGCGCAGGTGTGCTTGAGTGGGACGGAGTAGAAGGGTGTTGTGTGCCGACCACACCCGTCACCACCATCAGCTGTGAATACTGCGGTCTCGGATAGTCCTCATTGACCACAGTACCACCACCCTCGCAAGTAATGGGTTTTTTTCCTGACTAGAGAACCCCTATGATCCATCCCCCGTGGATCATGGTATGTCTCTCAGACCAGGAAGGAGAGCTCACAAAATATCATGCCAAAATATTCTATGATGCTCTATCTCTATAGGTTATAAGGCGGGTGTAATGAAATATAAATAAAAAAAGGCAATTATCAAATTAATTTATGAGATTATCATATAAGCCATTATAAGCCCTTCCAGATCTACAATAAACGGTTCTGAGATTTCACATCTTAAAACATGTTTCAGTTTTAGATTGCTGAATGAGTGCACTGCCGGCAGAAATATCATATACAGTACGCGTTATACCCGTTATTGATGTTTTAGATATCAATTTATTCATTGATCGAACAGTAAAATTTGCCTCTAGTTCGTATTAAACTTAAATAAAACTATCATTGTGTGTTTGCATAAGAAGCAATGGAGTTTATTTCGTAAAAAAGTGACATTGTTGACGTAAAAAATCTTCTCCTCTCCCTCCCCACTGTCAACAACTGTCAAACTTTTTCAGCCCCCCCCCCCAGTTGTTGACGTAATTAATGGATGACCCCATATCTATGTCATTATAAATGTGAAAAATATAAATTTTTATAGTCATGTATGCAGTTAAATGCGGTTCAATGACTGATAAAAACTTCAATATCTATCACCATCAGGTTCGTCTGACTCAGAAACACGGATTATATATCATACAGAAAGCGCATCGCTAATTTAAAGATATCTAATGTAATAATGGGTTGTGGAATTTTCCTTTTCAACAGTGTAGCATCTAAATATAGATACACAATAGGCAACAGCACAAAACACAAATATGGTGGCTATCGGAAAAGTCAATTTAAACAAACTATGCGCATTCTGTATAATTTATATTATGTGGTCGGAACAGTCATAGTATGACGTCACATTAGTTTGAGGCCTACGACCATAGATGCCTACGACACTATTTTTAATTCAAAACCAAAATTTATCACTTCCTAAAAATTATACTAGTATTTGCTAAATATAAAAATGACTTCTGTTTTTTTACTAATAATAGTTTACTTGCGCATATACAGATAGATCTAAAAATAAACAAAAAACTATTGGTGGAAAAACACGTCATAACCAGTTGAATTTTGGGAAGATGTAAGATTTGTTTACGAGCTATGTAGGTGATCTAAAGAAGTACAATTTAATACAATTTTTGTTACATGTTCAACGCATTTTTTAATTTATAGAACGAAATAGACAGACAACTTAGTACATTTGTGAAAAAAAGGTGTCATTTTTTTAAAGGATTCTTGAAGGACTGATTGCTGTAACGAAAATTTGTTATTCGGGTAAGCAGGCTCAAGATTTCTTTGTGTCCTTGGGTGATGCCCACGACCTTTTTCTTACAAGCCTGTCAGGCTGTTGTAGTTGATAACGCCATATTGTAAAAATAATTACCTATAATATCATAAGAGTATTGCTTAACGTTTAGGTAAACATTAAGAAAAAGTTGCACTAAGTACATATGTCCGTGAAGGCCATGCCCTTATAACTTCACTTGTAAGTTTCATTTAAAAAAACTAAAAAAAACAATACAGCCCGAGACTAGTAGGTTATGATTTAAAACTCAACTTATTCTAAGTGAAGTAGTGGTACATATGACTATCTGTGCATAGTGCTTTTTACCTAACTACCCAGCTATCTGGACTTTATTATTTAATTATAATTTTACCTGAACATGGCCCACTGTTCTTTTGATACTAAACCCAAACAAAGGTGGTAGTGCTTTTTTAGGCCTACCTCTAACTTATATGCCCATTTTTGGCTTTGTCACCTTTGTCTCTCACCCATAGTGGCCATAGTATAGTAGCCTATGCTTTTGAAGTTAAGTTAGGAATAATTTAGTTTGAACAATGCACACATAGTTACACAAGTACTTTATGTCTAGGTATAGTCCATGTCTGTCACACTAACCCCACTTTGTTGTTGTTGTTAGGTATGAGTTTTTCTGAGGTGACTAAGGCAAGGGGCCTTGCAATACCACAATTTTACACTTGCACTATGCAGGTTTATTTTCACCTATTCCTATTATTGCTGCATTTCCTGGGGCTGTTCTTAATCCACTCGATATTTTTTGTAATATATGTTAAAAATTCCTTTGGTAAATGATGTGAACTCTTTATTTTTTTAAAGTATGTTTTAGTGGTAAAAAGAATCCTATTAATATATAATATATTTCCATTTTTTATAGTATTTCAATCTTACCCATAGCAATAATTTTACGGTGATTGATGATGACACTTGAGAATTTAAAAAAATTCTTAACATCCTTGAAAAATGACAATTCTTGAAAGATTTAGAAATTAGGTTTCTTTATTCTAACACCGTTTGCATGTATGAAATATTTTGTTTACAATGTTCTTAAGGAAATACTGAATTCATTGCATTAATAACTAAAAATGTTTAAATGTCTCAATTAGAGAAAAAAGTGAAAGGTTATCTCTTTGCTTGAAATATAACAAGTTCGTTATCAATAACCACTATCAAGGGTTCTTTACTATCTGATTTATTAGGTAGGCCTATAACAGTGCCACAAATGGTTCATCAGCTATTTTCATTGCATCTTGTAAAGAAAATTAATGCTCTGTTGTGGGTGCATAAATCTAATAGATAATAGTGGGCATGTATGTAGTTAATGTCTAAATCACATTTTTATACATCTGTATATATATATATATATATGTATATTTACAGAATTAGAATATAGTTTTATTTAGGAAAAAAAATGGCTTGTTAATGATAAAGTTTTTTTAAACAGGAT
Organism: Bulinus truncatus; assembly: GCA_021962125.1. Classification (NCBI taxonomy): domain Eukaryota; kingdom Metazoa; phylum Mollusca; class Gastropoda; family Planorbidae; genus Bulinus; species Bulinus truncatus. The sequence goes on along the minus strand of JAGDYQ010000025.1, from coordinate 2,902,072 downwards.
AAAATGCCTTCAGCGGCTCGTCAGAGGCTCCCTGCTGATTTATGGCGCCAGGGACATCGAAAGTATACAAATTCTGGTTCAGTATTTCTTAATCAAGAGATGCAAGCTAATCCTGGTCAATTTGATGTTGCTTTGGAAGAAAAACAGCGCCCTTGCAGTTACAGACTTACTAACAAGTCTCATAAAAAAACACACAGTGGTCGAGGCAGCCCTAGGGATCTTCCCAGAGGAGGTAGCTCAGACACATTGAGTATTTTAGTATTATCAGATTCTGATAGTAATAGTGGCAATGGCAGTTCTGCAATGTCTCATTCAGCAGATTCAGACAACTGTCTCAGTTCTGATCTACCCAGAGTAAGTGATGCATATGCAATGGAATCATCTATTGCACCCCATCCAAGTCAACTACCTTTTCCTCCTTTGGAATGGTTACAGTCTTCTTTGCTTTCATCATCTCCTCCCGTTGGTAGTGGCATATCTCTTGCAGGACTCTTAAGATGTCATGTGGCTGCTTAAAAAGATGCTTTTGAATCAGATGACACATACAGAAAGACGAGCTACTTTAAACTAGAAGACTCAAACATATGGACAGGATACTTTAAATATCAGATGACTTATACATAAGGACAAGATACTTTCTTAATTCATGTGACACATACTGATGGACAACGAAGTTTATCTACTGAACTGACTGATTTCAATATTCTTCTACTTGTTACTCAACCATTTGCTGAATTCCAATAATGCTTTATTTGAAGGCTAGTTAGTATTATTTAAAACTAAAGAAATGTATATCACAATAAAAACATTTTTTGAAATAATTAAAAAAAAAAATTTGGGGGAAAATAGTTTTGAGATTTTTAGGGGGAAAAAAACCAAAAAAAAAACAAAAAAAAAAAAAAAACCCGAAAAAAAAAAATCTATTAGAAAAAAAAAACCAACCAAACAACCCAGTTATATCACTTTGCAATTTTTTTTAATAGAGGGTTACATTTTTTGTCATGTAATTTTTTATACAAAATTATTTTACTCCATGTGGTAATGGTGCCATTTGATCATTGTGTATGATTTTGACTTGTTGCTTAGTCAAGTGTTCATGTGAAATATGTGACATAATTCTTTTTTTTTAAATGGTATTTAGGTAGGTTTTTTTGTTGGTGTAAGATTTATTAGAGGAATTGTTTAATTTTAGAATTGATTCTAAAATATAGCAAAACTCAAGAAATGAGTTAGCTGTTATTGTCTTAATAACGGATAAATTAATGAATTTAAACTATTAGTGTACGTTTTCTTGAGGCTTTTTAAAACATCTTGTTCTTTTGTTAAATTTTGATGATTTTGACATGCTTTTTGATCTTAAACTATAATTATGTTGTTAAACTATTAGGAATTTTACAAAAAATAACAATGTTTTGAATTTGCTAGTTTCTGTTATTAACATGGAATTTAGCTTTTAAGCCAGCACTTTACATGCTGCTTCATGTTTTTTTTAAATCAATGATTACTTGGCTTTTTATTAAAAAAATAGCACAGTTTTAATCAAATGAATGGCTGTGTGTCCTATGAGATGTAATTTTCCATTTCACATTCCGCATTTGTTAACAAAGCTATAGATACTCAGCTGGTGTTTACACCTAATCATTTTTTCTAATGCAAGCAATTTGCAGTATTTATGAAACAGACAGTAGTACTCTTTACTACTAGTGTACTCTTGTTGTTCAAATGCGGTTGAGTGACTAAGAAGAATTCAACATTTGTTAATATTGTACATTTTTTAAAAAAGAGAAATTTTTATACATTTCATTTACCTTCATTTATCATTGCGGCCAGTTGTGATGTGGTTTTATGCTAACACAAGAAGAAAGCAAGACTAAAAAAGCTATGCTACGCTTTTAATTTGAAAAAGCAAAACATTCTTTATTGACAGCACTATTGTGTTGTTTGTTTTGTTTTTTCAAAGTAAATTTTGTATGACATTCTTTCAGTATTAAGCTTAATATGACATGGGGAGATTTATAAAAAAAAGAAAACTAAAAGAGATCAAACATTTGCAATCAAGTTATTTTATGCAGAAAAAAAACAACAAAATTTCAGATGATTTCATAATAAAAAAAAAGTTAAAATTTGTATGGGGAAAAAAAAGGTTACCAGTGAGAATTTGTATTCATTGTTATTAAGGTTGCTGTTTTGTTCTTGGCACATAAAATGTTATTTATTCCATGATTATGAATACAGTAAATTTTTCTCAAGCGTTATTGCTGAGCAAGTTGATTGTCTTTGTACACCATCAGAACAAGTGATTTTAAGTTTTGTTTTTGTAATAATTTCTTGATTAAAAAACAATATATCTTCCCATTAGTAATTGCAAGACAAGCACGCTCTATGGTTATGAAAAAGATAGCCTTTAAATGTCAAAAGCCACAAGAATTAGTCATCTTAATTCTAGTGGACAATTGAGCATTTATATTTTTCGGTGTGTCATGTAATCTTGTTGGGACCATGATTGCTTTGTAATGGGAAATGTCAGACTTGAAAGATGTTTTGATACTTTGTACTACTGGCCGTAACAGATTTCATATTTCATTTTCTTTGTAAAATAAATGAGGATGTATATATATATATATAAATATTATGTATGGATTGTCACTGTCATCAATTTAATGGCTTATTACCACATGGACTTGAATTTTACCTTTGCAGCTGTCTATCTCTTTCTTGGGCCCTTTTTAGGGCCCTCCAAAAAGACCAGAAGTTTGGAGCTTCAGACTATTATAACCAATTGTTGCTAAAACATGGTGTAATCAGCTATGTTTATCAGTTATATTTGTTTACTTTTATTTGGTACCATTTTATATACTTCAAATCTTCCATCTGCATTATTTTTTCTAGCTGGTAAAGGTTATGCCTACTCTGAATGCATAAAAATAGGTAAGTGTGTTATAAGCAGAATTTGTCTGTTATCGGATTTACAGGTTTATAAATAAAAAAATATTTCTATGGCCATGTTCCTCCATGGTGATACCAACCATCTAAAATTGTATTTAACAAAATATGTATTTTTCTCATTTAATGTTATTTTTTTAACTTAAATTTGCAAAAGTTAAATAATAATTTAAGACAATTTTCCTTTAAAGGAAATAATTTAAAAGGTACTTAGCTTAGGTGTAACTAAATTTATTACCCCTCTTCTGTAGTTAAAAAGTAATATTTTTTAAAGCACTACTGGCTTTTGTATTGAACTAATTTTCTTAAAGCACATCATTTAAATAAGAACATTTTTTTTGGTGACATTTTCATAAAACTGCGATTGGTAATAGTAATATTTGTTTAAAATTACATCAAGGTAAGTTATTTGTTGTGTCAAATGTATCTACATTGAATATAATGCTGAATACATAATTCCCTGAAATATTCTTGAAAATTATTTGCCCTGAAAAGTCTAAATAAATGTACATGCATCATACATTTTAATAAGATATTCATTTTTTGTGATTTTAAATTAGCAGTTTCTGCATTTCAAACAAGAATAAATACAAATGCAAAATTTGGTTCTCTACTTGATTGGTAAGGATGTAAGTTTTAATACAGTACAATTAACGGAAAAATCAGGTAAGTGTCAATTAAAAAAATCTGAGGAAGTAAGAATTAAAAAAAATAACAACTGATGCATAGAAATTGTACTTTTTTTTTTCTTTCAGGGTATGTCAAAGTTTTCTTACTTTTTATTATTTTATTCTTAACCATTTGGAGCTCCATTATTTGGACCTGTAAGTCTTATATGGTCAACAAGATGTGTGCCGCTTCTTATTAAAAAGAAGGAATTTGTTAAGTGATTTCTTTGCAGCCCTTCTGTAGTAGTATGAATTTTCTATAGGTTGGTATAGTATGCTTACTGAAATTTTATTGCCTGGGATTAAAATACAATGGTCATTTAGCTTAAGGAGCCTCACATTTTTATGTTATCTTTTTTTAAAAAAAAATCTGATGTCATTTCTATACAGGTAAGGAGTATTAGTTACTGCCCAGGAATAGATCCACTGCACCTGACCCCGGTCAGTTTATTCTCATCTACTTTACTAACATAGGTAAGATTCATTGCTTTGCTTTAAAATAAAATTTGCACAGTCAACCAGTATTGTTTTAAATATTAACTGAGAATAATCATAGTAAGTCCTTTGGTTCTTCATGACTACTTCATACCACTCATATTTTAAAAAAGATCTACTGAATCACAAATATTACTTATTTTGTTAGCTTTGATTAGGTTTCACTTTCTGTTGGTCTGTCCTTAAATCTCGAAACTCAAGATTTAAACATTTTTTTTTTCATTTAGTAAGAAACCTCAAATTAGGCACAGATGTAGATTCTTCATGACAATTTACTATTTTAATAATTTTGAGTCCATAAATTATTGGGATATCTTAAGATCCTTAGAATTAGCTCTGGGAATGTGACTTGCTCGTAACCAATGTTTTCAAATTAATATTTCTTGGTAATCATGTTTTCATATTTAGGAAAAGGCTATCAATCCTAACATGTTTTTCAATGACAGAAGTGATAATTACTGCAAGAAGAAAAGGCTAGGAAAATAATGATGAAAGAGTGACCGAATACTTGATACATTATCATTACTGGAAATAAAACAATGGGTGCCATTAAACCAGCTCTTGATGTTATACAATTTATGACATAACAAAAATTAAAAACAAAATATTCTGGACTTATCCAACTATGTCTTTTATTGCACCAGCGCTTACAATTTTATTAATAATTTACATAAATATTTGTATGATCTGATGCATAATTTTTTAGTACATTTAAATAAACGTTTTTTATGGGTTTTTTTTATTCAGTGAAATTTTTCAGATATTGAATTAGAAAATAATAACATGACTTAGAGACTTGATAAAATTTGTTTAAATTGTATTCTATATCGAATACTTATATGCCAGGTCTGTGAATATTTCTTTTGTTGTAAACTATAAATATTCAAAATAAGAAAAATATATTCGTAAATTTTCTTACACATTGTAACTATATTTCAGCATCATTTTTGAAAGAATACTGATGGGCCTAATCTTTGAACAACTGTTAATTCTAACTGTTTGGATGAGCACTTAGATATGGATGCGTACAGACCTGCACAGTCAATACCTCATCACATTAAAATCGGATGCAACAATTTTGAATTTTTAACATCTACAGTTTGAAGTACCTGGCATTCAATATTCATTTCAATGAAGTTTTTTAACTTTTAATAAAAACTTGACAATCCATTTTTAAGAATTCTTACTTCATTTTAATTGTATTGTCACATGTAATTTAAAATGATCTCCCATTATGGATCATATTTCATCTGTTGATCATGTAATAAAGACATGTCAAATGGGCGGTCCTTTACCACGTGTGGCCTTAACAAAGGAATCATAAGCTGGCCAAAAATTCTAGTATTTTTCGGTGATTTATCTTTATTTAGATTTTAAGACCATTTAACTTGCTAGCTACTATTCACCATTTTTCTCTCATTGACTATTCTTTGAATGATGAACAGCCTCAAGAGTCAAATGTCAGTTGATAGGGAATCTAAATTCAGACTATTTTACCAAACTGGTTGTTGAGTTAATATGTCCATTATATTCTCTTATTAGTTGAGCAATATTATTTGTGTGTTACTGCTGCATACAACTTTACATTGCTAATTAAATTTCATATATGTATGCCAAATGCATATTGCTAAGTGCAGTCATATAGGGTATTAAAATATCCAGATAAATTTTATTGACTGCAGTCTTTTGTTGTATGCGCCCCCTCAAAACAACACAAAGTAACTCAAGATTCCCAGCAGGGAAATCTTGAGTTTGGCATGCATGATGTATTTTTTCCAGATATGGTGCAAAGATGGCAACTGTCTTCATACATGTACATATTTTCATGGCAGGTGAAAGTATGAATTTGGCAATTTATATGTATTTTTATGAATATTGTCCTTTTAGTGCTACTTCAATTATTTTATGTAAATAAAATGGTGCTTTAAACATGCTTTTTCTATATTAAAAGATAACTTAGATCATATTTTCATGTAAATAAATATAGAAATTGGGAAAAAAAAAATAATAGCGGTACTGAGCGACTTTAATCTAGCATACTGTCATTTTTAGATAGATATAATTGAAAGACATACTAGCACAGAATATTTTAATTTTTGTCATTTCAATAATTATGCAAGGTACAAATTAGCACACACATATATAACTGCACAAATATGCATTTAAGATCTTAAATATGTCAATGGCTAAATAGAAAAATGCCTGTCCATTTTAATTCTCCACAAATTTACCGTTCCAGTTTTCATGAGTCTTTGAACTTAAATTTGGGTGATATGTTTGAGGATATTTCTAAAATTATAATGATCCACAGGAGAAAGGAAAATTAAAAAAAAAAAAAAAGATTTTTCCACGTTAAAGCATTATTTATAAAATATGCATTGAGGACAATACTGCTACTAAAATTATTAAATCTAAGGGACATAAGCAATTTCATAATCATTCTGGTTGGGACCTAGATTTTTTTTTTCTCTACAATAAACATACATGTTTAATTTATAAGAAATATTTAAATTATCAAGCGAAAGTAAATGATGTATGAGCTCACGTTTAATATTGACTTAAGAAATAATAGAAGGTATAATTGTCAAACATCAATTCCTAAATTTTTAATAACAAACAGCCGTAACAATAATCACATTCCTAAACAAAAATATCTAATTGTAAATGACAAATATTTCACTGATTGCAAATACATATACTGAAAAATTACATAAAGTATTTTTAATACCAGTTGCATTATTTCTCAGCAGAAAGTTTTCTACTAAAATAATGGAGTTACGTAAAGGACCACAGAATAGTTATAAAGCTCATTGATTTAATTTGACCAGTTGTGTACACTTTAGGTTTTATCTAGGCTAAGAAATATATAAAAACCAATAATTAAAATGATATATATATACATGTGCATATATTTTTTTGGTATGCTTCCACCAGGGTGGGACTAACTACTATTCAATTTTAAAAAAATTTTTCGACAAAAAAAAAAAACCACAACAAAAAAAAAAAAACAAAGATATGTAACAATAATTAAGACAAGGCTTCATAAATACGGTCTTATAAAGTGAAGTATTAAAAACAACAAAATGGATTGAATTAATTAATATTTATTATAAACAGCAAAGAAAGAAAACAGGGTCCTATCATATAAATAAAAGTAGTACTAATGAAAATCAATAACACAATAAATATTACATTCTGAAAGCTACACCTTTTTTACGAAAGATACATTTTATATTACAGTTTTATATTTTAATGGCCAATATTGAACAAAAATGTTTTCACATAAGCAAATGAAATTTTTAACTTGCAAACAAAGAATATATACAAAGAGAAGTCCGTTTTTGTTATGCTATTAACGTTTATATAGTAAATAAACCAATATGAAAAAAGACATACATTATTTTCATTCAAATCACAGTCATAGCAACAGTCTGAAACTAACAGAAGACTATCTCCTGAGACTCATGGCTTCGTTACTAACATATCTACAGAAGGCACCACACTGCTGCGGCAATTAGGTCGATTCAAACCACCCTGCCAATAAATAGAAAACAGAATTTGTGGTAAAAAAAAAAATGAAATAATGAAAAAAGGATGTCATTTAAAGAATAGTGCAAACTTATTTTTCCATAATATATGCACTACTACAGAAATATCAATATTTAAGTTAAAAGATGTTTTCATTTTCTATTATTTTATGGATATTTTTAGGGAAAACTTAAGCATATTTTTTTGTGTACTTGAGTTGATACATATAATTGTATTAATAAATCGATTTCCTCACATTTAAAAAAAAAAAAAGCATAAACTAAACTAAAGATCATAACCAAAACCTTTGAGAAGAATCAGGAAATCTATCTTGGATATAAAGAGAGTTATGACAGCGAACAGGATTAAGTAATAAAAAGTTAATGAGTCTTAAAATGATCAACCGGTACAAGTACATGAATGAAAATGTATTTAATCATACAAGGAAATTCAAAAAATCACCATGATATTTAATAATTAACAAATTTTCTAAGAAAACTGCAACTTTTCAATAGCACAAATTATTACAAAGAATAGATACAGAAGCACTGCAATTAATGAGACTTTAAGAAAATCTGAGAAAAGCAAGCAGATTGTTACCCTTTATTCTTTAATGAGGATCAATGCTTGGTGATGATGTTTTGGAGATACTAACACATTTCTATTAATAAAAGGAAAGAACAGACACTTGAAATAATTTATATTGTGGTGAAATGAATCTAAATGTCCAACTCCTTTATCCCATTATGACTGCTTAAAACTAATTTTTGTAAGGCATACTGTATAAGCAACTAGAGTGATGAGGATAAATATTAATTTTTATTTTATAAAATTTTAAAATGAATTACTTTTTTCTTCAGAATTTGTAAAAAAATAAAGAAAGAACTTTTTTTGCTAAAAAAAAAAAAATGGCCTACAGCAAAATCATGGTAGGATCCATGAGAAGCAAGTGTAGAGGAGGCATGATCGTCGCTGCTTACTGCAGTATGTGAGAAAACTTCTTTAGACCTACGACGACTGGTGTTAGATTTACGTTCAGTATATGCTTTTTTCATAAGACGTACAGATCTTCTCTTCTTTTTTGAAGAGCTGTTTAAGGGTGTCTATAAACAAAAAAATAAAATAAAAAAAAATTACTAACTTACCCAATCCTTAATAAAATGTAAAAAGTTTACAAGTCCATGATACCATTTACCCTCATCAAATTTTTTTTTTATTGATTACATTGTCTAAGTTGTCAGAAAAAAAATATATTTACAAAATGGGATTCTTCAATAAGCTAAGAATATTTAGAAAATAATAACAAATTGTCATTAAAATGGAAAGGATTATAACTTGAAGTTTTTGTACCTTAGGAGTATAAAGAGGTTGTCTGCCAAATGGGGAGTGGATCATGACACTTGTATGATAATTAGGCAACTTGCTAGTAGTATTAGGGGTCTTTGGCATTTCATTCAGCTGTTGCCAAAGAAAAAAGTATTAATAAACAACAAAGTGTTAGATTAAAACAAATAAAGAGACAAGCAAAAAAAAAAAGTTAGTAACAATATTTAAAATGCAAAATCACCATTTGATATTGAACTTGTACTTTCACAGACAGGGTGGAACTTGAAACATCCTAAATTATTTGAATCATTTTAGTTAATAATAAATTAACTATGTAACGGTGATGATTATTAAAGTAATTTCTTACATCAGAAACAAAATGTAAATAAAACAATTTTGTAGTGAGTAGCCTAAGATTCATTGGTATATGCAGGTTGAAATCTAGTTCATAATGTCAACCTCTAATCTGTCCTTATAGGCCTACAGGGTTAAATACAGCTATATCAACTTTAATGCTATCTTACCAAAGGTGATACTGGTTGAGGCTTCTACTGATTTTCTCAACTGGGAATGGTAGGAGGGTAAAAAAGAAAACACAGCATCCATACAGGGAATTTAAAGAGGACAGTAACAACTAGTTCTTTGCCTTTCCATTATTTCATGACAGAGACTTTAGATTTCAAATTATCAACATGGTCTTAGTAGAATCGTGGGACAGATGGTTGAGTGGTGTAGATACTGTCGACCTGATAGTCCTGAGTTCGATCCTCGGTGAGAACGTTGGTAATTTTTCCAGGTGAAATGTATTTCAAAATCGTCCCACAAGTCCACCCAGCTTTAAATGGGTACCTGACTTAAGTTGGGGAAGTAAAGGCGGCTGGGCGTTGTGCTAACCACACAATCCCCTTCATATGCAGAGGTTATAGAAACAGATGAATTCTAAACGTCATCTGCCCCGATGGCCTGTCTGGGCTAAGGGAACTGTCCCCTAACAGGTTAATGAGACTACAGTCAAGTATGGGAGTCAGTCTAGATGTTTGGTCACACAGTAGGAGCACACTTTCTTATAAACATTATATTTATACTAGCTGTATCCAGCAAAGCCTTTGCATAGAGATAGACTATTGTTCAAGTTCAGCTCTGATACATATTTTCAAAATAATTTTTTTTTTAAAGTTATGAATGAAGTTAAAAATCTAATTTGTTGTTTCTTTTCCTTAAAACAACCAAAAGGATAAATTATAAAATAAAAAATTAAATAAAAAAAAATGTCCATGAGAGGAATCAAACCTGGATAGCTAGCATAATAAAAAAAAAAAAAAGAAAGCAGCTTAGTCATTCAGCCACCACATCACACATTTACACTCCTAGTTTTATTGTATTATATTAAAGATTGCTGGATTATTTTGCACTTCAACTTGACTTAGGCCTATAAGCACTATTAAAAAAAAAAAAATGAAATACATGTATTAAAATAGCTGAGAACTAATTGTATAGGAATTAGCAGAATTTCTTTTTTTTTTTTAAATATTACATTGACTTTTAAAAAGAAATTTATTTACGAAATTAGTTACGATGAACGCGCTCGCTATTCTCATACACTGGAGAATTTTCGATTATTACTATTGTTTACGTTTGACGATTTTTTATTTAATAAAAAACAACAATAATTTGAATGATATTATGTTATAATTACTTTTTAATATTTGGGTCTTTTACTGTTACATAATAAAAACCACAGAAACTATTTTAAACTGTAGATTTAAAAAAAAATATATTGAATTGAGACCGGCTCGAAGCGTTATGTTTAATATTTCAAACTGGAATATTGTTGTATTAATTCTTTACTTTTGATTTAATGCAGATGTGAGACCGCTATTATTTATATAGATAGTACATGTATATGAATGTATTAGATATACAATAAAGATAGTACATGTATATGAATGTATTAGATATACAATAAAGAAATATTTGCTTATGAATTAATTATTACAGATCCAAAAATTTTAAAATATGCTGAAAAACTAACAGGTAACAACAGAATAAAGTCTCCCATACATAAAATGCTCAACACTGACTAAATACAGTTTTGATGAGCAATACTGGACTGGTGGATGAGAAAATTATTAATGGTTGAGGTTAAGAGCTGAATATTTTGGACTCTTAGGGGATGTAACAGTAAGTTACTGTTGGTGTTTCGGCCAGTTTAAAAAGATTGTTAAAATATATAATAAAAGTTATCCAAAGAAACGAGACTGTACACATGAATGAAAATGGGGAGAGGAGAAATAAAAGAATATATCTTGTAAAGAAAGGATTACTTACACTATATCCTCAGTAAATTTTAACAGCTAATATTTCTGAGATTATGAGGATTTTTTAAAAGCATGGTGTTGACAACAACTTGTCAAATAAAATAATGTAGATTAAAATGAACAACAGTCACATACCACAAAACTTTCTGATAAATAATTTTTCATTAATTCATCCATTTTTTTAAAATCCTGCGTTAAAGAAGGTTATGACATACTTTATTTTGATTTAAATATCCCAAATGAAATGCAAGTACTGTAAAAGATCAGGGTGTACACCAAGGGAACATTTTTTAAATGAAACGCAGACAAAAATATTGGTACCTTTCTGGCCTTCAAAGGAGTACGCATGGGAGTAGAAATCGGAGGAACTCTACGTTTGTTTGGTGTTTGAGAGGCACATTTACTCCCATAGAGCATCTCATCTTGAGTTTGTTTTGCACTGGCCTTTTGCTGAGGAAGAGGTTTCTTTTTTTTTAATTTTTTAAAATTTAGCATTCATTGTCTACCTTAACTTCAATGCTTACAGCCAGCACCAAAACTAGAATATTAATATAATCCCAACTAATTAAGAATTATTTAAATACTCAGTGATGGTGTTAGCTATAATGCTCAATAAATAAATTGCATATCAATTTGGCAATAAAAACATTTTTTTTTTTTACTGAATAACCTAATTAAATAAAAAACTATTTCTGAGTAATAGATATGCATTTAAAAACTCTTTTCACTAAATGATTTTAAAACAGCATGAGAATAAGTTTCCAAATACCCTTGATTGTTTTTGTTGTTCTTTTTTGAGATGGAATTCTTTCCATTGAAGTTCAATATATTCTGGAAATAATTTGCCATGAACAAGAAATTCTTTATTGTGGTCCTTTTGCCATTTATTGATGGCTTCATTGACTTCTTCTTCAACCTGAGATGTGCATGAAGAGAAAGTAATGTTCATATTTTCATTATCTGTATTTAAACAACAGATTGCAAATTGAATGCACTAATTGTATGCATGCATGTAATTGAGAATAAAAAAAGCACCAATAAATGACAATATGCTATTTTTTCTTTCAGTGAAGATTGAAATATTTTAAAACAATAGAGATCTGATTAAATAGTGATGTGTACATTTTTTAATCAGACACCATGATTGACATGTTTTAAAAAAAATTACACAAACTGCAGGAATTAAAAAATAATAGCAATAATTACACTATTGACCCCCAAACTCATAACCCCAACATGAAAATCATAAAATTTAATAAAGTTATAATTATGTTTTAGAATGGTGAAATGGGAAAAATTAATTCCACTATTAATATGATATGATAGAGATCAAAAACAGACTTGAAGTAGGGAACAGAATATATTACACATTACATAAAATGCTCAAAAACAGACAGATCGCCGGAAATCTTAAAAAAAAGCAACATACAAGACAATGATCCGACCAGCAGTAACATATGGTAGTGAAACATGGACCATTAGCAAACAAGCAGAAAATATGCTAAACACTTGGGAAAGGAAAATATACGGGCCAGTAAAGGACAACAATGAGTGGAGAAGTAAAACAAATTCAGAACTATATGAGTTATACAAAGAACTAGATATAACAGTTGAAATTAAAATGAATAGATTGAGGTGGAAAGGGCACATAAAAAGAATGGAAAACAACAGAGGTCCAAAGGCAAACAGAAAAAAAAAAACCACCCAATGAAAAAAGGCCTAAGGGCAGACCAAGAAGCAGAGGAGGAGGAAGAAGACCATGGATCGGGAAAAGTGGAGAATAATAGTATGACAGGCCAGGGTCCTAAATGGGTTGTAGAGCTAAAGAAAGTAGAAGAATCAAGATTTTCAGATGTAGGCATATTTTTTAGCAATGAAACTTTATAAGAAAACTATGTTACATTATAGTCCTAAAATAAGCCTGTACGGTACTTTAAGAGTTAAATCCTGGAAGTTGGAAAAGTCAATATCACTGCTTTTGTTCAGAGAAAGAGATAACTTACCTTTGGTAACTCTTTCATTATTTTTTTCCTTGCTTTTTCTTCTTGCAGTAGTTTACCACCTCTGTCATTGAAAAATCTGTTAGGATCACTAGCCTTTTCCTAAAATACAAAAACATGATTATCATGTACATGTAATATTAATTTGGTTTCATTTGTTAGGAACATATGTCCCATTTCTAAATGACACAATTCTAAGTGTCTTAGATATCCCCATAATAAGAGGGGGGGACATCTATACAGCAAATCTCACAAAATTAGTTTCAAATACTCATTAATAAGTGGGACATAATATTTTTATATTCCCATAAACTCAGTTTTAGTTGATTGTGGTTATGGTGGATTTATATAGCTTTTAAATTTCTTGGCATTTCCATTGTGCTAAGGAATTAAGTTTCTTTTAAAGTAGAAAGCAAAAAATAGTCAAAGATTTATTTACCTCAAACTCTACCATATTTTTAAACAGTTCTTCCCGTCGAGCAATTAATTCCATTATTACTCTGTTTGAATTATAATATTGCTTGATCTTTTCCAGTTCTTTTTCATGCGTCTCTAGTATTACTTCGCTGCAATCGTCTAATATAAAAACCAAAAACAATCCATAACCATGATAAATAAACACATTAGTGCCTACTACTTAACAGAATAATACTTACCAATGTTAAAAGCAGTAAATTTATCTTGCTGCTCCTTGCTGATGTAACATTTTTTCCACCAGCTACTCAGTTCATTTCTGATGCCAGCAATAAATCTCTGTAAATTTTGAAGTTTTTGTTTCTCACATGCTGCAATCTGTGCTTTTAAATTTGCAATGACTTTACAACCATGACCCTCATTCTGAAGCTCAAATTCTTCTCTGTCAATATCTGGCGTCTCAAGTCTATTCCATAAACTTCTCAATTTGTCCCTCAAGTCTTCAGCATCTTTTTTCATTTGACTATCTTCTTTTAAGAGCTGAAAAAAAAAATTAGCTTGTAAGAATGAGACAAAATTATAAAAGATTAAATTACTTAAATTTCATAATTCTTTTTCAATATACATCAAGGTTAATCCAGAAAGTTAAAAAAAAAATTCTTTGGAGGTGGATTACAAAAGGAACTTGGTATAAACATATAATAAATAAAAGAAAATATACCAGTAGATAAGTAAACTACAAAAAGGATTATAATATAAATATATAAAAAAACTATACAAAGGCCAGTGGTTATAAAAAAAGTTTTACAATTACTTAACCTAGTATATATATATATTTATTTTTAGCTTTTCTCTCTTATTTCCTTTTTACTAAGCAACAGGTGGATTGTGAAAACAGAACAGGATTCTGAGTGAGATGTGATTAGCTAAATTTTGAGAATCACAAACTTAGGGTGTAAGAAATTTGTTTTACTTTCTCATGCAAGTTCCGTAAGCTGTCTAAATTCTGTGTAGAGAGATCAAAACTGTCATCATCCTCACAGATTAAATCCCGGCCAAAAGAAGTATCTGGATCAATTTCTAAGGCATGGTATAATTCAACAATTTTCGATTTGGTAGCAACAAATTCTCCATATCGTTTTTCCTGAATAAATATTAAAAAATTAGCTTATTGATATAACCATACAAAAATGAACCGTTAATTAATATTCAAAGTAGCATATTACACATTTTATAACTAAAAAACTAATTAGAATGAATAAAAAAAGATAGTTGACATGATAAGCATGCAATAACATACCTTTTCAGTCTTCATATTGTTTACATGTATCTCCATCTCCTTAAGTTGTTCTAATGAAGGGACTAGGCCAGGTGGAATATAATAAGCTGTAGTATGCATTAAGCTACAGAGTTTCTGGTCAAGAGCATGTAGATCCTTGTATTTTGCAAGCCTATCATTTTTCTCCTTACTCATTATTTCCACTTTGCTCCGCAAAATCTTTTCTCTTTGCACCATTGTTAAAGATCCAGGAAGCTAGAAAATGTGCAATATTAATTTTTTTTAAAAATTGCAAATAAAGAATGTAGCGTTTGTGATTCCCCATCTAAAGGTCAAACTATCTAAAATAAATAAATAAAAACTGCCAGTTATATTTAAGGTCATTTTTGATTATCACCAACACTTTGAAAGAATAAAAGGACCAAAAAATACCTTAACAAATGGAAGAGATAATTCTTCACAAAGCACACTCAATTTCTGTGTACAATCTTCTATTGCTCGTTCAAGCTTATTCCTTAAAAGTTCTTCTTCTTTCACCATATCTTGCATGAGATTTTTTACATGAGTAACAGCTATATCCCCCCTGGTTATTTTCTGATTGTCATCAATTCCCATTGTGTCCCAAATATGACAAAGAGCTTGTACAGCATTATCTGTCACTTTATTTAAAGCATATCGAAGCTGCTCCTTACAGGGACTGGAATTCCTGCAAAAGAAGTAAAAATATAGCTTATTCTGAATGCTCTAAACTGTAATTAACCTCTCTAAAAATAACTTTCATTTAAAATTGAATTCACTAACAAAATATAAGTTTTTACATAATTGCAATGACATTTTGCTGAAAATTCACACAAGTAAAAACATCATCTGAAGTGTTTCTGAGTGTTAATAGGTCACATACTTCAATACTTTTTAAGCTCATATTTTATATGAATGCAAACTATAACATCCAAAGCCTAATTTGATCATAATATGTATAGTTGAGGCACAAAAAATAGTATTTATTCTAATAAAATAGATCATATTTTGCTTTGCAAAATTCGTCTATTACTTATGATCAGTAATAATGCTCTAAAATTAGTATAATGCATAAATCTTGATAAGTGACATTCTATCAAATCTCTGATCAAAATAATCGCTAATGTATCAAGGTTACAGGGAATTGATGAAGAAGTGATAAAGAGCGATTGATTGTTGATCTGAGACTCCCAGGGCCAGGTTTGATACTCAGAACCAAGGAGTTTTCCAGGTCATGTTGAAAGTCAGGTTTTCCAGGTCATGTTGAAAGTCCTTCAAGTTCACCCAGACTGAGTGGGCACCTGACTTAAATTGCAATACTAAAGAAGGCTGGGCGTAGAGCTAGCCACACATTCCCTTAATATGAAACATGAATTCTACTCTTCATCTGAAGAACTGAAAAAGTCCCCTTGGTTCTCAACATAGATAACCATCAGGGATTCAGGTCAACATAAAATCACATTATGATTATTTTCCTCAGAGGACATTTTTTAATCGAGATTCTAGCATTTTGATAAAAATGCTCGTAACACTCAAATGCAGAAATAGACAAAATTTAATGAAAGCTTCAGATTTTTTTAATGCTCTGAATCCACACCACTCTAAATCACAAAATGAAATCGTTTAGCTTACGGCTTACCCGAGTAACCCTAATCAGTCTAGTGAATATTGAATATAGCTTTATAATTTGCCTACAAAACATTAACTACTGGTATGTTATTCAATTTAAAGTCGATTGATTAAAATAAATATGCAACATACCCTTCCATTTTTCACGAAATTATTACAATTTAATAAAAACAATGCACAAATGCTGATTTTTTCGTTAGAAGTTCAATCCACCATTGTTGACAAAATTATCTTTTGAACGAGGCGCATGAAATTGTTTTCTTTATTTTTCATTGGCTGTCTGTCATCCACTTTTCCCGTCGTTCTCAAAATATTCAGGAAATAACTCTCGTTTCGTTTTCATTCAAATACAAATTCAAACCATGCATAACAAAGCCAATCCTTTTATTTTTTAAAATTACATTGTTTCTAATAAATATAAAGAAGCGTTTTAGAAGAAAATGAATTATATCTATTTTTGATAAAACTATCTGAAATATTATTTACGTAAAAAAGTTATTGAAGTTTTATCATTAAAAAAATAAAGTAAAATATTATGAAAACATGTTTAAATAAAATTAAATTCTGTAGGCCTATATGTATTACTATGATCACTATACTAATAAACTTTAAATTTATTTAAAAAAACAGGATATAAATCATAGGTATGGTATTTAATGGTTCTTATCCCTCCCTCTCTGCATTATACCTTATTTTTGATTTTCTCTATTAGTGATTTATCGATCGGAACCCGCTAAATTTATACTATCAAGTTGAAACGTGTTTATGGAAATATTAAATCCCAATAGCTTGGTGTGCTCAAAAAAAAAAACAACAACAAACTAACAAGTAAATAATTGGCATTGTTTCTGACTTGGAGTGGATTTTAAAATTTTCGGGAAGGTGCGTTAATTATTATTATTTGTTTTAAAGCATCTCACAAAGAAAATGATTTTATAATATTTTAAATTCTGTTTAAGAATAATAGTTGGCCTCTTTTAAATAGGGCATATTGTTAGCTGTGAACTTTTAATTAAATACGAATTAATGTTAAGCACATTTTTTTCACATTCTTTAATTGTGGAATATTTCACCATTTCACAAAGTCGTGTATATGAAATAGCACATAACAATAAGTTTACATATTAACTAAATCGATTTTACAGGTCCTAGTTAGCCTGTAACATTGAGTATACTAGTTTAAACACATATGCTACTTATGAGTCACATTAAACATTTACAAAGGGGCAAATGATTAGGCCTAAATAGCGAAAGTGCATTCACTAGTGATTACTGGTTATTAGATAGATATAAAAGGCAAAGAACCGAATAACAGTATATCTTATTTTTTGTACAATATCTTCTCCTCGTAAATACTTTAGAGTACCACCAAAAATTTCTAACCCCCCCCCCCCTTTTTTCCGCGAATCTTACTTAACCCATTCATTACAATTAAATACACGGCCAAAGGCCAGTGTCTAATGCGAGGTCAAAAGCCGTAATTATAGACTCTCAGTATTTAGTACAAAACAAGCCACACCCCCTCCCCTTTATACAAGGGGCCTAATGGTAGTAGCTCTAATGCCAACCCAATAGCTCTTAATGCAATTTCCCACAGAAGGCCTAATCAAAGTCTCTAGTAGTGGTTAGTTTAGTTGAAGGGAGTTACTAAAAATTTAAGAGAACAGTTGGTCAGAGAAACCAGTGTAATGGCAAGGGTAACGTGCATCTTAATGAACAAACGCATTTTAAAATTATTTATTGAAGTTATGCATTTGTTTCAGTAATCATTTTATTGAATCTCCAAAAGGGCGCACGCTTAATTTCCTGAGGATATTGACAGGAACCGGGCTTCAAATATGAACAAAATAATATCATCTATATAATTGCAGGAAACAGCATCATGTGTGTCCATCATGAAAATAGCAAATGGTAAGAACCAGTCTTGAGGTCATGTCTTGATTTGATCTATCTATCAATGCATACCTATTCATTCACTTCATCTACCATTTATCCATCTATCATCTACTTCTCCATCTATCTATTCATCTATCTATCTGATTTATTTCATCATTTATCTATCGATTGCTTCATCGATCTACTTCCATTTTATCGATCATCTATCTATCTATCTATCTATCTATCTTGACGATTTATCGATTTATCACTTCATCTATCTATCTATCAATTTCATCTATCTATCTATCTATCTATCTATCTATCTATCTATCTATCTATCTATCGATCTATCTATCTGATCTTCATCTATCCTTATCGATCTATCTATCGATTTTAATTCGTCTATCGATCAATCTATCTATCTATCTATCTATCTATCTGTATTCTATCTATATTCATTCATCTATCTATCTGTCTGTCTGTCTGTCTGTCTGTCTGTTCTATTTTTACCGTCTGTCATCTGTATGTCTATCTGGTTATCTAACACCACTATCGGGACTTCACGAGATTGCACGCCCAACACCGGTCAGTTTCTGCAGAAGAAAAATAAAGGCCATTTAAAGTTGAGAGACATATAAAAGTGTTTTAAATTGGGCTCAGAGGGGCCCCTCAAAAGTCGGAGTCTTGACCGTACTCTAAGGGTATTAATCCGTAAATCCACCTCTACCAATACTATAGCATTTAAATTATTTATAAATAATTTTTGTTTGTTTTTAAATTACGTACCATCAGGAAATACAACAAGAAATGGAGTTTTCAAAGCTTCGAGACAATACAGAGCTGAGTGACGTAACTGTCTTGATTGGTTCTAAAGAAACTAACCTTCATAAGTTTCCGCTGTGCGCCAAGTCAGAATATTTCTGTGAGATAGCCAAATCTAAGTCAACTAAAGTTGACTTCAGTGATTTTCCTGGAGGAGATGAAGCATTCTCAAGAATTGTAGATTTTTGCTACAATTTACCATTGAAATTAACCAAAGATAACATTATTGAGATTCGGGTCGGTGCGGGCTACTTAAAAATGTCAGGTCCCGGGAATCTTATAGAAGTCACGGATAAGTGTTTGAAGGAAATGTTGATGTCTGCAAGACTAAGCAGATCAAATGTTTGCATCACTGACCTTTTGAATCACTGTACAGCCGTCGGTGACCTGGCTAAGAGCGAAGGCGTGGTTGACCTCTGTATTGACGCCCTGATCGACTGCTGGGTCAAATCTTCCAGCTTGTCTCTCTGGAGTGTCAACGTGTTCAACAGAGTCCCATCGAAATTCGAAACTAAATCAGCGTTTAGATACACCAGGGATAAAACTACAAGTCAACATTTAAGCAGACTCGATGGAGACAGCGTGAAGAGTTTAATATCTTTGAGACCGGATTGGTTCGCTAAACTTCTTGAGTGCGCCAAGGACAAGGGGATCCAGCTTTCCGTACTTGGTACTCTAGCAGTGGGCTACATTTCTGTCAACATCTTACACGAGGGTTTAACAAAGGAAGAAGAAAATGAGACAGCCTCTTCGTCAGACAGAGTTACCGTTGACAAGGAGAACTCTCCACATCAGCATCCAGACTGTACCCTTAAAGAGTCCAAACCGGCCAAGAAACAGTCAGACAAAGATTTGAAAAAAAATCACCCAAAATACGACGATGGCCACGTTTTAGATAAAGTCTTGTTGGCCTTGCCAGAACAGGCTTATCGCACCCAGTCAATCACTATCGAGTGGCTAAGCAAGGTAGGTGTGGAATATATTGATTAAACCTATTTTCAATTTATTGATAATTGCTGACTAATGGAATATTCGGGTTATAGAATGTATGTGTTTTATATGTATTATTTCATAATTTAGATTTGTATATATAAAATCTGTGGTTGGTACACAATTCTGAAATAAATGCATTAATTATATATTATATAATCTATATACCACGCAACTAGACTTTGCATTATTGTTTTTTAATTATCATTTTAAAACTTGTTCGTACGATAATATGACAATACAATAGACCGCAACGCTTGAATTGAATCTTTGCATTCGCGTAATGAACTCCTGTTGAAACCAGTCGAAATATCTCGTATATATGGAAGATAGTTTGTAAGTAAGAATAAAAGAAAGAAAAAGATAGTCAAGAATATCAGAATTGAACTATGGGTAATGTGATCAAAATTTAACACCAGAACTTCATTTCTGCAAATGGTAAACAAAAGAATAGAGTATTAATTAATCAATATTGCAATGCTTCGTTTTTACTTTTAAATATTGAGATAATTAATAATGACGTTGAAATGGAAGACCTTAAAGATAGTGCTGATGGTGAAACCAATTACACGCTGAAATGCACATTAGGTGGTGGCAATTTTAGTAACAACATCTTTACCTAACGGTGCCGGTCGAATAGTTGGTATTGTTGGTCATTTAATTATTTACTGGCTTAATTATTGAAAATATGACGGGTAAAACGTAATTTGTAGACGTAACCAACGTAGGTACTACTAAAATATTAGCTAGGTATGCAAATGAAAACTCAAACTTTTCATGTCTTCCAATGGGTGCGTCTGAAATGGTTCAACTTGTTTCCAAGTATTTACGCTTTGAAACCTCAATTTGCCGGGAAATTAGTTAGTTTTGAAATAAATCCAAAGAGTATTTCGGCTTCTGAAGAATCTTTTAAAACGATAAAATATTAAAAGAGACACTATAATCACCAATGTTAAAATTGTATGATTGAAACATGAATATTTATAACCTACAAAAGAGAAATGCTGTCACTTAATGGAAGGGTCAGGGAAGGGAGGCCGCATTTGGTGCTTTAAGAAATTTTAAAGCTATGTCAGGATTCGGAAATCAAGATATTTTCTAAAGAAGAGTTTGCGGAAGTACAGCATGAAGATTTTAGTAAAATAAATTAACAAACCAGTATCAATTTATTAGACAAGAAAATTTTTCTAAAGCAAATGAATGTAAAAAGAGATTTCACTTAATCAAATCAAATTCTGTTATAACATACCTATAGTTAAGACTACATGATGTCCGTGTAACCCATTTAACAAGTTTGTATGTATTCTGTGAGCATCATGAAAAGCGTCTTATATTTATTTCCACTGCTTCTTTTTACTTCATGCCCAATCGAATAGGTGCACTTTATCTTGCCAGCCCAAAGTTGTCAACAGCTAAGCCTTATGTTAGCCTATCCAGGAATCTTATACATATAATGGACCCCAGAAGATCAAAAGATGTCCCTTTCATTTCTGCATAGACGTTGTCTGAAATCAAATGATGATAAGAAAATTAACCATGGCAAAGATCAGACTTGTAAACTATTGACACTTTAGTTATGAACCAAATGCTTTCAAAGGGGGGCAGAGAATGGATATTTTCAAAGAATTCATTAGAGACTCATGGAGAAGAAATAAAGAATGGCCCATATTGTTTTAAACAATGATCAAGAAAAAAAAATAAAATATTTTAAAATAATAAAAATTTCATAGTGCTTTAGTTTTAAAACAAAATATAATAATAGTTTATTTTGAAAGAATACTAATGTAGAGTTTATTATTTTGAAAAATAACAATTTGTAGTGTATTGTTATGTTAATAAAATCACTGCAGTAAATGAATCGCATAATGGGGAAAAAAGCGTTAATTGTAAGTGTATAATTGTTTAAAAATCCATGATAACATAAAACCGATAGTGGTAGACGCAACATTAGAATCCAAAGTCTACTTTTAAAATTTACATGTAATTTAAAACTAGGGTCGCTGTGGAGGGGTTGGGGGAAACCCAAAAACTTGCATCTATATTGGATTGTTAACAATGCTTTAGGATTTTTAATAAATAAAATATATGGCATACATTTTTTTTGCGACAGTAATTGGTATGATTTGTGATGCTTAAAAAAGTAGTAATAAATATTTTAGAATAAAAAATAAGACCAAACTAGTATTCATTTGCTACGATAAAGAATGAAAAAAAAACGAAAATTTATTTAAATTTCGCTGAGCTATATCGCAAAATGTAGTTATATATATCGCCAGATAATGAAACAGGCGTCTATTTCATGCTCCAATCAATCTATAATACTTCATCTAGATTTATTTAAAAAATGATCTTGATCTTCATAT